>OX382266.1:8060141-8598961 GCA_947507595.1 Pyralis farinalis
TTCTGGAAACATCTTAGTGTCAATGTAGCGTTATTAAGCATAGCGCCACCGACCTCCTCTCATCTCATAGAGTTTGTTATCCTCTCATAAGAAAATCCGTGAATTGATCGCAATTTAACATGTCATCCGCGTCAAGGTGACATACACCAGCATAGTCTAGATGAGAGAAAAGCAAAGTACTAATGGCAAGAATCTTCTGGAAACGTCTTAGAGAATGATACAAATAGTGCACGCTTTTTTCATTAAAATGACGTGAGAAGAGAGTGTAGTTCGAATCGGAATCAAAAAGTTATCTGTCATAAGTATCTCAAGATTTTTGGACGTAAGACTATATGTATCTATGTATTTCTTCAGGCCAGGTCCCTTATGAGGTTCGCAGAAAGAACCGAGTGCCATAATCCGCGGTGCTTGCGCGCTTGGCGTTCTTAGGGCTTCTGACACTAAACTTCTTCCGAAATTAAAGCCAGAAGGCACAACTCGCTGTACACGACACGATGCTAATCACAGCTCTAACTAATGGAAGTTAAAGTTGGGTATGGCAGAGTGAGCATGAAAGTAGAATAAATGCGGTCGAGATGTCGCAAAATTTGTAGCGTAAATAAAATTTGCTGACTGCGTTCACCTTGATGATGTAAGAATCAGAGTGCCAGTAAAAGGAATGCTTTGTAGTTCGGACATTAGAAATAATGCAGGAGGAAAACATGATGAAGCATAAATATATTACAGTGCAAAAGTGAAGTGAAGGAGCGGAGGAAGACCAAGACTCACCTACCATGACCAAATTGGTCGTGTTTTCCAGAAGGTGATGTCAGGAGCCAAAGGAATAGCACTAGCGAGTCTGTGCGACAAGAGTTATACATTTTAAAGAAGCGAGATAGGTGTATAAGGACCGCTTCTCATGGTGCTCGGTTCTCTCTGTCTACCCCGCGAGGGACCTGTGCTTAAGATATACATATACATTTTCTAAGAAGAGGGCACGCTACTATCGTGCGAACATGTAGAAAGAAGGCAAGAGTAAAGAATGACGAGACAGATATACAACGTGAAAGGGAAAGACTGTAGGAACAGGAGGAAATCTAAAGCTTATCTATCATGGTCAAATTAATCCCGTTTCATCAGAAGATAGTGACCGGAACCCTAGTAAACGGCGAGTGTATAAAGATTTCCATCAGACGAGCCTTATGCTGCAATTCCGACACAAAATGCTCTACTTTTCTGAAAGTTGTCTTTTGTCTACTTGTATTAGATCGATGAAAGACAGTGCAAAATTTGCGAAAGGCTAATTTTTTATTTACACTAGTGATAAGCAATTATCATAGCGTATGGACACTTGTAATACCAAAGTCATCGCCCTTGCGTTGCTGATCTGTATATATAGAATTCTATTCTATATTTACAACAAGGCTGAAGTCCGTAACTTTGTGGCTAAATTAATGCAAATACAGTTCCAAAATATCTCTTACCATGTCAAGAATATTGAGATTCTAGTAGTCGATATCTTCAGAGATGTTCAGCTTCTAAGTCGCCCAGAGGAAATGGTCATCCTGGTGTATAAGAAACTTTGAGTGTTCCACATAATCGTCACTTCAGCCCGGAGTCCTAAACAAGTCACAAATCCGTTCTCGTTGCTGAGAGGTTTACTGCCACAACGCAACAACTCATTCCCATTCTAACTAAGCTATCCAAGCTGGTTGGATGTTCGGAATTTTTAGTGTTGTCTTCTTACCTACCCCAGGTTGGACAAAGGAATACAATATCAGATTTTATTTTTGTTCCCATCTTCTTAAACCTGTGTACAGTGGGCTGCATAAGTGTATGTTTAATTAGAAAAGGGTTCAACTAAATATTTAATACGCCTCTAAGAACATAGAATTGTTACAAACATAATTTTGTTTGATAATTCTATTAAATCGAAACTATTCATTCATTCATCAACAAGATGGAACGGAGTCGTTATTTATTAATTATGTTTTTTCGACAACTTGAAGGGAATGAGTCTCGACGACCAGGTTAGAAAAATAAAGCAAATTCCTTCTTGGTGTGATTCCAAGAGCATGGATTTAAAAAAAATGAATAGATCTTTACTGGCTAAGCGATACACGCCCCCCGAGTGTTACAAGCTTTTTTTGCCTCATGTAACTTCCTGCCATTAGACATAACCAAAGGCTTGTTTACTACCGTAGTACTCGTATAAAAAAACACGTGAGAGTTTTTGTTAGTTCTTTGAAGCAGTGAAAGATAAATAATTAATTTACCAAATACAGGAATTGATTTCAAAAGTCGGATCTCTAATGTATTCTAACAACTGTTACGACACGTCTACTTGTACATCTTTATGTTATACGTATGCAGATACGGGTCTTATTAAAGGTTTGATTATATAAAACACACAATGTAATTTTGAATTCTTTATTTTGAATCTCACACATAATTTTCCTAATTTAATGCATCAAATAATTATGTATCATATAAAATTCAATCTATATTTACATTTACTATGTTATTTTTTATTTTTATTTACAATTACTAAAAACGTATACGTTTATTAGATACCACCAACACTAATATCTAATATTCACATTATGTACACATTAAAACAAATTTCTGTAATGGTTAGATAATTCAAATATTCCTAAAAGAATGTTATGAACATTTTTTGTTTCATAATAAAAAATCATGTGATAGTCTCAGATTTTTTTAAGTTATAAAACATTGTATTTAATGTCATTCTATGTTAAAATAACAATGCATATAAAATGAGTACAAACAACGGTACAATGTTAATATCAAAACATATTTCTTTTATTATAACTGTTACTCACAGCATAAATAATCAAATTTTAATATTGTTCCTACCTATACAACTTTGCATTACATTAACATCTGTAATGTGTATTACTTCTTATTTACAACAAAAATAGAATACAGTCATTATATTTATTCATATTTTTGCAAAGTTAAGTGTAAATCCCCTTTTATATATTTCTGAAACCGAATGCTAATAAATTATAATTCGTTCACGATGAACGTACTCATGAAGTCGTATAAAGCGTCTATACTCGCAAGGCGTACCATATTCCAGTAGTACTTTCCAGTGACTTTCTTTTGGCTTCATTATCAGAGCAGCTCCTTGATACCATAATATTATATTGTCGTGTGGTACACAACACAACTGTAATTTCAGATTTAATCTCCAAAGTAAATTAACTATAATGTCCCACAGACTTTTTGTGCTACGCATAGGATATAAACATGCGTTCTGACTGATGTTAAAGCAATTAATGCGGCTTTTGAACGTTTAGAATAGAAAGTCGTCGCCATACCTCTACAAATGCTTCAATTCCTCACGAGCTTATTGGTAAGCGTAAACACGTACAAAAACACAATTCTTCAGTGAGTTCTTATTTTGAACTGGTTTTCTGTAAACGTAAAATATGACAATTCCTTAAATATATTTTTTTAATTCTCCAATGTAACCATATACGTTACACGCTTGTAAAGAATATTAATGAAGCATTAATCTAAAATGGCATTATCTATGATAATGTTACACTCATAGTAAATAACTTCAACAAAACAAATGTTTACTGTTTACAATTACCCGTAAGTTGACTTGTAGAATTTAACCAACTCATGCTAAATAATTATCAGACTAAAGTAAGTAATAGGCGAAGTAACAGGTGAAGCAACAAATGATATTGGTATAAAACGGAGTTTTTAAGGTGCTAGAATGTAATTTTGTTTAGATTTGTATAGATTAGCAGAATCGCGATAAACAGACAATTGCAGATGCGTAGCAGGTCGTAGCAACAATGCTTTTGTAGTCTAAGTTCTACGTGGTGCGAATTGCGTAGCGAAGTTGAGTACACAAAATCAAAAAAGTATTGGTTGCTACGTAGGTCTACGCGACATAAATGTGCTACGCTCGCGTTTGGTCGCGCAATAAAAATGTCAATGTAATAGGAGTTAAAGTATGTAATTGCTGTTTTATAGTAATAGATACTTTGAATTGACATTAAACGTTTATGGCCATGGCCAATATTACGTTTATGGGGTTCCAGAAAAAAGTTTTAGTGAGTGGAAACTTTTTCAAATGATACAAGTGAGGATTATCTTTTAAAAAATGTGTAACATTTGATTTTCAAATTTCAATTCTTTTTTTATTCAGCTTAGACGGCATAAATGGATACTTCAAAAATCCGAGTAATTTTTTAATACGAGTTCCGAAGCGGAATTAACGCGGCAGAAACGGTTCACAATATCAATGCTTCGTTTGGAGAGGACCCTGCTAATGAACGCACTGTGCGTTTTTGGTTTAAACGCTTTCGTAATGAAAACTTCGACTTGAAGAAAAAACGAACCACGTGAAGGACACAGGTGAATAATGCTGAATTGAATTTGCATCAAATCAATAAGACTGATCTGCAGAAAGAAACGCGTGTCGAAACTTGTGTTGCCTTGTTGAATCGGTACAGAAATGAAGGAATATTGGATCGAATTGTGACATGTGACGAAAAGTGGATTCTTTATAATAACCGTAAGCGAAAAATGCAATGGCTGACCCCAGGTCAAACGTCGCAACAATGCCCTAAAGCAAAGCTTACCAATAAAAAGGTATTGGTCACTGTTTGGTGGTCTCTTAATCTTACGTTATTCTCTATAGCTTTCTCAGGTCTGGCCAAGCAATAACAGCAGATGTTTACTGTGTCGAACTTCGAACAATGATGGCGAAACTGGCAGTGAAACAGCTCCGACTCGTGAATCGATCTTCACCATTATGGCTCCATGATAACGCAAGACCTCATACTGCACGAGAAACCGTTGCAACTCTACAAGAGCTGGAGTTAGAACCATACGTTTTCCTCCGTACTCGTGGCAAAAAATTTTCTTCCCAAGAGGCAGATCTAGATGAATGAATGAATCAATATTTATTATGATTAAATAAATATGTTACATCTTAGAAAAAAACGAGTTTTAGTTTTCTTTTTCATTATTCATTCATTCATTAGTTTTAATACAAATCGGCAATTTCATACTTTAACCCCTAATATTATTTATGGACTCAGCAGGTCAGTAAAAGTGCATTGACGGATGAAATATTGGCGACCATCTTATATTATACAAGGTTTTAAAAAATATCATATAGAATGTGATACTGAATCAACTATAGTATACAGGAAAAACAGAAAACCTAACTACTGTAAATTCGGAATATTATTTATTCCACCTAAATAAAATTTATAAAGTATAATCATTGACCAGTAGAACAGGCGGCTTTCGTGCCAAGTGGCCTTTTCCAGACAATCTTAAGCTGAGAGAACTATAAATATATAATTGTGTCTATTTTATAAATTTATTATTGAAATATCATAATAAAGCATTAATGACCAAGAGGTTAATACAGGTAAGAGAAAGGAAACGATTAGATAGCGTAGTAGGAAACGCTTTGACTAGAGATTTGAAGGAGGACAGTGTTTGGGCACTTCTGTTGATAAACGCCAGAGCATTTTAGAATCACACTGCTTTCACTGAAATACTCATTTTATTTATTTAATTACATTTAAAATTTTATGTTTTTTTTTATTTCAATTAATATTATCGGGTCGCCTATATAGAGCATTATATTTTTTTTTGCAGAACTTACAATGGACTTTTTTACATATTTATCTCCTATAGTAATCATACATCTGTACGACATCCTAGAATTTGGCTGATAATTCTTTATACAGCTGTATATAATTACATACGACTGATCTTGTGAAGCCATTTATATACAAATACAAATTGTAGATACGTGTTAATACATCTATGTATTTTTTTATGTGAATACCGAATAAAGATGTGAAGCTGTATTTACAATAACCTAATATTATTTAGCTATGAACAGTATGGGAAAACGATTTTAACTTTAGTGGTAAGAAATGGGGTCATTGTCTAAAGTAAAATTCATTTTTACTTTTGAAGATAAAATGGCTTCTGAATATTTCATACTCTACACAAAGACTTGTATGTTGTTGTTGTAACATTGTTAGTACAGCAGAATATTCTCGAAAAATAAACCTCGGGAATCTGACTGGTGCGGCAGTTGAAAGTTTTTTAACTTTTCCAATTTAGCCGTGAGAGTAGTTATTTTATTTATACAAATCAAGTGGATAGTACGAATTTTTAGAGTTGTACTATAAGATAAGAATTGTCAATAGAAATCTTCATAAGTTAAAAAATGAATGACGCAAAATCAATCTATAAATATCAGCTACAATTGTCCATGCAATTAAATTAATTTGCCACTAATAAAATTTTTGGCGTATGTGTATTTTATTATATTCTTGGATAGCGTATCGGTAGCATTATCCGAACGTCGATGGCCGTCGGATTCAAAAAGAGAAATAAATTATTTTGCTGATAAATATCAAAGTTAACTGTGTAAACACGAAATAAATTGATATTCACCAAAAATAAGTTTCAAATGATGATGTAATCAAAGTGTGTAATTAAATATTTATATCGGTTTGAAATCACATGAAATTAATTGCCTAACTGTAAAATTTTCAATTATGACATACAATTATTTTTTTCACACAGTACCCACTGAGTATTTTTTAGTGTGTCTAGTAGTACACTTAAAAGGGTTAGAAATCGCATTTATAATGTAATTTATAATTAGCGCAATATATTGAAAACTTTATTTTAACATTTAAAAATCTAACATTAAAATGTTAGATCTACAACAATTACAATCTGTATTTTTGTATATTTAGGTTTATACTTTAAGAAGAAAAAATATTGGCCTTTTCTATTTTTTATATATTAGACTTTTCTCAGTTGATATTTTCCTTGATTATTAGCACATTATTTTATATTACAATGTATCTCTAGTGCGGTTTTCTTACTTATGTACACTATGAGAACAACAGTTTCTTTTAAAAAGCTTTTGTGACGTGTTTTTATAGTTGGATTCTCAATGTAACGTATTTTCTTAATTTTAGGAGAAAATGTAAAGTAAATATCTCATCCTATTACACAAATGGAGCTTTCTTTAATATTTAAATCTATACATACGAGGTTGAAACCACGCGGTCCCAACAAAGAATACATGCCATGGACATATTACCTAATGAGCCCATGAATCTTAGAAATAAGTACTCAGAATATACATTAAATCTTATATTTAATATTAGATTACATACATTCACATTAATAAGCTCATTAGCTTTAATCTATCTTAGAAATATGTATGTAATATGAGTTTCTTTTAAATAATTGAATTAGGCTTTTCCACAAAATTCATAGGTAATTAAATTATATTTGGTCCACTTCGCTAATAGTATAACTAAACAAGAAAGCAAATTTATTATCAGATGTGTAATTAAGCAATTATGAGTTACAGGGTACTGAAAATAAGATACAAATGTTTTATAATAATAATGTATAATAGTTATATTTAAAAATGTTTTAAAATGCGCAGCAAGTACTTTTTCACATTACTAGTGCTTGGTCGCGATTCCGCCAATGGTCTCAAGCATACAGGTCTTGCGGGGTACGCGCGGTACGTGGGAGGCGAGACGCGCGTCATATCCACGTGCGTTCTACGTTTGAATGCGCGTCATTCACGCCACTCTCATTGTGTGGAGCGGACGCGCCTCGTCGTTGTCAGGCACTGCTCACTAGAGTGTTGTTGTAAGTGCTATGCATCGAAATTCGGATTGTACCTGTTAAAAAATATTTATCAGATAACAACAGTATTAACATCATTTGGCACATGCTAACTCCTGTCGTATTATGGAGTTTTAGTCTACATAGCACAGGGATTACTTGTGTTGTCATTACCTGTAGGACAGCTAATTAAAAGCGGGGGGAACAGGATTGTACAAAGGTAACAAAAACTACTGGTTAACCAATACACTACTACCGAGAGTAACTAGCATCTACATTACTTTGTATTAAGCCAGACTAGGTTGTGCCACGAATATTTGTTAACATCGAAAAAGATAATTTACCACGATGTTTATATGGCCCAGAATATCTCCTACTTGTGTATTTTATTTGCATGCAGCAAATGAGGAGAGCCGGGCGGTTTTTTGATGAATTTTGTAGTTTTGGTGGTCACCTTGAATATACCTATGAAGAAGAATAGTCCCGTCCATAATTTTGCACAAATTTTCGAGTCACGTATTGGAAAATGAAGGGTTATGAACAAATAAAAATAGGTTTAAACAAGCAACACTAGGAATGAGGCGCGCTAAAAATATCAATCAAAAAGTTAAATGAAAATAGCTATGTAGGCGAAACTAGACTAAATTAAAGTCTAAATTATCTACAGAGAGTTAGCGGCTGGTGTTGGTGGTTTGTTTTAAGAGATTTAGATAGAAAATGCCACATCCTCTATATTAACAAACTCTATTAGTGTGTGCAAAGTTCATAGTTTATCATTGTTTATGGCTTACATTGCATATTCCAATATATTTATCTCAGTAGTTCTATGGGCAGAGGTGACCATTTACCATCAGGTGGCGTACATGCTCGTTTGCCCCCCTCTAATATAAAAAAAACCTATGTTATGGGAAGCAGATAACGACTAAAGACATTTGAAAGCAAAAGTTATAACATTGAACCGTATCTATATTTATGTGAATTTTGTAATAAGAACTCAAAAACGCTAGGATGGATGAAGGCATTAGTAGTTAACTCACTTGTACCATTTTTCCGACTAGGTGATATAGAGCGGACTGATCTATCCAAGCGATCTGCTCCAAACGGCCTGTGTCTCACCAGTCCACTACCACCAAACGCACCACAACACCAGAAAAATTGTTTAAAACCACGTCTGAATCTGTAAAACACAATTGAATATACTAACGTAACCGTACATAGAATTAATCTATATATAAATAATAATAATAAATAAATAATAAATATTGTCGGACAAATTACACAGCGCCATCTAACCCCAAAGTAAGCGAAGCTTGTGTTATGGGTACTAGACAACTGATAAATGATACGTAAATACATTTTTTTTTGTAAATACATACTTATTATACATATAAAATACCCAGACCAAGACAAACAGGCATGTTCATGCACACAAATGTTTGTACTGTGTGGGAATCGAACCCACGAGCATTGGTGTCAAAGCAGCGTAACAACGCGTTTCACCACTGCGCCACCGAGCTCGTCAATAAAAATATATAAATAAAAATTAATGTTTGGTCTGTATGTCCTCTATGGACTGAAAAACGGCTGGGCAGATTTTGATGAAATTTTCAGTGAATCTTCAGGTTAGCCCAGCAGGTGATCCTGTGAAGTTTGGTAGCGATCATATCACCCGTGCGAAGCCGGGGTGGATAGCTAGTAAATAAATAATTTATTGGGTTTTCTTTAAACTAATGCGAAGCGAATTTAAGCAAACATATGTTTGTATAAATATACCTGCTCTTTCACAATTTGTAGTTTAATAATCAATCTGTAGGTATGTGTCGCAGCCAACTAGCTTAATTAACTATTCAGTTAACATCCTCGCCTTTTTGCTAAGTGGCGTCGTTAAATATGCGGCCTGATATTTAGCCATTCAATCGAACAGCGCAAATGACTTGGATCTATAACATTTAACTAGTTTGCTGCCCCAGACATTTAATTTAATTATATTCTCTGCCATGTAAATTTAAATAAATTAGGGGCATATATTAATTTCCTGATGTTTTTTTTTTCTCATAACCATTTTGTATATGATCATTTATTATTTTGGTTATCATTATTATATAATAACATTTATTAATTATTGTAAACGACAGACGTTTATGCATAGAGACGTACATGTGAAGAGAACTGGTGCCCGAGTTAGGGAGATCATAAACAATCTGTATTACGGTCTATTAGCCTCCCTTCGCTTTTTTACAGTTCAGCAAAGCTGTGTTGAATTTACAAATCACTATGATTAGATAGAGATATTATTGTGTACAATATATAGCACTCTCACTCACAAATGTTACATTTACTGCTATCTATAATAATAATAAATAAATATTGTCGGACAAATTACACAGCGCCATGTAGCCCCAAAGTAAGCGAATCTTGTGTTATGGGTACTAGACAACTGATAAACATACGTAAATACATTTTTTTTTTGTAAATACATGCTTATTATACATAGAAAATACCCAGACCAAGACAAACAGACGTGTTCATGCACACAAATGTTTGTACTGTGTGGGAATCGAACCCACGAGCGTTGGTGTCAAAGTCGCGTAACAGCGCGTTACACCACTGCGCCACCGAGCTCGTCAAAACTCCATTGCGTTAATACCTCACTTACTTCTTTATTATTCATAGGCCTTCTTATGCATGCTCGGTGGTTCCTAGAGCTCGTGACACTACCTTCTGATAACACATGACCACAAATCAATAAAACACTTTGACGATGTATAAGGACATCCCTCACTTACAAAAACGTAGTATTTTTACGACTAAATATCTAATCGATTCGAGTATACTGACCAATGGCATGACATTTAACCAATAAGCCGATAAGTAGCGCTAATTAGAACTGCGCTACTTTACCCCCCGACCCGTAGCGGGGAATTGAGTTACTATGCAAAATACTCTCACCAGTTCTCCATGGGTTAGTTCCTTTATGTACATGACAAATTTAGTCGTGGTGATTGAGTCTTGGATTACCTCAGATATTTTGTGGGATTACTTTAAGATGAATGTAGGAATGAATATTTTTCACGACGTGAGTGACGTCGCTATTGGCCACTGGCAGTGAATCTAAAGTAGAACTTATGTTCCTTTTAATGTTGTTAAATTAATCGGATTTTGAAATACGAGCAATTTCGATGATAATCGTAATCGAATAAGAGTGATGAGCATTTTGTTATCCCATCCCTATAATTGAACAAGGGATGGGCTGTGTAAGAAAGTGCAGCTAGTAAATGTAGCCAATTGGGTACTGGGGAGGTGTGTTATTTTTATTTTTGTATCTGTACGTTAGACAAAGTCATCGCAAAATTTCGTCGGAGTCACATTCGTAGCTCTGCTTTAATAATAATAATAATAATTTATTTATTTATATGATGTTTACAAATGTTTATTGTTAGTACCTCCTTTTAAGTATAGAAATACCTGTATTAGAAGGCACTGCTCTTCATTACATAACGTATCAAAATAAATAATAAACTGAGGGTAACAAGAATACAATATGTAGTAAGATAATTGACATACACACAGTTAAACAATATCTGAAATTAATCTCAATTGTGAAATATTATAGAAGAAGAAATGAAGAAAGTTATGTTCAAATGGTAAATATACTTATGCACAATTATGTGTGTGTTTATGAATGGAGGTGAATGCGTGAAGATTGTGACTATATTGGTTGTGAGAGTGCATGATCACCGTTGCTGCGCCACGCTAGTTTACGCAGTGCTCGACATGAGTAAAACAAGGAATGAGTTTACCCTGAAGGATAGATTCCGTCTCGTCATAGCATTTAGTCTTGAGCCAAACATTTAATACAGACTTCGTTTTATGTATCGTCATTGGGTATATATTAGTGTGCTTATTGACTTCATTATAAATGTAGGCAGATTGGCAGGCGAATTGCCTTCTTGCGAATGTGGTTCTAAAAGTGGCTGAGGGTGCTATTACGTACTTTCGTCTTCCGTCCAGTTTTTTGGGATCATATTTTAGGTTCCTATGTATTTTTAAGATAGTTAGCTGAATGTATAATTTTCTGACGGAAAGAACTTTGCACAACTTGTATAGCTTTTCAGTGGAAAATCTGTAACCCTTAAAATGACCTTTAATAAGGATCGCTGAGCCCTTTCCAATTCTTTGTGCTGTAGCCTTCGATATGGTGAGATTAAGTATTGTAATTTCAGAGAGAACCAGTACCCTTTTGGAGGCTCAGCAGCGAAGGGCGCCCGCGTAGAGCTACGATGTTCCAAAATCGAAACCTGTCAGGGTTCACCAACAGGAACCACTAAACACTACTCAAGTATTTAAAATTAAATTATCAATTAAAACTGCAATATGTTGCAGGATACGTCCAATCTTCACAGTGGTTCGGAAGGGAGAAATATACGTGTAAGAGTTTATATCTTATGCACTTTGTGAATGGGATAGTGTGTATGGGGGTGGTGTGGTTGTAAGAGTGTGGATGAATGTGTATGCTTTCTATATAAAATAATTATATTTATGCCAACTATTTAAAAAAAACACCTATTTTTGTAACACAATTTCGTGGAAACACACTAAGGTGCCAAACACGTATATGGCCTGCCTGCTGGGAAGCAGGTACTGTAGCCCATGGACACTTGCAACCAGGGGTGCCATTCGTGCGTTACCGATCCTGTAAAAACCTCCACCTGAACATATGAGATAATTGTTATATAATTCATTTGGATAACAATGTTTTTATACTATGTCGGTTAACGCTTCTTTGGTTAAGAGGGTGCACAAAGCTAAGTGGCGCCCTCATTTTGTTTTTATTAATAACGCTGTATTTAAGACCAATTCCAAAAAAAACGCTCTATAGGGCACTGAAGAACCATATTTATGTTTTTTTGAGACATATTCTGTTTTTATTATTTATGTAGAATTAGTCATACTTTTGATTATTGCTATAAGTGGCCACAATAAGCAAATTAAAATTTTGGTTGCTTGTCATAGATAATAAATACAAGATACGTTTCAAAAAAAAAAATGTAAATATGGTTCTTCAGTGCCCTATAGAGCGTTTTTTTTGGAATTGGTCTTAAATTCAGCGTTGATAATAAAAACAAAATGAGGGCGCCACTTAGCTTTGTGCACCCTCTTAACACAACACGGCTCGTCTATTCCATGTATTTAATTATGAAATAATAATTATTTGCTTATCTTGGATGATTTAATTACGCTGGAAATAGCTCTTCTGATTAATAATCATGTCATTTATCTCCATGCAAAATGAAGCAAAGTATGACGTTTAGGATCATTTTGCGTGCGTGCGCCCTGCACTACCTGCTTCAGTCAAGGGCACATTTTGTGTAAAAACTAAACTAGAATCACGTTTGCACCAGTAGTATCGCAAATATAATGTAAGTTTTCGTCATTATTATGATGTATTAGCATTACATTTAGTGTCACAACTATCATACAATAAAATCACATTTAACAACACAACTCTTGTACATTAGAATCATATTTAGCGTCACAATCATCGTACATTACAATTTTATTTAGCATCACAGCTAACGTACATTAAAATCTCATTTAGCATGACGATCATTTTATATTAGAATCACATTTCGCGTCATAACTATCGTACATCCCATTGTATCAAAACTGTCGTGTACTATGTTATGTAAGCGTAGTGAATCAGGCAGATTTATTTTAATTTATAAATTTTTTTAAAATAATATCGTATAGGTACCTACATTTTAACAAATGGGATACCATACATTGAGTAATTGAGTTAATTGACACTCTATCTTTTTTATAGTCAAAACCAAATATACCTGCACATTGACCTCATCGATTTTTTATAAATGTCTACCTTAATACCTTCCTCCCACTGAAGACCGTAGCCTAATATAACTCCTAGGAGGAATGCTGTGTTCTTGCATTACATTATACACCTAGGATAGCTATTAAAAATCAGGTAAACCGTACACTTACTTACCTCCCTATATTGTGTGAAAAACAGTCTTAAAAAATTTTCAATTTCATTGGAATTTCAAGCGTTCTATTCACTACCAAAGCATTAAAATCTATTTCTATCGAAAATACCTTTTTGGTTTAATTATTAATGAAATCTTTTATATTTCAATGTGTTTGTTAATTCAATTACGTTAATTAGCCAATGAAAAGACTAATCTAATTAACGACGAACATTTACTCGAAACCAGTAAACCTTTGATTATACATTTTTATTTCAGTAAATGAATGGTTCTTTGTTGTAGGAAGTATCTACTATGTATTTGTTAATTAGAATTTGTTTAGTGGAAGTTTTTCTCAAAGTGCGTTACTAGGTGATTGTGTCTCACCTGAACGACCGTTCGTCTGTTCGTTAGTCTACTCGTCTATAACAGGCTTCTAGAACTAAATGGTACAAGGGTGAACTTAGCTTTCCAAAAAAAAAAAAACGCCGTGTGGTTGTGCCATGCGTTTTACGTGAATACGTCTTCGTTACGGGTAAATGTAAGTAAGTTAAGTAAAACGGATATGCAACGAAATGATCACAAAATGGCGGCTGAGGTGACCAAGCCGCGCGCGATGCGTCACAGTCCTCACTCAACGTAACGACTTCTTTGATTCTTTATCTATCAAGTCGTGTAATTAAATTTTGTACATAACAAATGATAGATATGTAGTTACAATACCATACTGTATCTCCCGATTTTGTTATCATCAGTTTTCTGAATTGACTTCCACTATAGAAGCAATTTTAAAGACGTATTCACCTCAACATCAGATTTGAGGCAGCTTCAGCTTAGCCAGTAGTGTGCTAGGCGCGAGTAGGTCCTGTACGAATAGGCAATACCGCTGTTGAGCTTTAGAAGTGTTTTATAAACTACTTTAGTTGGCAAACAAGCACATGAGCGTTTGATTTGAATCGGTAACCATATCCTTTGAAAGTATACAATACAAGGTATACAAGGGTAAAAGCACTACACAAGGAATACTTGTTCTGCTAACACAGTAACTCCTAAGGAACTTACTTAACCTCACTCACACGCAGGAACGCAACAATCTGCCTGGGAATTGTAATTCAGCTGCGGCTTTCTGTGAGTGGAGGTACCTACTTGCCCAGACGGGCTGCTTTGTTGCGCTATACCTCTCTTAATAATACTCTTCCATCCATCACACCACACATACTTTTGAATAATATAAAATATAAATTAAAAAAGTACTTTTTAGACAATTTAAGTAGTCAAACAATTTAATTTCACTTAAGAACTTGAAAACAAACTATTTATACTACATGATTATTGTTATTATCTGCAATAAAATAAATCTTAATTAAATTATAATTCATATTTACCGTATACTTAGTTGCTTATTGTATGTGTATGTATTATTTATGTTACTCACTTATATCCTAATATATGTCTTCGAACGCACTTGCCCGGTCACCAATGAATCTCATTGTTGTAGTTAAGTACGCACTATTCTATACTATTCTTATTTTACATTGTATGTAATTATTACATGACTGTGTCTTGATGTAGTGATAACATTGCATTTGCGTCAAACCTCAGTGGTTTATAAAATGCATTAATATTGTTTTTATAAAATGTTTATGTAAACTGGTATAATAAATATATAATAAATAAATAAATAAATAGCCTTATGGATGAAATGTAACGAACAAAAATCATTGATACTTACTTTGAATTCATATAACAATATATGATTGGGTTGTACATTGAATTGCTCATTGCAAGCCAGTAGAAGCCCAGGTATATCTCCTGGATGTGGGGGTAGTTCACCAAGTCGGGGTAGAAGGACGTCACCACGAAGTACACGTGGAACGGTAACCAGCACACCGCGAATATTACCACAACCACGATCATCATTTTCACAACCTGGGGACAAATTGAGAAACTTATTAGAAAACGTTTCGTCATTATCATCAACATAGGCCTCCCCTTTAGATTTCCACATTTTTTTCACTTTAGATTGGCCTTATGCCTTTTGAATTCACCAACTTCTATCAGCCTCAGATGGTGTATCGCCGGACTGTTAGTATATTCCAGTTTGTAGTGGCCATTCGATAACTTTTCGGCAAAGCGGCCATCGATTCAAGCTATAGGTCCTATTGACATACCCACTGCAACCTCAGCTTCCTGATCATTAGAGACACATCGGTAACTCTAGTTCTACTACGAATGTACTCATTATTTAATCCATCATACACATAAACTCCGGGCGTGACTCTCTGCATCGCAGCTCTGCAACCTTGAACTTCCGTATGTGGCTAATAGTTAGGGACACAAAATATCGCCCCGACAAAATATTAAGAGGCATGTTTATATCTTCTACTTCTTAGCGTTATTCCGTTTCCTAATCCATTAGGATTGGCGGGGTCCGCTGTCTAAGCCTAAGGATTTGGCAAAGGTACTGATTTTTACATGGAGCGACTGCCGCCAGGCTTCCTTAGGCCATAGGGAAAAACAGGGGGCTTGGGTAAGGTAACGCGCCCTTCTAAATATAATTTATTGGACGTGTGGGGTTCCTTACGATGTTTCCTTCACCGCCGAACAACTGATGTTAATTACAAATATGCACATAAAACCGAAAACACAAATTTAGCGGTACATGCCTTGATTCGAACCAAGGACCAGTTGCGCAAAAAGCATATCTATATGAGGTGATATAATTCATCATTATCTACCCGATCCGAGTCCAGAATCGATTTAGTATGTTTTTCTCTTTCATTCATCAGGGTTAGTGTTATTGAGACATCCACTCCCTAGTCGTTCATATTATCATTTACACAATATATTCATCTCTTCTTGCGACATCCTCTTGTACTTCGGCATACGATATTCATACTCATTACTTTTTTTGTCGAATGCCTATCATCCCTTCTCATCACATGCACGTATCAAGACATGATCATTTCCTTTTGACTTTTCACTCACAGATGCTACATCGGTCTCGGTCTCCAATGTATGGAATTGTCCACTCTTATAATACCTACTTTAACACTATAGAGATCTTGGCCACTCGTGTAAGCATATTTAAGAAAAATATAACAGATGTGTTAAAGCAAATGCCATAACAGACGCCTTCCACCGGGCGTTTCTAAAATTCATAATAATATGATGTCATATTATTATCATCCTCTCAACCTCATTGTGTTGAAAATATTAAGTGTGATTTTGGTTTTATTTTTTACATATTGTGTTTACTGGTGTTAACCCAAATAAATAAATAAAAAAAAACCACATCAGAAATCAGTTGGAAGAGGCTACAGTGGTCTAAGAGATCAAATGACTCCTGAAATGTCTGGAGTAGAAGGCAATGTGAAACCACTGCACTGTAATTTCCTAGTCAGCTTCATGGAAAAGTCTAATATAAACATGCCCCCGAGTGCCCGGTTTCCCTTCAATGAGACAGAGGTACTAAGTACGGACGGTCATTTAAAATTGGAACTTGGACTATATGAAGCCTTAAAAGTCCAGAGAAATTTTTCAATGTATGCAAGGAAATGAACCGTCTCAATATAGATAACTTGGGGTTTTTTTTTTTTTTTTTTTTATTTATAATTCTAGCACCCCTGCCGTGGGCAAGGCTATTTTATTACATTTACATTAGTACACTTTGTAATTTGTCACAATTCACATAAATAAACACATTCATACATCACATTCTCTTTCATTCCACAATTCATCTTTCATTCATCATCTTTCAATTATATTTTCCTAAAAAAAGAAGTTGATTTGGCCCATTTTAGAACGCCGGTAAAATGATTATAACTTTCCAAATTTCCCTCCCCATACTGCGTCGGTCCATCCACGGGCGACAGAGAGCTTCACAGCTCCACCTAGCCACCGCGATCCCATCGGCTATACAGAGTATAGCCGAGGTATACAGCATTAGTCCTAGGTGGAGCCGCTCTGCTTGTTACGGTCAATGACCACCATGGCTAGACCGACGCAGTATTTTAAAAATTTTGTCCGAGTTTTGCCCACCACTAATTCGGAGACCGATTTTTCGGTGACCCGCATTCCCAAATCCTGCTCCAAATCGTACCTCTGTTTGGAGAATGCGGGACACCGAAACAATATGTGCTGCACTGTCTGGTCCACGCCGGGCTCGCAGAAGCAGGATGGGTCATCCGCGCACTTGAACCTGTGCAAGTACGCGGAGAACCCACCATGCCCCGAGAGGACCTGCGTGGTGATGCTCGACGGCACCATTTTGCCCACGATACCGTACGCCTCCGCCGCACTCGGGAAGAACAGCTTCGTCGTCGAAGCTGTTGTTCCCGATTTGTATCTCCTGTCCCATTCGTCAATGGTCCCCTTACGGATCATACCCTTGACGAATGAGACAGGGCAGCGGTCGTAATCTGGCCGCCTCCGCAACCCCAGTGCGGCGCTCCTGGCGAGTTCATCGGCACGTTCGTTCCCCTCCAACCCCGCGTGTGCTTTGATCCAGAACAGCGAGACGCTCTTACCCTGGCTTTTCCACAGTTTAAGAGCGTCCCGTGTCTGCACCGCCAGGGGATGGGGGGACTCGACGTTCGCCACCGCCTGGAGCGCCGCCATCGAGTCGCTGAAGATGCCGATACTGGGTCCATCGCAGCTCAAAGCGTACTCGGCCGCCGTGCAGATAGCCAGGAGTTCCGCCTGGTAGACGGTACAGTAGGACGACAAAGCAAGCTTGACGGCCTTGGTTTCCGCGCCGCCGTTCCATATGGATACAGCGGTGCCAACCCGGCCCTCAATCTTGCTGCCGTCCGTGTAAATTTGCAGGGCAAAGTTGGAGTGTGCCCTGCATTGTTCCTCGTCCACCAGGCTGCCGAACTCCAAGCTATCTAGCTCCGCGGGATGTGGGGCCTCGATCTCGAGGCCATCCGCTCGATCTCCCTGTCCCCGAGCAGCGGATGGGGTAGCCCCCTCTTGGCCTCGTACAAAGAGGCGACCTCGCGCACTCTGAGGTCAAGAGGCAGCACCCCGGCCAGCAGCAGTGCGGAGTTCAGGGAGACCGTGCGGTAGGCTCTGCAGATCTTCTGCGCGAAGCCCCGCTGTACGCTGTTGAGCTATTTCTGGATGCCCAGCTTATTGACCGCTGGAGCCCTGGGGTTAGGTGACATGAGGTGGAAAGAACACGGTGAACACGGGATTGATAATAACCACGTCATGTTACTCGGGTTCGGACGAGTCATCTAACTTATACGGAGAGTAGTGATTGTTAATTTCATTTTTGTCAAATAAATACTTGCTACTCTGTTGATACTTTTACTATTCAACTTTATAGTTTTAGGTTTATGGCGAAGCAAATTAATTCCAGTTCTTTTCGGAACAACATTACTAGACATATACATGGTGTCATGGAGATGGTAATTATTAAAATACTAGTAATATTTCAAGAGTCCCGTAGTATGTGTATACGTTAGTTAATAACTGCCATCGTAACTTTACAGTAAGTGTATACCATGTTTCTCACTTCAATTTTAACGCGCCAAGTACATATTAACGAAATATAAAGAAATGTGACAAACAAATATGAGCGCTATCAAACTAATGTATTGTAAAAGCATCATAATTAACGATATTACTGAGTATACGTGAATGTTGTTTTTCAAACATGCTGAAAATCCAGGAAAGTGTGTTATATTTTTTTAATATCTTAATAGTTTTAGAGGCACTTTAAGGAGAAGAGGAAGAAATCGGCCAAGTGCGAGTCGGACTCGCACACGAAGGATTCCGTACTATTATCTATAAAAACGGCAAAACAAATCACGTTTGTTGTATGGGAGCCCCCCTTAAATATTTGTTTTATTTTAATTTAATTATTTATTCTTAAAGTGAATATATAACTAAATATTCTGTGAATATTTCAAGCGTCTACCTGTTGCCGTTATCAATATCGAGCAAAAATGAGCAAAAAATCACGTTTGTTGTATGGGAGCCCCCTTAAATATTTATTTTATTCTATTTTTTAGTATTTGTTGTTATAGCAGCAACAGAAGTACATCATCTGTGAAAATTTCAACTGTCTAATTATCACGGTTCATGAGAAAACGGAACCCTATTACTGAGGCTCCGCTGTCCGTACGTCCGTCCGTCTGTCACCAGGGACAGACGGACGGACGTACGGACAGCGGAGCCTCAGTAATAGGGTTCCGTTTTCCCCTTTGGGTACGAAACCTTCAAAAGACAGGCGCGAAGATTCTTTTACAGCATCGACAGCGAGCAAGATATGCATCTTATTTTTGTAAGCGTCCAATTCGCAGTTACTGCTACTATACTGCTAACAAAACTCGAAAAGACATTTGATTATGTGGCGATGAGCTGCGAGAGGCTTCATTTGCAGCTTGCCTATAAAACTTGGAACCCTTTGGGAAATCTCACACTATTTGGGAACTAACTTACAACAAACAAGGTCATTTGTGTTTTTTGGAAACAACACATTTTTTCTATCGCGTTTACAGATTTTAAATCTGTAATCTCTTATTATAACGTAATCGCATTCATCTAAGTATACATATCTTCACGCCAGATCCCTTGTGGGGAGGCAGAGAGTAGGTAATAAACATAACCGTGTCTCTTCTTCTTAGCGTTATCTCGTTTACTAATCCGTTAGAATTGGCTGGGTCTTCTAATTTAAACATAAGGATTTGACGAACACACTGACTTGACATGAGGCGACTGCCGTCAGATTTCCACAACACATCTTATTAGGTTAGGTCACATGTCTTTCGAATATTTTCTTGGATGTGCTGGTTCCCTCACGATGCTTTTCATTACCAAGCAAATCATTATTACAAATATCTACATAAATCAGAAATGACGAATTTAGCGGTACATGTCCACATCAGGATTCGCACCGGACCAGTAGGTTAATATGCTGGTCCTTTATTCAATGGGCTATTATTGCTCTAATAATCGTATCGTATCTGATCTACTGTTCATAAAAAAAGTTTGGAGCAAAACAATCATCCAAAACGTCAAATACAGTCTTTGCTGTAAGTAATGCATTCTGCCGATTAACAAACGAGGCTCTGAAAGAAGAGTGGGAAACGTGTATATTTATGATGATCTTCGATTAGTTATGGAGTTTAGTAGTGAAAAGGTAATATTTAGAAACAGCTACTGTCCCGTTTAAAATATTTCTAAGGATGAATGGATCAAAGCTTCTCCATAATGTCTGTAGTACTCGTATTTCACTGTAGAAGACAAATAACGACTGATAAAGTAAGTAACTAGCGTATGAGATACGAACTATACGAGAACTATGTGGAAATCTTTCAGATGATGTTGTGACAAAAATTGAAATAGGTATCCTAAGATGGTATGGTCACTTAGAAAGAATTAATGACAAAAGATATACGAAAGAAGTGTATCAGGCAAGAGTGAATCGAGATATCGGTAGGGGCCGCCCTAAATGCACATTTATAGATCAAATTGGTGATGTGTTAAACAAGGGCCAAATCAAAAGCATTCAAAATCGAAGAGCATGCATAAAGAGCATTATTATGCATTAATAAGAGTTCCGTCATACTAACGCAGCACGGCTGGCACGCGATATCAACGATGTGTGAAGAGTAGCTACCGTAAGTGTACGCACGATTTTAGTTTGCCATTATCAGGGTTTCTACAGCAGAGCAGTAATGGGCTTTCATTAAAATATCAAAAGAGCATCGATAGTAATGGTCAATATTTAATTAATTAAACATACGCATTTCATTAAATGAATCGGTGGGCATGATGTTTCGTTCTACTCCCGCGGCTCATGTCACATCAATTCCCCTCGACTCGTCCCATAATCCTAGTAACGAATAAAATACGGAAATAAGAAAACGAACTTTTGTCAATCAGATTTTCCATTAGGTACATGAACTTAAACGGCTCTAGCCAGATGTATGTAGCTAACTGTATATTTTACTAGCAGTGATATTCTAGTGGGTAAAGAACCGGCCTTGTGACCAACGGATCTCCGGTTCGAATCCCGGCTTGTACCACTAAATTCGTGTTTACAGATTTATGTACAGATTCATAATCTGTAAGAAACACTAGCTCGGCGGTGAAAGAAAACGCCAAGACGAAGACAATAACTGCGTGACGAAAAACTGGGGTTCTGCAGATATTTACGGAACTTCTACTTTATGTAAGAGTATGAAGTAAATATCGTCTTAAAGGAGCTACGAAGATACCTGTCAGATAAGGTTGTTCAGAAATTTCACGAGATACACGGGATTACTTCAATACATGCAGACGAAGTTGCGGGCAATCCCGTAGCCATAACAAGGAAAACAATTCATGAAATTAAGAAGCACAATGAACATTGCGGTACTTTGTTTCCAAATTCAGTTTAATTAACATAATTGCAAAATTTGCGAAGGATTCCCGAAAGACTGCGGCTTGTAATTCTAGATTATCATCCTTAAGGTATGAACTCACTGCGCAGCGTACTTCGGTTTTAAATATAAAAAAAAAGTATAATAGCGGTTTTAAATATAAAAAAAAAGTATAATATATAGTATAAAAGCAAAAAAAAATCTTTTTTTTTGCCCGTGCCCGTGCCCGTAAGGGCCTAATGGCAAATAAATGATTTTTATTTTTATATATATAATTATTTTATTTTATTTAGGCACGTCTTACATTCTTTAAATTAAATCATAATATATCTTTTTTTTTTACTTTTAATCTCTCTTTTTTAATCTACGAAGAAGAAATGCCAAAAGAAACTTGCCAATATAGGACTTTTTTAGGGTTCCGTACCCAAAGGGTAAAATGGAACCCTATTACTGAGACTTCGCTGTCCGTCCGTCCGTCCGTCCGTCCGTCTGTCACCAGGCTGTATCTCACGAACCGTGATAGTTAGACAGTTGAAATTTTCACAGATTATGTATTTCTATTGCCGCTATAACAACAAATACTAAAAAATAGAATAACATAAATATTTAAGGGGGCTCCCATACAACAAACGTGATTTTTAGGGTTCCGTACCCAAAGGGTAAAACGGAACCCTATTACTGAGGCTCCGCTGTCCGTCCGTCCGTCCGTCCGTCCGTCCGTCCGTCCGTCCGTCTGTCACCAGGCTGTATCTCATGAACCGTGATAGTTAGACAGTTGAAATTTTCACAGATGATGTATTTCTGTTGCCGCTATAACAACAAATACTAAAAATAGAATAAAATAAATATTTAAGGGGGCTCCCATACAACAAACGTGTTTTTTTTTTTTTGCTGTTTTTATAGATAATGGTACGGAACCCTTGGTGCGCGAGTCCGACTCGCACTTGGCCGATTTTTTTTGCTCGTTTTTGCTCGATATTGATAATGGCAACAGGTAGACGCTTGAAATATTCACAGAATATTTAGTTGTATATTCACTTTAAGAATAAATAATTAAATTAAAATAAAACAAATATTTAAGGGGGGCTCCCATACAACAAACGTGTTTTTTTTTTTTGCCGTTTTTATATATACGGTACGGAACCCTTCGTCGCGAGTCCGACTCGCACTTGACCGATTTTTTTCATCGTTAATATATATTACAATAAATATATGTGAGTGTTCATATAGTGTAATCAAGTGGTACAATTAAAGATATATTAATACAATGTGCTGAATCATTTCCAAACATCTCTCTCAGTTAGTTAATCATCGATTCTATAATAACCCTTCTTGCACAGAGTATTTTTGATGAGTACCTTTTGAACATATTGTCAGGGAAGGACAGAACTGTTAAAGGTAATTTATTATAGAATCGAATACAATTTACAATAAAAGATCTACTAGCCTTAGCAAGCCGATGTATCGGCATTGGCAATCTATTCCAGCTTCTAAGATTTTCACTAAATTTATATATATACTAGCTGCTGCCCGCGGCTCCGCCCGCGTGGAGTCAAATAACGTAGCATATGTGTTAATCCAGTTCATAATCTATCTACGTGCCAAATTTAATTCAAATCCGTTCAGCCGTTTAAGCGTGAAAGAGCAACAAACATCCATACATACAAACTTTCGCATTTATAATATTAGTAGGATATATATATATATATATATATATACAATAGATATCGATGTTTATAGATATTGGATTTATGTTTTTTTTTTATACAACGGTCGGTTCACAATTGGAGAAGATATCGCGTGACACACAAACTAGGAATATATCGAATTGAGGACATTTTTTTTGAAGACGATTAGAAACACGCCTGCCATGTTTAAAAGTACCAGTACGTATTATCAAGAGTACTTACAAGCGTAAGTGAATTTACCTCACTCGCAGGAAAATAAAGTTCCTGAGGAGTTTTTGTGTTAACGGCAAAGGTAGCATCGCGCGAGCAATACTTAATGTATTGTAAGCGTGCTTAACCCTTCGAAACCTGGGTGGTCGAATACGACCGCGAAATGTATGGGAAAACGTATATAACGGGTTCTGACTGCTCAAGCTACGGTAACAACTTTACATCACATGGGTCGGATGCAGAAACCAATATACCGCTTGACTGCGCATAAATGTACCCTTCACTCACTGCCTAAATATCGCAGCGATTCGAGTCTACTGAAATATCCTCCCATTGGTCGGGAGGTTATTTTAACCAATAAGTCAGTAAGCGACGCGATGTAAGTTCATGAACTAGCTACGACGACAACACGTGACGAGTTAGGTGGCTCAGGCGTGAATGACGCGACATTGACACCAACGCAAAGGTTCCACACAAGACAAACATTTGTATGCATGGATATATCTGTTTGTCTTGGTCTGGATGTTTTTAGAGAGGTAGGGCGCATCAAAGCAGCCCCTCTAGTGAAGTACCTCCACCTCACAGAAAACCGCAGCCAAATAACAACTCCCTAGAGGGTTATTGCATTCCTGCGTGTGAGTGAGGTCACCACTAAGATCCTAAGGGGTTGCTGTGTAAGCAGCAGAGGAGGCGTCGTGCGAGTGATACTTAATATATTACAAGCGTTAATAGGCTACGGTAACTGCTTTCCAGGTGGGTCGTATGCTTGTATGTCTCCCGATGTTGTATAGAAGAAAACGCCAAGAAGCGTTGCGCGCTCTACTTTACCACCCGACCCGTAGCGGTGAGTTGAATTGTAAAACAATTTCATTTCATTGGTAATTTTCTTCTTCTTTATGGGCGTAGGCTCATATGCATTCCGACGTTGTATAAAAAATGCTCAATACGTCAATACTTTTTTGGACAGTCAGAAAACGCATGAAGGAATTTAGTACCGATACGTATTCCACAATATATTCAGGGTGTATTAACGCCAACATTGATGTACGTTAGTGAAACATGGGTATGGCAGAAGAAGCATGAAACCAGGGTGAACGCCGTAGAAATGAGAGCGTTGAGGAGTATGTGTGGAGTGAGAATGGTTGATACGAGTAGAATAAAAAATAGCACGATACGAGAACTTTGTGGAATGAAAGTTGATGTAGTGACAAAAATTGAAAAGGGTATGCTGAGAGGGTTTGGTCATTTAGAAAGAATGAATGACAGAAGAGTTACGAAAGAAGTGTATCAAGCAAAGTGATGTCGGGAGGGGCCGCCCTAGACGCACACATATAGATCAAATTGGTGATGTGTTGAAAAAGGGCCAAATCTAAAGTACCCAAAACATGCATGAAGAGGTTGATGAGTGTAGAAGAAGCGAGAGCGGTATGTTTGGATCGGTGCACCTGGCGTTCTATAGTCTCTGCCTACCCCAATGGGAGACAGGCGTGATGATATGTATGTATGTATGTATGTGCGTGTTCCACAATGGATTCGCAGCTTTATAATCCACTTGGGTCACGTGTTACCTATAAAAAGGTTATGCGACTTTAAAAAACATTCTGACAGCACAACTTGAAACAGAAGAGGGTTTTTGAATGTCATTTGGGAATATTCTGTAGCTTTCATGTTTTACATTAGCCTTCCAAGACATTTTTGGGTAAAAGCAATTAATCACATAAGTAATTAAGATAACCATGGTGACGTGGTTTATGTTTTATATTGTTGTTTATGGTGAAATGTAATTGTGAGAAAGTGGGGGGCAATTCAGAAAACTGATGAGGACTAAATTGGGAGATACAGTTTAATGTTGTAGCTACATATACAAACAATCGATGTCATTTCGTCTTGGTAGAAAGTATCTATCTATCTATAACTTCACGCCAAATCCCTTGCGGGGTAGGCAGAGAGAATTGAGCGCCACGTGACTCGATCCTTACATATCTCACTCGCTTCTTTAACATTTATTGCTCTTCTCATGCACGCTCGCCGTAGAAAGAATGTAATTAGTAACGTAGAAAGTAAGTTTCTACTGGGTAGAAAGTGCTCTTGATAATATGTCTTGGGCATTGCATTTTTTGCCCAACTTCTGTGTCTGGTGCTTGTAGAATCTACATATCTGGAGGGTTGTTGTGCTATGAGTGAGTGGGTTTACCAGTAAGTACGAGCGGGGGTTATTTCGTGAGTGATACTTCATGTATTGCAAGTGTTCATAGGCTACGGAGCCACTTTACGTGGGCCGTATGTTTGCATGCCTCTCGACATATGTAAAAAACAACTTTA
Source organism: Pyralis farinalis (assembly GCA_947507595.1). Taxonomy (NCBI): domain Eukaryota; kingdom Metazoa; phylum Arthropoda; class Insecta; order Lepidoptera; family Pyralidae; genus Pyralis; species Pyralis farinalis. The sequence continues at coordinate 8,086,371 of OX382266.1, forward strand.
AAGGAAAATTAGGTGCGATGGCATTTTGTCTATGCAAAGCCCAGCCACTGCTTAATCTAATGGAGGGCAGGGTATAACGTATTACATTATCATAATATAATAAAACGTGTTGAACCCATATTATGACAATTAAATTAACGGAATTTACTCGATTTGAATTTAATAGAGAGAGAAAGACAAATAAAATATCAAAAAGTCAAAATTCCTATATAACTTCACGCCAAACCATATGCGGGGTAGGCAGAGAGAATCGAATGCCATAAGACGCGGTCCTTACACACTTCACTCGCTTATTTAACATTCATAACTGTGTTCATGTACGCTCGCCGGCCGTTAAAACAACTTATACCTACCGTTTCACGAATTGAATTTTGGTGTGAGCATGTACCACTAAATTCCTGTTTTCGGATTTATTTACATATTAGTAATTATCACTTGCTCGGTGAAGAAAATCCAGAGGGGGAGACTTTGGACAAAAGTCCTCTGCGTGGGTACCTCTGTCTGACCTATTTTTACTGTCAATATTTATGTAGTTGTGTTCCGGTTTGAGGGGTGAGATAAGGCACAGAAATTACTGGGTACTGTGACGAAACAGCCTTAGGTCACAAGATTGGCAGCGCGCGAGTAACATCCCCGTTGTGTTGCAGCGTCAATAGACTGCGGTGACCGCTTACCATCTAATACGGGCCGCATGCTTGTTTGCCAATTTAGTTGTATATAAAAAAAATCATCATGATAAAACCCGCACGTCCAAGAAATTACAATTTGAAAGATGTGTGACTTAACCTAAGAAAAGTTTGGTCTTCTCCCTGGGTAGTGTAGGTCAGACGGCAGTCGCTCCATGTCAAAATCAACATCCTCGATGTTTAGGATTAGGTTGCCGACCCTACAAACTTTAACGGACTAGGAAACGAGATAACACTAGGAAGAAGTAATGGATAGTTTTAGGTGAAATGATAAATAATACAAAATCTTTCAAATTCAAGTGGTATCATGAAATAGCTATTTGTATCGCGGCCTTAGTGCGAGGCCAGGCTAGGTTTATTCGCAAATGCCGGATATTTTTATAATCCCACAAGCTATTCTTCTTTATCTCTATAAACCTGTCAAACACAGAGGCAGGAGCCGCGAAAAAGCGAGTTCAAAGCGAAACGGTCGCGATGAGCGCAAAATTTTGTTTACGTACCCAGAGACATACATTCCAACAAATACGGCGATCCTCTTAACACATGCTATAGAACAACTCATGAAAAGAATATTACTTCTCTTGAAATGGGAGGTTAAATAAAAAATAATGAATCCACGAGAACAAAGCGGATAGGCTACGGTAACTGCTTACCATCCAGTACGCCAATGCTTGTCTCCTTAGAGGTATAAAAAAGGTACAGGTCCGAATATATTGAGTAAACTTACCCGTCGCTTGCTTTTAACGTTGTCCAGTTGCCTCTGGGTGCACTCGCCGATGGACTGCGAGCCCCAGAGCTCCACCCCCACCCTGGCGTACGTGATGGTCATCGATATGATCGGCAGAAAGTATGTCAACACCATGAAACTGACGTTGTAGCTGCAAAATTTCAATAATGGTACAGAAAGCCACGGGAACATACGGAGTGGCGATTTTAACACATTTAGGGGGTGAAAGTACTCGTCAATAATAACAACTAAAATTACTGAACTTGTCAACAACCTTGGAACAATTTTAAGTTTCTCGTATTAATTTGGTATAAATTTATAAATGAGAAACCTTAGAAAGATAAACAGTATCGTTTAATTTATTTTTAGGTTATATTCGTTTATCTGTTTTTCGTGTACTCGTGCATTATATTGAGTAATTAACTTATTATAATATATTTACATTTCACACAGCCGAAGGATATTTATTGCGAATTCGAAGTTGCTTTCATGGTAAAAGTTGTTTGTAATGATGAGTACATTCATCTCCTAAAATCGTGCAGGTCACTAAATATTTAGTCACTTTACTTTTGTCTAATATGAAATTAATGATAAATAGACAAAAAATACAACACAGTCCATAACATTAATTCAAATAATGTTATCTTGTCCAAACTAATGGGGTATCATGTCATAAGCTTGAATTACCATAATCTTAATCAACTCTCATTTGCATGTTAGCTGAATTGCGAAGGGCGGCCATGACTTTATGTCACATAATCTAACTTAAAATTTACTCCACTTGCCTTTTTTGATGGCGTATATAACTTTTTTATTACGTGATATGAATTTTATAACCTTGCATGGGATGTGACATTGATTATTACAAAGTAAAGTAATTTTTTATATTCTGATACTCTGTAAATTAAGTCTTAAAAGTAACAACTGAGTGCCAAACTAAAATGGCAATTGGAGACTCCGGACTGTTAATAGAAACTAGCTGCAGCCCGCCACTTTGTACGCACTTATCCGGGTATCCCACGCTTTTCTTACTTTTTTCTTTATGCTCGGCTTCAAGGATTCCATCGTTACATTGAATAACCTTTATCGGGAATTATGCTACAAATGCAAAAATATTTTTTCTAAGCCGCCTGTTTGATTCCGAAATTAGCGCGTTCAAACAAATAAACAAAACGACTATAATATACGAGTATAAAGAGGTAAAATTATTTTGTTTTGACGTCGGACGGTAATACCCAGAGACTGATCCTCCAACAACACTAGAAAACTATATTATCCCCGTCTGTTACAGGCATTTCTTTTAGGTTTCAATTATGTCTAAGTGTTACTAAAAAAGTAAGGGTATCTCTACAGGGGATCTCTTATGAGCCCGATTTTATAAAGATTTGCCGCTTGTGACAATACAAGGAAAAATCGTAGAATTATGCATAACTATAAATTAAATACTGACATCGATACAATATAAAATGTCAATCTGTTCATTACAATAAATTCAAATAAAAAAATGACATTTATTAATTAAATTAGGTGGATTTAATTAAGATTTAATTAATTAAAAAAAATTAAGGCTGCTTTAGGAAAGAAACCTATCAAATATACAAAGCTCTATTTGACACGAAGTAGAAAAGAGACGATAATCTAAAACCTGTACAACCTTCTACATCATTTTCTACGGAGATAATAATATGGACTTCAAGAAAATTATATCTTTATCATACTCTCATATTATCAAATTTTTTGAAGTCTGTAAATTTTTAGAAGTATTATAAAAAAAGATTTTGCTACTTTGTATGTTTTAACAAGAATACGATAACCCTAGGGCGAGTTGCTATTTAGCTATGGTATTCTGTAAGGAGTATCGATGTGTTCCACCTTTATCTATTTTTTTGTTTTTAAATAATGAAGGATACTTACACATACTCGTGTTGAGACCTCGTGGTTATTCCGTCAGGCCAATCAGGGTAGCAAACTCGCCTGTAAATGTAACATTCATTAATTCAGGCACAATAGTTGAATGTCTCAGGAGTATCAAGTGTAAGAATCGAGTTCGTACATGGCATATAATTATGGAAATTGAGATGTACCTCGTACGTGAAATAAAAAAAAAACGACTATGTTGGCTAATATAGTAGTTTTTTTTATTTTGGTGAAATTTAACATAGATATAATTAGCATTTCTTAGGGTTATATTTAGGGCTCGTCCGTAAAACTTGAGAAATTACTTTCCGCGGGCGAAGCCATGGAAATCAGCTAATAGTAACACATTTCTCAATATATCATATGTAAAAAAGAGTAAGTTTATCAAGAATAGATCTCAGCATACAGGGGCGCCGGCTTCAGAAAAACCTCGTGGGTGCTCATGCTCTTTTGATGACTAGGTGCCGAGCACCCGAGCACCCTTCATGATTTCAGGCGAAAGACGTACACTGCTGGACATAGGCGTCCCCCAAAGACTACTCTGCCCAAAACAAAAAAACGGCTCTACATCAAAAGTATCTGGTGGGAACTGAGATCACATTAGGACGGGTCGCACACATTCTAGTAAGCAAGCAAGCGCTTACTAGAATAACCAGATAATGAGAACCTGAACAACAGATAATGAGATGAGGATTATTTAGTTATATAATGATGTCTAGCGTCATGGGTGCTCCGCACCCACTATTTCCCTCCCGTGGGTGCCGGAGCCCCCGAGCACCCACGGAGACGGCGCCCCTGTCAGCATACCCATAGCGACGTAACATAGGTAATAATCATAAATATTCTGCCAAAATAATGCCGCGGTTGTTGCACTCTGATTTGCCTATCCAATGATTTGAGTGGCTGAATCAAAGCAAAGGCTCTGTATTGAATTTGTGCTATTTTAGTCATGATTTGCAGTAAAATTATCATTCGCCTACGGAGACATTACATACAAATAATATAACAAACTAGTCTCTGCACTACCACACTAGTGGGTTCTGTATGCGCAACACATAAACCTTATAGTTAGTTAATAGATTCAGGAGCTATTTTGCAAAAATCAAATTTACATGCAATTTGATCTAACCTGCTTTGTGTGCTTCCGCCACCAATTAGGTCATGCGGCTTAGCGCCGGCCGGCACCCAGCCAATACCGCTAGTAGATGCAACATGCCGACGCTGCCATGGCTACTCAGGTAGTCTCTACCTCGGCTGACTAACATGTTACAAGACTACTTGTAGCATGTTATTCTAACGAGTAACGTCTACAGCGCCTGACGATGCCTCGTGGAGAGGCGAAACATGTGTCGCAACGACGACCACGGCAGTCATGGCAGCGACGGTGGTTGGGGCATGTGGTTTCTGTTCCAGATGGCGGACGACCGCAGCAGCCGAGGCAGAGACTACCGGAGCAGCCACGGCAGCGTCCGCATGTTGCATCTACTAACGGTAGTGGGTGGGTGCCGGCCGGCGCTAGGCCGCATGAACTAATTGGTGGCGGAGGAGCACACAAAGCAAGTTAAATCAAATTGCACTTATAGTTAGTCTCACTCACAGAAATATAAAATACCATAAAAATACCTAGCGCTTAGCATCAGAAACTTAAACAATTAATTTTTTATTTGTACAATAAGGAAGTTGTGTGTTTTTCACTAACGTATAAAATTTTAAGTAAAAAAGGTCTTTGGTACTTTGGTCTAAAATAAGTGGATGGTTTCGGACGGGCGTCGAACGTGAAGAAAATATAGAACCCTGAAACGAAACTAAAAAGGTATGAACGAAATGGAATTACTAAATTTGCGGAGTGACTGATCGAAGGGATATGTATCTATTTACGCCAATCTTATATATTTAAACGAGCAATTATATTATATATATATATATAAATATAGTTTGTGTATCTCGGAAACGGCTCTAACGATTAGGATCAAATTGTGTCCTTAGCTAGGTTTGGATTTTTAAGCTTATCTATATAGGTATCTTTCTTGACGAACGCGATTTTGCACAAAATGTTCGTCGGGATGCATACATCCCACCTGATGTTAAGCGGTTACCGTAGTCTATGAACGCATGCAATTTTTGCAAATGCAATTTTTTTATACAACGTCGAGAGGCATACAAATATACGCCCTGTCTGATGTAACATGGTTGCTGTAACTTATGGATGTTTGCACTACAAGAAGTATCGCTCGTGCTTCCCCCGCTGCTAACAGATAACTCCATTAGAACTTACGGGTAACGCTTATTCGCAGGAACACAACAACATTCCAGGGAATTGTTTTTTGGCTGTGGTGCAGTGGACTGCTCTAATAAAGGCCCTGGTGAAATAGAGGCAGGGCGCATTAAAGCAGCCCAATTAAGGAAGTACCTCCACCTCAGAAACCAGCAGACACGTAACAAACTGTCTGCAGCATTATTCTGTTCATGCAAATGAGTAAGGTTACCAGTACGTACCTACGTGAGGAGTTGCTACGTTAGCAGTGGATGTGGCAGCGCACGAGCAATAATAATAATCTCTATGGCAGTCTGCTTGCATGTTTCCCTACATTCAATCTAAAATAAAAATGCAAGCCAAGCCACATCGACCGCTGTCTATCTATGAATGAAATGAATCATTTTAAATGCGCTTCTTCTTCAATCAATGACAATGCTATGCAGATGACAGTACGGTCCATGGGCGATATTTCGGTCAGCCTGATGCTGGTCGGACAGAAATCGATGAGAGGCGTGAGAGTCTTGTCGTTGAGCTGAATCGGGTTTTGGTTCTCATTAGTAAATGGGGTTCCAATAACCTGGTTGAGTTTAATGCTGAAAAAACTCGTTTGCGCGTTTACAACAAAAATGTCCCCATTCCTTCCCACTCCCAGTATTCAGGGCGCTTCCCTCAGTATGCGAGATAGCCTGAATATGTTAGGTACGGATCATAGATAACAGAAACAATTGGAGATGTGACGAGGGGGCGTGGTTGGTGTCGCCGCAATATGCTCAAAACGAGAACATTGCCAAGAACAGTTAGTTAGTTGCAATCAAGTTCCATTGAGATACGTTGTTCCTTGTTTTAGCAAAATGCCAAGTTGTGCTGTTACATTTTTGCAAAAATAGAAGTGCAGTGGTTAACTTTAAATCAAATGGAATCACTTATCACCTATAAGTACAAATAATATTACGTTTTATAAGCATAAATACAGAATTAATTTCAAAAATTCTCTGACGCCATTTCTAGCAGGGCCTTACCACGATACAAATTAAAATATCAAATTTCTCATTTTTAATCATACATTGCTTTTCTACCATTACGCAGTCTCCACCGCTCGTTTACCAACACGCAATGTAAAGCGAGTAATATTATTCGTTCACTGTGTGTACAGTTTCGAGATACGGCCGCTTGTTTCTGCCGCTTTATAAATGTAGTAGTGCGTGCTTACTTGGGTGTTGTTTAAATAAACATCCAATGACAGCGTCTTAACAAATGTGTGTCGTTGTACTTGTGTGCGTAGAATGATATTTTTTATTTATTTTTCAAGTTTCATTCAAGTAAATATTCATACATGGAAAACTATATTGTAGTCTAAACTATAAATATCTATCCAACTATATCTTAACGCCAAATCGTGGGTTAGGCAGACAGAATCGAGTGCCACATGACTCGGTTCATACACACTTCACTCGTTTTCTTAACATTCATAACGCTTGTTATCCATGTTCGCCGGTTTCTAAGGCTCCTGACATCACCTTCTGATAGAACACGACCAATTTGGTCATGGTAGGTAAGTCAAAATTGAGAACCACATAACAATTTCGTGCATTCCTATATACCCCGTATTGCCGTATATGTTTTATTTTAGTACAAAAACAGAATTAAATACCAGTTCAGGCGTAATTTGAATCGGAAATCAGGGAGAAACTAGAAAGCTTAAATAAACAAAAATCGCAAAAAGTTTCCCGTAAAGCTTTTGCACAATATTCCCCTTCCCTCTACATTACTTCGCTTTTCTAGTATTAGTTCTCTCTAAATTTATTTTTATAATGGAAAAAATCGGCTCCCCCATCCAAGTGGGGTTCGATTGCATACGATTTCCCGATTGCCGATCGAGAACACTCGACTGGTGACTTCTAACTCTTTCTCCGGGTGCGCATTTTTTCATATAAATAATTTTTACACGGGCGTGTATAAGATGAGCAATAAATGTTAAAGAAGCGAGTGAGCAGTGTAAGCATCGAGTCACGTGGCGCTCAAAAAAAATTAAGTATTGATACATGAATACTTTTAATGTTTAATGTAACGAAAATAAAACATATTCCTACGGGGTATATATGAATGTTAAAGAAGCGAGTGAGTATGTAAGGATCTCTCTCTCTCTGCCTATCCCGCGAGGGATTTGGCGTGAGGTTATAAATATATAGCTCTGAATTTTATAGTTTTTGTATATTCTTGACTGTACAACGTTACAAACAAAAAATACTGTAAATGTTTGACCTCACTGTTCATATGGCTTTTAGGGCTTTTTTATTCTTTTATTTTACAATGTGCCATAATTGAATCACTTCCTAGCGCTAAAAGAGATTCAATTATGTCACATTGTGAAAATTATTACATTACATTGATTTTAGATTTAATTTATCATTGGAATCAGTCCACAAATTCAGCCGAGTGACCAGAGATTTCTTTCTGGGTATGCAAGGATTAAAAAAACTTACTAATTTAGACTAGTTTCGGCTGGTAACTACTTATCTCCTACCGCAAGAGTCAGTAGTCAAGTGGCTAGTATTTTTATTTATATAACGTTTGGGAAGGCTGTAAGCCTCACGGCATACGACTCTAATGCCCAAATACAGACATAATTGTTACCTCAAGATCAAGGAGTTGTGTGTTCGATTCCCGAACGAACGATTCCGAATATAGTATATGCATTTTTTCCTTGGACTTATTTATCTTTCACTAGGTATTTTTTAAGAATCGTGGTTGCTCTGTGGAAATTACTTGTTCTGATTATCCGATATACATCTACGCATAATTTTTATCTTATTTTGAAAACAAACTTCATGGAAAGCAAAACAACTTGAACGAGAAGCAATACCTTTTTTCGAGATAAATCCAAGGCCTACGTTAATTCGAACGGGTACACGTACCTTACTTTCAGACAGACAGCCTAGAAATCTGACTGAGACATAACGGCAGAGATAAGAAGAAGCAGAAGAGCTTCATACATAAATAAAACATTAGTCTATATTTCAGAACGGACGATTTCCTTCATTGTATCCTCCATACAGATCATAGTGGACTGGGCAAAATGTATCTTGGAATTTTGTCTTCGAAGATATTTATTTTTTGAACATGTTAGATCAGGTTGTTTAGTTGAAATTGTCATGTTGTATGGTTGCGAAACCTATTGTTGCGAAGAATTAGTCAGAGGACGATAAAATACATGTTCTAGTCCCGATATAAGATAAGATAAGATTTCTAACAACAGCTGTTGGAACTCTGCCGTACACAAACATATTTACATCAATATGGTACAGGTATCTCAAGGAAAGAGAACGACGTACAATCTACGCGGTTGATAGTAACTTAAAATTTTGTAAAGTGTTCTTATCAGTATAAAGGAATAAATTAAACAAGTGTTTTGAATGAATTATCTAAGAGGACTTCGAGTTCCAAGTTAGGTAAAATGTTTTACAAACCAAATAAATAAATTTCACGCCTTGCGGACATCGTCTTGCGGGGTAAGCAAAGACAACCGAGCGCCATATGATGCGGTCCTTACACACTTCACTCGCATCTCTAACATTCGTAGCTATTTTTATGCACGCACAGTTCCTGGGGCTCGTGACATCACCTTCTGATAAACACGACCAATTTGGTCATGGTAGGTTAGTCCTAGTCTTCCTCGGTTCCCACATCCTTCCACTTTCGCATTATAAATGCTTATTTATTCCAGGTTTTTAATATTAAATTTCTAACAGGGATATTTAAAACCTGACATATATAAAATAAGAAAATACTACAAACGCGAAATCCATACACATGACAGGGTTAAATTTTTATATATTTAAAGCAATTCTAATATACATATATATAAATATATTTCGTGTACCCCCAAACCGGCTCTAAAGATTTGGGTCAAATTTTGTGCACAGACAAGGTTTTGCTTTTAGGTTTATCCATATAAGCGTATTTCCTGAAAAACAAATGCGACTTTACAGAAAACACTAATACCAGCATCACCATTATTATTATTGCGTTTTTGTTTCCGTATGCACCGTTTGTAAACGATTACATAGGTTTCTATAGAACCACATAGGTTAGCCCCGCTCACTTAGGCAAAAATATGCAAAAAGCACTCTCTTTTTGCATATTTTTGCTTGTCACTTTAAACGAGAAATTCTTGTATATCTATATATATAAAAATGAATGTTTGTCTGTGTCCTCTATGGACTCAAAAACGGCTGGGCAGATTTTGATGAAATTTTCAGTGAATCTTCAGGTTAGCCCAGCAGGTGATCCTGTTGGTAACGATTGGATCACCCGTGCGAAGCTGGGTCAAGTAGCTAGTAGGTATATAAAATATCATAAAAAACGCTGAACCAAGCCAATCCATCCAAGTACTAGAAATAATCCACAATAATGACAGACAAGTAATGCCCAGCAGCAGTGGTAGCCCAGTGGACAAACAACCGACCAACCGGTTCCTGATACGAATCCTGGCGGCGGTGAAGGAAAACATCGTGAGGAAACCATATTTTGAAAGGCGTGTGGCCTAACCTAGGAAAGGTCTAGTTCTCCCTGCAAGTTGTGGTGGTTTGACGGCAGTCGCTCCATGTAAAAATTAGTAACTTCGCTAAATCCTTAGGCTCAGGTAGCGAACCCTACCAATCCTAATGGATTAGGCAACCGGGTAACGCTAAGAAGAATGATAGAAAAGTAAATATTAAAAATTACGTGTTCGTGCACTATTTATCTAACAACATATTTACGCCAGTCCTTTTGCGAAGTAGGCAGATAGAACCGAGATAGACGATCATTATAATTCCAAATAATGTTATTTTCCAATTGCATAAATTAAACATGACAATTCATCAATCAAACATGAGAATATAATCCATGAACAGATGACCTGCATTTGAATTATTTGCATTTGAATTCAGTTTATTAGTTTCAAATAGAATAAATGGCAACTTTATCAACAAAACTTAAATGTTTTTACTAAAACAATTTGTACAGTTAAGACGAGCTTGCTAAGATACAATTGATCAGCTCGGAGGCGCCGCGGTTATTAACGCGACTTTGACACTAACGCTCGTGGGTTTGATTCTTACACAGGACAAACATTTGTGCGCAAAAATTTGTTTGTTTGTCTTGGTTTGGACGTTTATATGAGAAGCAGTCTATTTGGGAAGTACCTTCACCTCACAGAAAACCAAATAACAACTCCCAGAAGGATTGTTGTGTTTCTGTGTGAGGCGACAGGTCACCAGTAAGCTCCTAAGAAGTTGCTGTGTTAGCAGCATAGGTGGTATCGCGCCACTGATACTTAAAGTATTACCAGCGTTAATAGGCTATGGTAACCCCTTTTATGGTGGATTGTATGTTTGTTACCTCCCGACGTTGTATAACAAAAAAAACAGATCACGCTTTACACTTGAAGTGCGATTGTAACTCTTATTACATGGACAATAAGAACGGTACAACGGTGCAAGTGTTAAACTTGACGAAATATCTAGTAAAACATTTAGCAACTATATTAAACATATGACAGCTGCATCAGCAAATTGTAATTAGTACATATTAGTTCACGGAACATTTTGACAGGGACAGTAAGTACCCAGGAGAATTATTGTGTTCTCGCGAAGTCGTGAGTTAGTGTAGTCACCATCAACTCAATAGGAGTTACTTTATACCTAGTAAATTACGTAACTCTATGTAAAATATGGAAGAGAGAAGGAGTCCCCTACGACACGCGCTTAAAAGTAAACTTAAAAAAATTGTGAAAGAAAATAAAGTTTTTGTATTCACTATACTATAACTTCACGCCAAATCCCTTGCGTGGTAGGCATAGAGAAGTGAATGTCACGTAACTCGATCCTCACACGCTTCTTTAACATTCATTGCTCTTCTCATTTCCTTCTCATCTTGACCTTCCTCGGCTCCTATATCCGTTCGCGTTGTATATCTGTTTCGTAATTCTTTCTTCCTGCATTTTTTTCATATGTCCGACCAACGTAGCATGCCTATGTATTTATTTGTATTATTATTAGGGAGCGCCGCAATACCCTAACTAAACCTCCGAGTTGCAAACGTCGATAGACTACTGTGATCGCTTCTCATCATGTAATGATACAACGTAGATTATATTTTGAAGAGTTATATTGTGGAATTGATAGCGAACTAGGTTGTGTATACATGTATTTCGAGGGGTCGTATGTCCCAAGCGACAGCGCTTGAGTGCACATTTCATACGTGTAATTTCGGGCAGTTATAACCGCATGTCGTAATAATTATTTCAAATATTGGGGAAATACTATGCATGGTAACAGGAATTTGTAAATTGCATGGTGAGCATTGAAAATAAAACAATTAGTTGGACCGCTCCGGATGTCGTAAAGTTGGTGGGACCGGGCGGACGCGCGGGGGGTCTGCCATTAAGCACAAAAGCAATTTTAAAAGCTATCGATAACAAAAGCCAGGCGAAGACAAAGGAAGGCGGCCTATCTAATTTGTATTATGCTAAGAACGGGCGGCTTTCTTTGAGTACACATGTGCACGCTGGTAATGGGAGAAAATGCTTGTCGCTAGGCGATGGGTTTATGGCCAATCGGTGTGCGCGTCACCCAGCGGATGAGACGGGGGCGCGGTGGAGCGCGGTATGCGGGCGCACGGCTGGACGTTCCATTCGGTTCCGGGAGTGCGGGGCGGTCGGACGTTCGACATCGTGGCGCGTATCATAATAATTATTGTCCATTCGATTCCGGAGTTCTCGCGGTGCGGTCGTGCGACGTCGCGGCTTTTATCATAATAATTAATTCGGTTTAGAGATACTTCTTGTCGAAAATAATACGCGTACAAAGGGTCGAGTACTCGAACTCCCCACGACACGCGAAGGCGCCGAGATCGGTTTAGAGATACTTCTTGTCGAAAATAATACGCGTACAAAGGGTCGAGTACTCGAACTCCCCACGACACGCGAGGGCGCCGAGATCAGCGTAGCAACACCGCCGAGGACAGCCCACGGTCGCCGACTCCACGCTGCACAGTACGAGACCACGAGTTCTTCGCGGGACCGCAGCTTAGCCCAATTAAGTTAACCTGCTGAAAGCTAAGTTTAGCCTTAAGAAATCCTAAAATTCCACGTTATGTTAAACTAATTTTCAATGTTGTGTCCTTCCACAGAATACGCGTGCGCGAAGTAAAGTAAAATCATACGCCTATGCCTAAATCTGTGGCATAGTGGCTAAGTTAAATTTTGTTTTGCAAGGTACATCTGGGTAGGTGAGGTTGGATGACGCATTCATACAATCTCGCTGAGGCGAAGGGTTTTTTTTTTGTTGGCGTATATGAATGGCGCACTTGTGTTAGCCAGGGACACCATTTATATTCGTTTTTTTAATTTTAGTGGCGGCAGAGTACCTTTAGCTTATAGTATTATTCTAGCATAGCTCGCGAGTTTGATAAGTGCATGCTATTATTTCATCTGGAGACCGCTCTCCAGGTGAGCCGATTCGCGGCAAAAATTACACACAGCCCGATTTCTGTAGACTCAACTGGATTCGCTAGCGGCTCCGAATTGTTTACTCAGACCATTTAAACTCACATGTGAAATTGCCCAGCCTATAAAATATGCCACAATAATCCTGTAAGGATAATTAATGATAGTGTACACTATACTCAAAATAAGTATAATTATTTGCGCAGCGATCAAAAAATATGCAAAATTCTACGAGATTGGTATAATGACAGGAGTCACTATATTAATCGCGTAAGCTGATTATAGCAGAAGTCAGAGGAAATTTTCCTGACATCCAATTAAAAGACTGCGCAGACGCTGAGGCTAGCTAAAGGTTTAAGACCTAAGCATTATCCTGGTCAGTAAAGGGTTCAGGCGCTCCTGTTAAGTATTCCACAAAGAACCGTTATACACGCCGCAATAGCGTGCCTACAACCGACTAACTATCAATTCCCTGAACTGCTCTTAATGTTTATAGATTCACGCTAATAATTAAAATTCTAAACAAAATGAAACAAACTAGACGATCATTTTAGGTCACTACAGGCTGCATTCCAGCAGTATCAGGGCCACGTCATTTGGGTTGCCTTACAATCAGTATGCTAGTTTGCAAAAACATTATGAAAGTAATAAATATTGATCAAAATTGTGTAATTAAAAATTTACCTGGTGCTCCCATCTGGAAGTATGGTAGTATCCGTGGTGAAGTATATCCAGTTGGGGCTACTGATGACGGAGCTGCCAGCCCAGATGGCGGCTGCTATGCCCAGCGTCGCCCGCTTGCCCAGCCGTGGCCTGAGTGGGCTCATAATGGCGACATACCTGTATCAATTTACATACTTAATAATATAAACGCAAAAGTACCTATGTTATATTTTTTAATTCTTGAACAAATTGCAATGAAATTTAATACAATGATAATGCAATGCATACTATTCTTTATTTTTTAATCGATCTATCTATAACTTCACGCCGAATCCCTTACGGGGTAGGCAGAGAGAACCGAGCGTCACGTGACTCGATCCTTACATACCTCACTCGCTTCTTTAACATTAATTGCGCTTTTCATGCACGCTCGCCGGTTTCTAGGGCTCTTGACATCTCCTTCTGATAGAACAAGACCAATTTGATCATGGTAGGTAAGTCTTGGCCTTCCGCAGCTCCTACATCCTTCCACTTTTGCATTGTATATCTGCTTCGTCATTCTTTCATCCTGCATCTGTTTTTTAATCGATTGTATTTATTTGATCAACATACTAAGCTTAACCTAACCTACGAAAATGCTATGTCATCTAAAAATACTCATATAATGCACATCAAATCAATAATGTGATGTGTATTTTCAATATTTTCGAGGAACAATTAGTATTTATTGTTGTTCAATTTATTATATTCCTTTTTTAATACATGAACAATATATATTGTGTTAGACCCACGAACAGCATTTTGTAGTCTACTGTTGCGTCTGGTCGGCAGCAGCTGCCAACAGCATCCATCGTTGTCTGGCAGTAGCTGTCGAAACGACAGATGAGCAGCGCTTGATATCAATGGACCAATGACGATAGCTATAGGTTATGCCCACATCATGCGCAGTGTGTTCTTAGTCGACTTCGAATCGAATAGATCATCCACCCGCACGTAAAAACACTTCTGTGTTACACCGGCGGCGCGGAGCCGGAAACTGCAGCCGTGGCAACTGCCGACTAACGTCGATGTCATACTTAAAACTAATTCAATAATTATATAAAAATAAAACAATGCAACAATATTCATGGTCGAATTTCACAAATGGTGTTTTTTTTTTATCAAATCGGTGAAATTTTTCATCTTTTTTTTTGTATATTTTTCATCTTTTTTTTGTATATTTTTCAGCTTTTATTACCGATTAATTTTTCCGTACATCGATATGGGAAGGCTGACCACCGAGATGATAAGTCTATCGACCGAAATGATATGTCTGTCCACCTTTGCACACCATCTGGTGTTCTTAGGAGATGCTATTGACTAATCTAGAGGACTGCTTGTACGAAAATAGTGGTAACTATTCGCTAGTATAGCTTCAATACGCCGATTCGTTGATCTTCTTCGTTCTGGAGGAGTACCAAAAGAAGGATATTTTTTTTATTGTTCGGTAGTGATTCTGTTCCATCACTGGAACACTTGTTCGGCTATTTTTGTTTCTGGCAGCAGTCGCCTTAGCTTTTTTCCTCTGACAATATGCGCGGGCACTGATTCGGTTATTTTTTGTGCAACCCGGCGTGCATGTGCAGACATTTGGCTTCGTGATGAGATAAGTACAGCTGCCTTTCGTCTAGCTAAATGTTATCTGTCTGTTCTTAGATGCTCCTCTCTCAACACAGGATCGCTTTTGATTCTAGCTTTTCTAATATAATATACCTTTGATAATATAACTACTGCTTAGACCAGATTGAGCAATCAACGATATTATAAAAAAAATGTCCGGGTGCAACTGCAATGGCGTACTTACGTTATTGGCTGGAATATGCAACGATTTGGCACACGTAAGTGGGGACTGCGCACTAGGACGTTACTAACGTAAAAGAAAATTGGGGAAAGGGACGCTGTCGGACTCGTCTAGGCAAAATTACTTTTGGTCACCAGCTTTAGTCATATGAGAACATTTGCAGAACAAGTACGTTTGTACCTTTCAGCAAAAATAATCGTTAGTTATAGAATAAAACATGCTATTTATTAATAAAACTAATATTCCATGAAATAGTAGGTTGTAAACTTAATTTACTTATATTTATTGGCGTATAAGCTTTTTGATCTGTAAAAAAGTACAGCACCGATATGAGAAAATTAGGAGATTATGTATTTATTATATATATTTATTATTATTTTATTATATATTTACCTTTAAATATAGTCTTAGACAAATGATTTTTTTACCACAACACAATCACTACCTATTCTATATTAAAAACGTTATTCAATACAATATTCTTGTTTTAAAATACGAATTTCATTGAACAAAAAGTAAATTCGTTCGTTAATTATATTTTATAGCTATAAATTACATTTAATATCAAACAAACAACGTTCTAAACAAAATTATTGTTTCATAGTTATTTTTGTTATTAAAATCAACAGAATACTACTATTTTATTAAATCATCACTGTTTCGAGATCATTTCGCTGCATCATATAATTTCCTTTTAGTATAACTTACTTCCGTTTACTCGTTACGAATTCACATAAAACTCACGCCCGTGTCCCCGACACTTGATTTCATTTTCTTTTCTAACCAGTAGTGTAAAAAATAGGATAATATGAAAAATATGAGAAATACGTGTCCCGAAAAATATATAAGTTTTCATGGTGAGGCGAAACCCTTTTTACAAATGAAATGATTAATCTTCTCTCGTGTAAGTTTTTGTTTTCGCATGTATGTACTACATTACGTCACTGGAAGTTCACTGGTACAAATATTTTTTGCGTCAGCAATAATATTTACATAATCGTGCGTGACGTGATGCCATTAGCTAAATTCGTGGGGTGACGCCGAAGTGTCGCGACCGGCCGCTCCTTGAAATATGTCGATATCCGAGCCTGTAATAGCGTTAAATATATGTAATGAATCCAAATCGTTTCAAAAATAACTTTTGCTGAAACGACAAGAAGCACCCTGCAACAGGGACTGGTTTATGCAACATGTAGTTGAAAGAGTATTGTGGACGCACAATTCGGTGTTCCTTCAATAAAGTTTTGTTTTAATGAATATATTTTGCTGTCTGCTATATTCTCGCCCGATTTCGTTGAAAAAAAGTGCAGGTGAATAATAATACATATGAATTCACGGGGCAGGGTATAATGTCACCAATTTTTCACATAATTCTTTAATACTTCCCGTATTGGCCGTTGTGAAATCATTTTATTTTTAGGGTTCCGTTGTAAACAAGAAATCCTTATAGTTTCGCTATGTCCGTCTGTCTATATCTATGTCTGTCTGTCCGTCCGTCCGTCTGCCTGTCCGTGGCCTAGCTCAGTGACGCTTGACACTAGAAAGCTGTAATTTGGCATACCTATTCACTATGCTGACAAAGTGGTTCAATAAAATCTTGAAAAATCATTTTTTAGTGGTACCTCCCCTACACATAAAGTGGGGATGATTTTTTTTATTCGCTCCCTCCTCAAGGTGTGAGGAGTTGTTAGATAGGTTTTAAAAACATCGAGGGTTTGGGAAGATCATTTTTCCATAAAGTGATCCATTTCCGAAATATTTATATTAAAAGTGTAAATTTTTGATAGACTCAAGTGTAAAAGGTAAGAACTGTTTCAGGCAACTTATTATAAAATCGAACACAATTTACAAGAAAAGATCTACCAGTCCTAGCACGCCGGTGTACCGGCATACACAACTTATTTCTACTTCTAAGGTTTTCGCTGAAGTTTGAAAACGACTTTAAATTTTTATTGATATACATTATGTTTTCATAAATATAGGTACGAGTATATTGAGAAGTAATGATATTTATTTCTTTGAACAGTTCCCTGAGTGATTCTCTGGAGCCCATGTTATAAATAGAGCGAATGGTTCTTTTTTGTAAGATAAAAATTGTCTCAATGTCAGCCTACGCCGTTCCCTACAACAGTATACCATACGACATAATGCTGTGAAAATAGCTGAAATAGACTATGAGCGCAGTAGCCACATTTGTCAATTGTCTGATTCTCCTAACTGCACATGCAGCGAAGCTAAGCTTACCAGCAAGTTTATTTATGTGGGGGCCCCATTGTAATTTGGAGTCTACTGTAAGTCCAAGAAATACAGTATTATTAACGAATTCGAATTAATTGGCATACAGAAGTTCTCATTTGGAATAATAACAATAAAGAAGTCACATTCGGAAGACTAAATTTAATGCATTTGCGTTTAGGCGAGTTTAGCATAAGTAAACTAGTTTAAAATAGCAGACACAACACCATTTACCTTATCAATGGGACGGCGATGTGAAACCACATTAAAAATTAGAGACGTATCATCAGCAAATAGTACTATATCCGCCATTTTCTGCACCATGTAGATCATTTGCGTATACTAAAAATAAAAAGGGACCCAAAATAGAACCCTGGGGCATCCCTATATTAATATTACTGCCTTTAGATTTAACCCCATTTATGTCAACTCTCTGCACTCTTTTATTTAAATAAGATGCAATCAATTTCTAGGCTTTACCCCTAATTCCATAATTGTTCAGCTTGAGTAACAATATCTGATGATCAAAATAATCAAAAGCTTTAGAGAGATCACAGAAAACCCCAATAGCATCCTGTGATCTCTCTCATGCGTCCGTAGTAAATTTACCAGCTGTAAAACCATATTGCGCCTCAGAAAAAAATTAATTGGTATTAAAAAAGAGCTGCAATTGATCAAGCATTATCCTTTCGAATATTTTACTCAAAACTGGCAGTATAGATATGGGTCTGTAATTCCCCAGCTCGCTCTTTTAACCCTGACTTACATAAAGGAACAAGTTTACAAAATATCATCAAGTCCCAGTTTTAACATACCCATATTTACACATATGATATTGATGAAGTAGTCTTGCAATAGATCTGATACTTATTTAACGTCTGTGATACTTTCATTGTCATATTTTAAAGAACACTCATTATCCCGTGACTTATATTTATCTGTTTCTTTACTAACAATATCCCATACAGCCTTAATCTTTTTGATGATTGCTTAATTTTGTTTGTATTAAATATATACTTTGCTTTGCTTCTCTGCAAACATTTTTAAATATTTAGAATAGTTCTTGATTGACAAAAACTGGGTCAAAATTGTAAAACTTTTCTGCATACAAATCAAACATTTTGTTTCTACTTAGCAGAATACCTGTAGCTGCCCAATCATTAAATTCAAATTTGTTGTAATATCAATACTGGAAGACACATGTAGCGAAAGTGTGCAAAAAAGTTAATAGTTTCTCGTATGCACTATAGCGACTAGTCAATATAACAGTAGGTCTGTTTTGCAGCAAAGCAAAGCAAACCAGCTTTGCTAGCATACCATGGATACGTGGCTTTGAATCTTCGATATGGTATAATAGTATGGCGAAATTTATCAGATAAGAATAGAGTATTTATAGCACAGAAAAAGTGCATACAGTCTGTACGGTCTGTGACTTACATTGGCAATACCTCCGCGCTCGCGTTGTCAGCATTTTGACGACGCGTGCGCGACACTTCATTACTGCATTTTTATTATAATAATTTCTTTATACCAGTTTACGATCAATCACTAAAGATCGCGTGTGCTCATATCAATTACCAGCAACCATTACCACTTTCTTTATACCAGTTCACGATCGATCACCAACCATAGCGAATGTGTGTGTGTGAGAGAGTATTTATCTACTATACCATATACCAACCATTTTCAAATTAAGTTTTACTTTAATTATTTTTAGACATAACCGAATAAACTTTATTTTATTCATTTCAATTGACTTTTATAATATCTACCATTTTAGTGTACAAACCAACCCGTACACGGTCCTTATGTAAAACTTTCTCCTAAAACAAGTCGATAACCATATTTTAAAATCTGCTATCTATTCCGTGCGTAGATATATATATTTATGGAATGCATCAGTTTGATAAGACTCAAATAAACTAATATTTCCTAATACATCTACAACCATTCAAATATTTAACAAATTACTAAATAACACTGTAGACTTGTCCTTGTCAAACTTTAAATCCCAGATAAGAAATCTACTTTTAAGTTGTTCTATAGTACCTATATCCGAATATTTAAACGATAAATTAAAATTATGTATATGCTTATTGTCTAAGTAAATAAATTGTAATAGAAAGTAATATAGTAATTTAATTTGATAGGTTTAAATAAATGCATGCCTGATTCAGGCGAAATATAGTAAAACTAGTATTTATTAACGTCATTGTACCAATATTTGAAGCAAATAATTTTTCTTTCTTTCTTTCTAGAAAACCCTGAATTTCCAGATATATGCAGTGAAAGCTCAGTGGATACAGAACCGGTATTATCCGGCGGTTTCCGATTTGTGTCCTGGTGTGGTACCAATAAATTCGTATTTTCGGATTTATGTACGTATTTGACTGTCACTTGCTCGGCGGTGAAGGAAAATATCGAGAGGAAACCCGCATGTCCTAAAAGTTATACTCGTATTTCGTTGGTGATGTGACCTAACCTAAGAAAGGTATGGTCCTCTAAGTTATTAAGGTGTGACGGCTGCCGCGCTTGAGATTTAAGCTGTACCTATATTTATTAACAGAATTGAGCCGAATAAACAATTTCTGTACATTTGTCAGCGATAATTCTATATCAGTGTTCCTGATTTTGACAAATTTAAAAAGCGGTGCATATTCATCAGTGTGCTGCTCAGATTCGTATTTGCCCGGTTTTATTTAATTAATTATTAAACTATACATACCTCAACAGAATCCCATGTTTCAGAATAACTCGTTATATAGATACTCGTAAATCGTTATTAACAATTATCTAAATTTATTAAAAATAATAAAAACCCATTTCGTCCGCAATTTGCGACAGGTATTTAATACTTTTCGTTTTGGTTACTTTTACTCTTCGCCGATTTAAATTCGCTATCCCTTTTTAATTCAAAAGTATATTTAAAATGAAAACCGATGGATATTCCATTTTTTAT
Organism: Pyralis farinalis; assembly: GCA_947507595.1. Lineage (NCBI taxonomy): Eukaryota > Metazoa > Arthropoda > Insecta > Lepidoptera > Pyralidae > Pyralis > Pyralis farinalis. Next base: position 8,107,144 of record OX382266.1, read on the forward strand.
GGTTTGACATTTCTCTAGTCTAACATTCACTGTCGCTATTTGACTTCTGTGTAATTATTTAATTCAATAGTTACTGATGGTAATAAATAAAACTCGTAGTGCAAGTTTGCGGTCCAAGCTCGAAAATATATACCTATATATATTTTATCTTATCTTTACATAAATTTTATGTTTTACGTACTCGAATTCAAGTTCAATCTCGAAAAACAAATCTTTTATCTTATTCATCTTTATACAAAAAAAGCTCGTTCATCTTCAAATTTTCTGCTGTGTTCTATTTTATTTATTTAAATTTCATTTCAATCAAAAGCCGGGTTTAATGATAATCACATTCTCTACACTTAGTTCGAAGTGGAGAACAAGCCAATTTATTAAAAACTCATAAATTTCGCCTGCCATTATTTCAAATAAAAATATATTTACAGTAGTAAGTATACCGAATTAATAAATAAAATACTATGTGTAAAGTTAATTGGTTATGTTATATTTAATTAATTATGAAGAACATTTAAACATACAAGCTATATATAATTTGAGAACACTTCAAACCTCTTAATTTTGTTACCTTTCCTTTATAGGTTCAAAAGTTTTATATTTCTTCAGTCTGCACAATATTGAGTACTTAATACCACATTGTTTTAATTACTACGAGCAGAGATAACCGTAAGGATTCTAATGATACCTCACACATCTGAGTTATGCTAACAAGAAACTTACTGACCTTCCAATATATAAACCCTGAAAAATTTTACACTTCTTTTTGGAGCAATCGAATAAAATGATGCTATCCATTTCTAAATCCTTTCAACTCCTCTGAGGCCTCCTAAACTTTATTTCGCTATTGTAAAAATCATGCTGATTGTTCTCAATATTCCGATGACATTGCAGGCACCACTGTCACAGGATGAAGGAATTAACCTATAGAAAACAATTAAATAAATATTGTCGGACAAATTACACAGCGCCATCTAGCTCCAAAGTAAGAGAAGCTTGTGTTATGGGTACTAGACAACTGATAAACATACGTAAATACATTTTTTTTTGTAAATACATACTTATTATACACAGAAAATACCCAGACCAAGATAAACAGACATGTTCATGCACGCAAATGTTTGTACTGTGTGGGAATCGAACCCACGAGCGTTGGTGTCAAAGTAGCGTAACAACGCGTTTCACCACTGCGCCACCGAGCTCGTCCGAACGAGACCGATTTTGCTTAGGTTGTGTAAAGTAGATCGCGCAGATCTTATTGGTTAGTTCACGGATCAACATAACGGAACTTATCGGCTTATTAGTTAAAGTATCGTTCCATTGGTGGGCAGGCTCGAACCGCTGAGATATATTGGCGTTAACACAACGTTATTGTGAATGCGTGGTGTTTTTATGCGTATTCAAGTGGTTTATTAGTTTATGGAGACAGGAGTACAAGGTAGTTCTTCAATGTCAATCATACCTGTATAATCACAACTATATAATACTCGTATCTTGTGTAGTAAATATGCTCCTTTTGTATAGTAAATTACCTTTGTGGACGAATGCAATTTCGACATGGTGACGTCCGTCTGCGTTCGAGTAGTGTTCCAATTCTTAATATACAAACTCATATTTAGAAAACTTGCTCCAACTCGTTTACTGTCAAATCGGCAAAACTGTGGAATTCACTCCCATTGAATGTAAGATTGCCGCCATCTTTTGAGTTATTCTAATCTCATACCTTGGATTCTTCAGTATAGCCACGGAAGCTAAAGAATAATGTTTATCTCGAGCAATGTAATCAGTTCCATTACATTCGCCCATAATTTGAATCTGTTTTTGCTTAGGTACTTATATAATATGTATGATTTTTCTTTTACTTTATTTTATTATTTTCTTTGTGTTAAATTTATGTATCTGTTTTTACTGTTGCAATGACTCATGTTATTAGTTCATGACATTTTAGTTAAAGAAGGTACACTAGTTTCTCTGCCTATATGTGTATTACATATTCCTATCAAGCCTATAAAAGAAGGTTGGCTGGAAGAGATCTCTTACAGAGATAAGGCCGCCTTTGTACATACTAAACATTCGTATATTTGTGCAATAAAGAGATTACAACAACAACAATAACCTGTCTACTTTCTTTCTGTGTATGACACTTTTGTGCACGGCGTCCGGTTGGATATTTAGCTTTTTTTTATACTACGTTGGGAGGGATACAAGCATACGGCCCACCTGATGTAAAGCGGGTACCGTAGCCTATTAACACTTGAGATAAGTAGCACTCGTGCGATGCCTCCACTGCTGTTTACACAGCAACTCCTTGGGAGCTTACTGTTGACCTCACTCACACGCAGAACACAACAACCCTCTAGGGAGTTGTTATTTGGCTGCGGTTTTCTGTGAGGTGGAGGTACTTCCCCAGACGGGCTGCTTTGATGCGCCCTACCTCTCTTAGCTTCAAAGTCCTGTTGCACTTGCATAACACAATTACTAAATTCTATGTTCCCGGAAACTTGAAAGTGATTCATTTACTCGCTGTTTTCAGTCATCTCGTGATCATAGCGCGGGCAACGTAGACAAAATGTTTAAAACTGTACATGCCCCTTACCTGTCTATGCTGATAGCCATGAGAGTGAAGACAGATGCCGATATGCTGAGCACAGCTACAAACTGGCAGAACTTGCAGTAGAAGTGTCCGAAGGGCCAGTCCGAGTACAGCATGTATGTGAAGTTGAAGGTCACATTCAGGGTCGACACCATCGCGTCTGCCACCGACAGATTCACTGTAGACCAAATTGTAGATCACGTTAATATAATCATTTTTGAGTAGCTCAGTGGAGCAGTGCTTAGTAACGCTACTTGACACCGACGCTTGTGGGTTCTATTCTCATACTGTACTAACATTTGTGTGCACGAACATGTCTGTTTATCTTATTCCTGGGTGTTTTTAAGAAAGGTAGGTCGCACCAAAGCAACCTGTCTAGGGAAGTAGCTCCACCTCAGAGGAAACCGCAGCGAAATAACAGCTTCCAGGTAATTTGTTCTGCTCTTGGGAGTGAGTGTGGTCACCAGTAAGCTCCTAGGGAGTTGTTGTGTTAGCAGTAGAGGAGGAATCGCGTGAGTGATACTTAATATATTACAAGTGTTAATAGGCTACGGTAACTGCTTACATCAGGTGGGCCGCATGCTTGAATGCCTCTCGACATTGAATAAAAAATCCTCAGAAAAACTGCAACCAAATAACATCTACCTGGAGGGATGTTGCGTTCCTGCGCGAGGTCGCCGATGAGCTTCTGAAGAGTTGCCACCGGAGGAGGTGAAAATTTATTCTAGTGTAATGCAAGTTTTCGTAGGCTACGAATCGCTTCACATCAGAATAGAACATACGGTTACCTCCCGACATCATACAAAAAATCCGACCATCGCAAGATGGCATACTAAAACAAAACTATTAATGCAACGATGGCTCATTGTTCCGTAAGTTCTTCCAATCTATACTATATAAAGCGGAAGAGTTTGTTTGTTTGTTTTAAAGCGCTAATCTCTGAAACTACCAGTCAGATTTGAAAAATGCTTTTTGTTTTCGATATGTCACATCTCGAGGAAGGTTATGGCTATTCAACATTAGGGTACGACTATTAGAAAGTGAGGAAAAATAAAGTAATAAAAAGCGGAACCGGATAGGCGCGAGCGAAGTCGCAAGCTGCAGCTAGTTTCTGTGTATTACATTTTCTCTATATATACGATGATACTTGTTAAAATATTGTTCGAGTATATGCAAATGGCAGTCAGGGTACAACGGTTAAAAGGTCTCCTTTAACTGCATTGTTTCTTTTACTATCAAGTTTATTTCATGTCACACTAAGATGTTTTTATAGTTATAGATACGTCGAACACACTCCAGAATGGCAATACGAAAGTAAGGTAATTGCCCAACTCGCATTCAGTTGGGCACGCTCTCGCGTCGCGTCTCCACAAATCATCACTCATCTCTTTCTAACGACAGGTTTGCCCTATCATTTGTCACTTTGTTAGAGCAAAGTGTTATAATAAATATCTGTACGTAGATATAAGTACTAGTTGCGCCATTTTAAAATACAATAATGTTGGTGTATAACGTGTCTACTCTTTGATACGTCTCTGATGTCACACAATTTTCTTTACACACACAGGTGGCGCAGGATCGAGACGAATGGCACTCTAGAGGGGAGGCCTATGTTCAGCAGTGGACGAATACGGGCTGAGATGATGATGATGATGAATTTACATTACAATAAACAAATTGAAAAAATCTACATAAATGTTAAATACACAAGATAGGAGAGATAGTATAGATTTGATAAGCAGGAGAAATGGGCAATAAGATAGGCGACATAAGTAATTTAGGTAAGACAGGCAGGACAGGTAAGATACTCGTAGTTAAGAAATGCTCGGTAGGATAAATAGGCAAAATAGGCAAGTAAATTAAAGCAAAATGTAGGCGATATACGCTATATAAGGGAGACAGTCGAGATAAACAAGATAGCCAGCCTCAAAGTAAGCGAAGCTTGTGTTATGGATACTAGACAATTGATAAACGTACGTAAATACATTATTTTTGTAAGTATATGCTTATGATACATAGATACATAAACCCAGGCCAAGACAAACAGACATGTTCATGCACACAAATGTTTGCCCTGTGTGAGAATTGAACCCACGGGCGGTGGTGTCAAAGTAGCATTACTAAGCACTGCGCCACTGAGCTCATCAAACATCTGCGTCGACATAGAGCAAAGCAGGATAAGTAAAAAACACAATATAGCCAAGACAGGGAAGTTTTTTTTTGTTTGTCCCTGTTAGGTTTTATGTCGGGTACATTTGGAACGCGCAGCGCTTACGGATTACGCTTTGTTGCCCGCCCTATTGATAGAACTTTATGGATATATTTTATGCGTCTAGGTTTTGTTAAATTCTTTGAGGGAGCCAACGATGAATTTAACGTGGGCTTTGAATGCTTCGGTGGTTGATTCTTTCGTGATAATAGATGATATTGCATAGAGTTCAACCCTGTGTAAGTCGCATATCTGTTCTAGTTCCTCTCGAGTGCGATGGTATTGTGGGCAGTGTTTTATTAAATGTTCCATAGTTTGGATGCTTTCATCGTCGCATGGGCAAGTATTTGTACCGATTCAAAATCGTTAATAACAGACGATTTTGAATGGGTACAAATACGCTTTATTGTAGCCATGCCCAGTGAAAGTTGGGTTTCAGGGTGCTGAGGGCGTTTTTGAGGTCTCTGTAGTCTTGTATCAATGTTTTGGTATATTTGCAATTCCCCTGATGGTTGAAAAGCTCAACCGATGCGCGCTCGGATTTCTCCCGCGTATGTAGTTTGACTGAGCTTATGGGGACATGGAAGTGGTCTGGTGTCTTGTGCAAGAGGGCGGCAGCCTTCGCTGCGGCATCCGCCAATTCGCCTCCGTAGACAGGGAAGTTAGGTACTAAATGATAAGATTGTATAAATAGCCCAGATAAGAAAGAGGTTAGACAGGTGAATGGGAAAAGATAGCGATAGATATTTTTTCCCACCCAACTAGGGTAGGAAAAATTGATAGAGATATAGATAAAATAGACAATTTTAATGTGTGATAGACTTTGTAACATGGGCGATTCAGGAACTACAAAATCGAGTTATTGTAGCCTTCGCTTCCTGTTTTTTAACCCTTTCTACCATCCTTAATATACAATATACTAATTTAGTATTAGATCTTTAAGAAGTTAGTAATAATAGGAATACTAGGTCTTAAGCTTGTAAAAAATTACGGGCTATAAGTATGAAAAACTGTTGCTGTGTTGGTTTGCGGAATTTGATGTTATACATGAAAATAAATGGGAGGTCAACCCTAGCGTATATTTCGGGTCAAACTTAAATCATTACTCATTGTGAACGGCTAAGCCGCAGCAGGCTGTCTGCGAAATACGCAGAGATAATACGGATCTGATGTATTTTTCATACACGTAAGGTTGTAAATAAGCATTCTGTTTGTCTGCACCACCATGGGCAATATTCGTACGTTTTTTAAAACACTTCACGCCTTCTTCAAAAGCTCACACGTTTGTTATGTTTGTAATAATACCTACTGTAAAGTTCATGAGTACAGCACTAGTGCTGTTATAGACAGATCGAGATCGATGCTGCTTAACCTGCGTGTTTGGTTAGACTGGCACTCGCAACGTCGCCATCGAGCTCTCTCTCTCTGCATAGTACAGCATTAGTGCTACGCATATACATCCTCATCAGACAATACCCACAGTACTTTGCTACTGGAGCCCCGTAAACCGAAAGGAGTTTAGAGCATACTCCGTGCTTTTAAGCTATAGGAAAGGAAATGACTTACTATAGTTATCCGCTGAACATCTTATAGATAATACATAATTATAAATAAGAACATAATTTTGATATAATTTCATAAAATCCTGCCTGCCTATTCAATAATTCTTCAGGCCAGTCGATAAAGAACCGGTATATTGACTAACTTGTTCCCGTATTGAATCTTGGCATGTACCACTTCTTGATTTCGAATTTATGTACATAATTATCAATTGTTTAGCGGTAAAATAAACATCATAAGGAATTCCCGCACGTCCAAGAAATTATATTTCGAAAGATGTTTCGATATTTCCTCTGGGTTTTGGAGGTCTGACGGTCTGATGGTTCTTTATAATATTTTCTTATTCATTTATTGCTTCAATTATTTTCTTCATTTTATATTACTTCGCACGCGTGTACTGTTTATTTAACGGAAGTCGTATAATTATAGAAAGTCTTATTTCTATATTATTATATATTATCTTACAGTTGTCCATGTGAAAAATACTCGACGCTTAAATGTAACCTCGCGACATTGAATGTTTGACCTTGTGATTTATTAATGGCCATTGAAAAATATAGTTATACTCAAAATTGCTATCTTTTAAATTTAAATGTAAAAATAAATCGATGGGCATTTTGGGAATTCGGGGAATTAAAATGACTTCTCCAGTTTCAACATCCGTTCAGAATTATCCACTCTCGTAACAAGTTATTAAAGATTTGACATGTTCAATCATCATCATCATTGTACAATTTGGGTAGATTAAGGTTCCTTAATAAAATAATACAATAACCTAATTTTAACACCAATTTATGTTGGCGTAGTCCAGAGAGCTGTAAAATAGACAAAAAAAGTGAGAAAATTACGATATCACTACAAATATTAGAATTTTTCGACTTTTCTCTGTTACGGTATGCTTTATAATACATGCATATTATGACAGAGAAAAGTCGAAAAACGCAAATAAACTTACGAAAGAAATTCCCTAAGTGATAGTGAAAACCGTATTATAATCCATTTCGTGGTTGAGAAGTAAGCGGAGAAACAGAAGAAAACAGCTACTTTGCTTTATACTATTTAGAGATTGTTATAAAAATAATTATTTTCTAAAATTTGGAAATGGATAATGTAGTTGCTATAATGATTAATTCTTCTTTTTTGATACAAAAAGGAGCCAAATATAGCTGTGCCCTGTCGTAGTCTGGTCGATCTTCGCTTACTAGTCGGCAGGGTTGTGAAGGTGACGGTCCAAAGAGGTTTCAATTTAGAGAAAACAAAATATATTTTACTCAATTTATTATCTGCTGGCTATATATATCTTTTAATATGTACAAGCATTTGTTAATAATTAAAGATAAATCATAGCTGAATATCGATGTACTTTAATTAAGTTAACTGCTTAGGTTAATATTTAATTTTATGTTATGAAATGAAATGTCAACAGTATATGTGTAGCAAGATTTTCTTCTTCAAAATAATCCGCTTTCTAATCTATTATGACCACCATAGAAAGAAAAGATTGAACGTATATTTATTGAACTTTTTTCTATTTCGGTTATTTCGTTGCTGCCATTATTTCCATGGAGATTTGGTGACACGTGGTTTATTACTGATCGATGGGCTTCAGACTTCACTGGTAATTTATACTTATTACCAGTGAAGTCTCAAGACAGGAACTTAGATATTTACAACCATATTCTTATGTGTTTTAAATAAAGTTTTTTTTATATATGTATAAGAAAACTGATGACTTGATCCTTACATACCTCACTCGCTTCTTTCACATTGCGAAAATATGAAATTTAAAATTCCTGTTTCTGTTTTTTCAAATTGTATGGGAAGTGAACTTATAGAAGTTGATAATTTTAATATATGTACCTATAACATTTGTCATTTTGCTCATTGAATAATGTATTTATCTTTGTTATTGGGGAACTACTCGTCATACAAATTCTAGCTCTTAGTAGCTATTTTTGACGAATGACTGATGCTGACACGGTTCGATTCCCACGCAGGACAAACATTTGTGTGCATGAACATGTCTGTTTATCTTATACTGAGTGTTTTCTAAGGAGGTAGGGCGCACCAAACAACCCGACTGGGCAAGTACATGTACCTCCACCTCGCAGAAAGCAGCCGAAAACTGCAACTTCCTAGTCATTGTGTTCCTGCAAGTGAGGTTACTACTAAGCTCCTAATGAGATGCTGTGTTATCCGCAGGTGTGGCAATGCACGAGTTATGATTCATGTATTGCAAGCATTGCATGGTAACCGCTTTACAGCAGGTGAACCGCATGCTTGTATAGCTCACGACGTAGTACAAAAAACATACATTTTTATACGAAAAAGGGTTAATATTTTATATGTTTCCGATAATGTATCCGAGCACGCGAAATAGGCATTTCTGTAGTTATTTACGAATTAACCAAGATTGGTGCCAAATGACGCACCAGAATTTTCTTATGAAGGCTAACACGATTAGACCCATTGAATTACAGGCCATTCTCTATTACCTCTACTATGCTATGCCGCTAGCTTCTCTCCAAGGTGAAATAGCGCATGATAAACATGCGATCTGAAAAATCACGACATTTTTTATACAACGTCGAAAGTCATACAAATATGTCTACATTCAGTGCTGCATTAGGTAGCAATTTCTAGGTACGGCCTGTAGCAGGCTATTTAATGACGTGCAACACTGACGGTCTCGATCGATGTTCCATTTAGGAATGCGATGCGATCGCACGTATGCCAATACGCACGCGTGCGATCGCATCGCATTGCTCAGTGTAGCTCTGATCGTTTAATATCAATTTCATGGGCAATTTCCGTACGATTGGAAAAGAAAGAAATGTTTTATCGATAATAGATTTGGTGCTATTTCATTATATACCCGGCTACATGAGTCTGTTGAAAAGAATGAGGATTTTGTTACGGTTTAATATTATTACTTTTACCGTATATGGATTTATAAAATTTATTCAATAAAAGATTAATGTTATAATTAGTTCACAATAACTATTACTAACTAATTACAAACTGTTAGGAAAATGGAGGATTTTAGTCATCAATTTAGGACAGTTAAATTTAAACATTAGATATTCGTACAGTCTAACTCTACTTTTGGGGTTAGAGCTTTATTTTAGCAGATACACCAGCAAACACTGGTCACAACGAGCAAACACTGGTCACAACGATGAAAGACGAATGTATGGAGAAAGGCTTACTACTTAATGCGAAGAAAACAAAGATGGTATTTGAAAGAGAAGAATCTAGAACTATTGTAAGGATTACGATTGATGATGAAGTGTTGGAACAAGTGGATGAGTTTGTATATCTTGGATGCGCTTTCAGCAGGAATGGAAGGTACACCGCAGATGTGGAAAGACGAGTGAGTGCTGGGAATAGTGTGAATGGAGCGTTGGGAAAACTTCTAGGCAGTAAAATCCTGAGCCAGAAGGCACAACTCGCTATACACAATGCAAAGTTGGTCCCAACGCTAACTTATGGAAGCGAGAGCTGGGTATGGCAGAAAGAGCATGAAAGTAGAATAAACGCGGTCGAAATGCGAGCGCTGCGCAAAATTTGTGGCGTAAGGCTTGTAGACCGTATTCGCAATGATGATGTTAGAAACAGAGTTGGTCTGAAAGAGAGCGTCGGTGTTAAAATAAGAAGAGGCATGCTCCGATGGTTCGGACATGTAGAAAGAATGCAAGATGAAAGAATGACGAAGCAGATATACAATGCAAAAGTGGAAGAATGTAGGAGCCGGGGAAGGCCAAGACTTACCTACCATGACCAAATTGGTCGTGTTCTATCAGAAGGTGATGTCAGGAGCCCTAGAAACCGGCGAGCGTGCATGAGAAGAGCAATGAATGTTAAAGAAGCGAGTGAGATATGTAAGGATCGAGTCACGTGGCGCTCGGTTCGCTCTGCCTACCCCGCAAGGGATTTGGCGTGAAGTTATAGATAGCTTTATTTTATACAACACCGGGGGCATGCAGGCAAACTTGCGCAGGAACTCAACAAACTTCCGGGGACTTTTCTTCCTGCGGTTTTCTTGCGGTGGAGGTACTTCTCCAGACGGGCTGCTTTGATGCGCCGTACCTCTTTAATATATACCCAGATCAAGACAAACAGATATATCCGTGCACGCAAATGTTTGTCCTGTGTGGAAATCGAACCCATGAGGGTAGGTGTTGAAGTACCCTTGCTAGTCGATCCAATTATAATGTAATTAATAAAATATGTAAATTTGTTTGGATACCAAAAGAGGGATGCCTGAGTTTTTTTGGCAGTATTTTTATCAGTGCTCACCTAGTCATAAACTGCACGGTAGGGAAAAAAATGACGATTCCAAACAAATGTAGCCATTTTTACGGAATAAAAAGATTTTGACTTTGACTAACCACTGCGTCACTCATCAATGTCACTTTGAAAGTATTTCATTATAACACGAGAGTTAAAGCTAGAGCAGGGATAGCTCAGTGATAAGGAACCGGCCTATTGAACTGATTCCCGGTTCGAATCCTGTGGGGGAAGCTACCACTGAATTCGTATCTTTAAATTTGTGTATATATTTATCACTTGCTCGGCGATGAAGGAAAACATCGTGAGGAAACCCGCTGCCGCAAAACGTGTAATGTTACCTAAGAAAGATTTGGTTTTCCCTCTGGGTTGTGAAGGTCTGACAGTGATCCATGCAAAAATCAGTGTCTTCGCTACATTCTTATTCTTCGGTAACGGACTCCGCTAATCCTAATGGATTAGGAAATGAAATAACGCTAGGAATAAGAAGATTAGGACTAAAGCTGAGATGACCGGAGCAACCAGGGCAGCTACGGTGGCGGGTACACGCGGTTCATGTTTCAGATGGCGGACATTCGCAGACACAACCGGAGCAGCCGTAGCAGCGACGACATAGTTAATGGGTGCCGGCCGGTGTTAGTTCGCATGAACTAATCGGTAGCGGAAGGAATCAAAGTAATTTCGATCAAATTGCTTGTAAAGCTAATCACACCTACACGTAGTGCACTCTGCCGATTAGCAAACGACGCTTCGGTATAAGAGAGAAGAGCTTAGCGATATTTAATAAGTGTACGAAAGGAGAAGTACCTTCATCTTACAGAAGGCTGTAATCTTAACAATTCCATGGACGGTAGTTATGTTCCTGCGAGCGATCGAAAACAAGAGTTCTTAAGTTAGCGCCAGGGTTAGTATTTCGCAGGCGATATGTCTCGTATTGCAAGCGCACATAAGCTATTGTAATCGTTGCTACTTTCGAGTTGTATGCTTGTTTGTTCCCAACGTTGTATATTTGTACATCTTATTTCGTTCTTGGTCTCGCACATATTCAAGAACTCATTTTAAAGGGGAAATACTTAAAATGGTTCTCTGCCTTTTCGCAGAAAATTGTTCGGCCGATTATCACTTGCCAACTAACGTTTTAAATAATTTTATTTAGCGGAATAATCATTTGCCTACTTTTCGTATAATTTTGTTTTATTTCCCAACCTCACAGTTGCCAACTGTATGTTTGGTCTACTTTTTATAATGACACTTTTCAAAATGGCAACGATTCCCTTCTGGCACTTCGCCGGCCGCTGCCGCGGCACGCTCGCTTCGCTCGCTCGGCTCGTGCGTTGTTTGTCATACTCTAACCTAACCTAACCAACTGAGATTTCTGTTGTTATACTTTTTACAAAATTTTTATTTGTTTGAAAGATTTGACAAATGATAAATGCCCCAAACGTTTTGTGTCACTATAATAATTAACAATAATTCTACCAAATGAAAAGTTGTCATACAAAAAAATGATAATCGTTAGTTGTCAAAGTGATAAATAGGCGAAACGTTGGTTAGCAAGTGATAATCGGCTAAACAATTTTCGGTGAAAAGGCAGGATATCACTTAAAATATAATGCTTTACAAGAGATGTTTGCCTAACATGCTGCGTTACACGTCGCCGATTTGACGTGAAGATTATATTTTTATTAGTTTAGGTAAAGATTATATTATCATATGTATGTTAGTTTATCATATTTATTAGCTCTTTGACGAGCTCGGTGGCGGAGCGGTTTGAAATGCTAATTTGACACCAAGGTTCGTGGAGTTATTTTCATAAAGGACAAATTGCACAAGCAGTGCGGCATTTATTCGCTTTTTGGCTAAAATAGCCCATTGGTCAGTAGGCCCGATATTTAAGCGCTGAAACACAACGTTTTTGTGAGCGCAGGTGCCTTCATGTGCAGTCCGTATTATTGGTTTGTGGATCAGAAGTGATGGTCATATGATGCGGGACGACGCAAGCGTCACTCAGTTATAGATCATACGTGAAAATGACGGTGTGCCTTGAGGAAGCTGCCTGTTTGAGGTTGCTGCCTAAGTGACCACGGGGTGTTCAGTTTAAGGATGTTTGCGCTAAAGCGGTTTCGACCGCTGAAAGCGGTGCTCTTGAAAGTTTGTCAGGTGGGCGGTACGCGGTTACGTAGTGGCGAAGAGAAAAGGCTGGGACCATGCGCCGCTACATTTGAATAAGTGGATTGTGAATTTGAAAGCTTTTGTAAGTTCTGTTGAATAGAAGGAAGCAATAGGTCGCGGTGCATTTGAGTATTGTATTGAAAACATCGCGGTTTATTGCTTACGACAGAAGATATTTAGCTTTATCTTACAAAAGAAAGAGGTTTGATAAGTATGAGGTGAAAAACTTACGTCAAGTTCAATGACGAATATTCAGTTCTATATTGTATTCACATATCGTAATACGTTACACTGAAAGTGATCAGTATGTATCAATATAGATATGAACTTGCATGTGCATGGTAATGTCTCATTTAGTAGCACGCGGATTTATAGTGCTTGCAGACGACCGAATATGGTACGCTCTGAACCAAGCATCATATCCGATCGTGTGACGAAACGTGCATCGGACATTGTTATTATTATTGACACCGGCGCGGCTGGTGCCATGGTTTGTACATCGAACCTGGTGCACTGCGCATTAAATCCGCCCGTCTGGATAAAGTAGCGGACAGTTTTGTACTTCTGCCAGCTTGATTTGACTCCAGCCATTCATGCATCAACATGTTTTATAATAATGGAGTAGTAAGTCTGCCTTTCTCATACTTCTTCGAGTTTTGAAAGGTACTTTAATTCGTCGGTATCGACTGCTGTCCATAGAAGACATTCGTTGAGTTAAGTGAGTGGTCTTTCGGCGGCTCGAAAACGCTTTTATTGGCCAACGTGCAGTTGAGCCTAATTATTATACCTTACATTTGGATATTTAGTTACATTATTTAAATAGGTAGTAGGTAGTTATAAGTAGTTTACCGGAGGGAGACTTTGTACAAAAGTCGTCTGTATGGGTTTACCTTTGTCTCACCTATTTCTACCGCCAAGCAGCTATATTAGAGATTGGCGACGATGATGCTGGTAATGATGATGGTGAAAGAGTCGTTGAAATTATGGATGAAAGTAGATTTTTCTGAGAGATAAACTTTTTAATGTAAAATAATTGTAATAGTTCTGAAGTGTTAAATTTTTAATGTAATATAAATTGTCATGTTTGTGTACGATAGCGCAATAAATGAATATTGTATTTTACCACACACATGATAGTACTTTTATATTGATAAATAAAGCAATTCGTGCGAAATTATTCCCTAACTATTCCAAAATATTCTAAAATGCACAACGTTAATGTTCAAGTTTTCACTTCTGCCGGCACTCCCGGAGTGCAACCCGTCAAGCATACGGCGTGTCTGATGGTAAACAGTCACCGTAGCCTATGGACATTTGCAACACAAGGGGATACTAACACGGCTCCATTTTCGAATATATATCCGTCAAAATATTTGACAAATCTCAGTAAATTAATGTTTGTTTTTTTTTTTGTCGGACAAATTACACAGCGCCACCTAGCCCCAAAGTAAGCGAAGCTTGTGTTATGGGTACTAGACAACTAATAAACATACGTAAATACATTTTTTTTTGTAAATACATACTTATTATACATAGAAAACACCCAGACCAATACAAACAGACATGTTTATGCGCACAAATGTTTGTACTGTGTGGGAATCGAACCCACGAGCATTGGTGTCAAAGTAGCGTAACAGCGCATTTCACCACTGGGCCACCGAGCTCGTCAAAACCATTTGGTTTTGAAAGTTAAAAAAAAATCCAATAGGCGCGATTTTCTATTATTTTAGGCAACTGTCCAATTTTTTAGCAAGCAGGCAAAGCGAAGCAAACACGGAACCCTACGTTGTCGCTCCATCACATACCTAGGAAGTAATTGGTGACGCTCCTCATTCGCTTATTGGTGAGAACTATCCAAATGACGACGAGGTTCCCCACGGTGGCCACCACCACCATGCCTGCGAACAGCGCCGTCCACAGCACCTGCCGCCACCACGGCAGGATGAATGACTGGTAACTCTGAAAACATACGTCCCTTTGTTAGGAGGCCAAGGAGTTGCTGTGTAAGCAGCAGAGGGGGCATCGCGCGAGTGATGCTTAATATATCGCAAGCGTTAATAGGCTACGGTACCCGCTTTAGATATGGCAGAGAAATTACTGGGTACTGTGACGAAACATCCATAGGTCACAAGATTGGCAGCGCGCGAGTAACATCCCCGTGGTGACAGCGTCAATAGGCTGCGGTGACCGCTTACCATCTGATGCGGGCCGCATGCTTGTTTGCCAATCTAGTTGTATAAAAAAAGTAGTAAAGTATAAATAAAATAGTTATACTAGGTGGGCCGTATTCTTGTATGCCTCCCGACGTAGTATAAAAAAGAATTTGTATTAGTAAAAGTAAACTGAGCCCGATGGCGCAGTTTGTTTTAAGCGGTTACTGTAGCCTTTAAACGCTTGTAAGACATTAAGTATATATATATATATATACTGCTGTTAACACCACAACTCCTTACGCTTTACGCTAACTAAAGCTTACTGGTGACCTCACTCACTCGCAGAAACACAGCAACCCTCCAGAGACTTGTTATTTGGCTGCGGTATTCTGTGAGGTGGAGCTACTTCCTCAGACGGACTGCCTGGATGCGCCCTTAAAAACAACTAGACCAAGACAAAAAGATATTATGTGGCGATTCTGATGTTCCAAATGTCCATTAGCTACTGTACCATCAGGCAGGCCGTATGCTTGTTTACCTCCATAATCCATACTTATTTATTTTACTATTTTTTATTAATATTATAAATGTGAAAGTGTGTTTGTTTGTCCTTCTTTCACATTAAAACGGAGCAACTGAGTGATGTAATTCTTTGTAATGAGATAATAGGATTGCTAGGCTACGTTCTATCGCTTTTTTATCGGTTTGACCATGCGAACGAAGCAGCGGGTAACTACTAGTGGTGTATAAAAAAATTACCTCAGTGACATTTTGTGTGTCGTTGACATAAACTTTGTTGATCTCGTCGTAGAATGTGACATGGAAGCTGTGCAGGTCAGTGACGTACTCCGTGGAGCTGTTGGAAGCGAACGTGGGGGCCAGCTCGTCCAGCATCGTCGCATGAGGCTACACCTGGAGACAATCATCACGAGGATACAGTTAGTTTGATGACAGACATTACGGTCAACAAATAGTCTATGAAAAACCGAATTAATAAAATTACATGAAAGTTTAAAGAGGCTTGCTCCGTTGGTTCGGACATGTTGAAAGAATACCTACAGGAAGAAAAAAAATACGAAATAGGTATATGTGAAAGTGGAAGGATGTAGGAGCCGAGGAAGGCCAAGACTTACCTACCATGACCAAATTGATCGTGTTTTATTAGAAGGTGATGTCAGGAGTTTTAGAAACCGGCGAGCGTTAATGAGAAGAGCTATGAATGTTAAAGAAGCGAGAAAGGTGTGTAGGAGCGACTCGTCTAGTGCTTGGTTCGCAGTGCCTACCGCGCAATGGATCAGGCATGAAGTTATCAATAGATATATATATATATTTTTAAGAGAGGTAGGGTGCATCAAAGGAGTCTGTCTGGTGAAGTACCTCCACATCACAGAAAACCATAGCAAAATAACAATGGCCCGGAGGGTTGTTCTGTTCCTGCACGTGTGTGAGGTCTCCAGTAATCTTCTAAGGAGTTGCTGTGTTAGCAGCAGAGGTGGCATCGCGCGAGTGATACTTACCTATTAAACTAGTCATGTCAGGAAACCTTTTATTCATGGGAGAATAAAGAAATCATTGTTTGCTAGATCTGTATTATAACTAGTCTGGTCATAAATACTATCACATAGATTTTTTTTCTTTTTTTCGACTCTTTAATTATTTTGAATTTGGATCGCGTTTATTATGTTAAAAACTTCTGTAGTTTTTCCGCCTATTTACATATTTTTTTCGTGTTTATAATTAAATTATAATATGGCGTGGGGTATTAAAGAAAACAGGATAGCAGTGATTGCCTTGCACAAAGTGTGTATCAGATGTATGCCTGGTATCAGATGTATGTTCGTATATCGTACTATCGACAAATATAGCGACACTTCGTCTATTGAAGACCATAAAAGATCGTAGCGACCGCGTGCTGTTAGAACTAAAAAGGCTGTTAATACTGTTAAAGCCAGAATTCGCCGAAATCCCATTAGGAAACAAAAATATCTTATCGCGAGGAATGAAGATTCCGGCTAGGACTCTGTCGCGTATAATAAGACCTGAAGCTCGGCGGCTCGGCTGAAGCAAGCAAAATGACAAAGTGTACGCCCACAGTTGTAAAGATGCCGCCCAAGTGGTCGGAAAGGTACAAGAAGGTCATCATCCTGCGTCTGTAACGGTTTGGAGGGAGGTGTCTTATCAAGGTGTTACAAAGCTTCATTTTTGTGAAAAAGGAGTGAAGTAACCAAAATGTATCAAGGGAAGGGGCCTTGGATCGTGTTTTGAAACCTCTCTCTCAGTACACTTTTCAAAAATGTACCGTGGACTTTCCAGCGGGACTCTGCATCTACCCCTGACAAGGCCAAAGCCAGGCTCGAAACCAACGTTCTGGACTTTAAAAGAGCTGACAACTGGCCCTCGTCTACACCAGATCTGAACCCCTTTGACTACAAATTATGATCAGTTTAGAGTAGATGGCCTGCTCGAAACGGCACGCTAACTTTGTGTCTCTTAAGAAATCTCTGGTGCAAGCAGTGGCTAAATTTCACATGGAAACAGTGTGTAAATCAAATCCATAAATTCGTAATCAGACTGATTAAAGGCCTGTATCAAAGCCAAAGGTGGCCGTTTCGAATAATATTGTCGGACATATTACAAATTACACAGCGCTATCTAGCCCCAAAGTAAGCGAAGCTTGTGTTATGGGTACTAGACAACTGATAAACATATGTAAATACATTTTTTTTTTGTAAATACATACTTATTATACATAGAAAATACCCAGACCAAGACAAACAGACATGTTCATGCACACAAATGTTTGTATTGTGTGGGAATCGAACCCACGAGCGTTGGTGTCAAAGTAGCGTAACAACGCGTTTCACCACTGCGCCACCGAGCTCGTCATTAGAATAGAATCATTTTATTCATTTTTTTGCTGAGACTTTCGTAAATATGTACATATAAGTTTAATTAAGATTACATCTTCATAAAACAGTAAATGCATATTCATTTGTAACATAACTTACACACTAGCTTTGTTTTTTGAAGGTTAAAAATAAATTTGTTGTATTCGTCATCTAAGAAAATGCTTCTGACTTCTTCTAAAGAAATGACGAATATAACAAATTTCTTTTTAACCTCAAGTCAGATTACAGAACAATGTGGCTTCTAGGTCGTATTTTCGTACTTTTTGTTATTAATGTTGAATTGTGCAAACTGGACATGTGTGGAAAATGAAAACGTAACCATTTATTACCCTCGTTTCCCGAATGCCTCAATTGGTCTATTCTCGTTCTCGAACATTCACAAGACTGCTGTTGTTTCTGTGATTGAAAATAATAAATATATCAAATATATCTCCTGTGGGCTGTGAAAATGTCGTAAAGCGGTATTGGAATGTCCGTGGTTAGTCTTTAGGAAATAACATAATTTTTTGAAGTAAAACTTCTTAACGCACGCTTGACTTGAGGAGTAAGCTGGTGAATGCGTGACGAGAGCGTTACAAAAAGTGTGAACGGGCGAGGCGAACGGAAGTTGAGAGGGAGATCTAAGTTAGTGAAGATAGAAAGAGAGACAGTTGCGTTTTGTATATTACTGTAGGGGCAAGAGAGAGGTGCGAGCACACATTTTCTTACTCACTTTCTCTCATAGCTAGTTAAATTTCGTATATCTAAGACATAGTGCAGGCCTATTGTCTGTATCACACTATGGAGCTAAACAAGTTTTACTTCAGTCGTTTGGTCTAAAGTACACTCGTTTTTTTAACTTGGTTTGTATACCGATCTCCATATGTCCTGTAATCACCATTTAATAGTACCTATTTTTTTTATACAACGTCGAGAGGCATACAAGCATAAGGCCCATCTGATGTAAAGTGATTAACGTAGCTTAGGAATGCTTGTAATACAGAGAGTATCGTTCGCGTGCTATCACCCCTGCTACACAGCAACTTCTTGGAAACTTGTTGGTATTAACCCCTCTTATTCGCAGGAATCAACAACGCTCTGAGCGTTGTCATTGAACTGCGGTGATCTGTGAGGCGGAGGTACTTCCTCAGTCAGAGTGCTTTAACGCGCCCTACCTCCCTTCAAACCAAGACAAACAAACGTGTTCGTACACACATGAAATTTCGAAGCGCTCGGTGGCTCAGTCGTGAATGACGCGACTTTGATACTAACGCTCGTGGGTTCGATTCCCACACAAGGCTAACATTTGTGTGCATGAACATGGCTGTTTGTCTTGGTCTGGATGTTTTAAAAGAGGTGGGGTGCATCAAAGCAGCCCGTCTGGGGAAGTACCTCCACCTCATAGAAAACCGCAGCCAAATAACAACTCCCTAGAGGGTTGTTCCTGCGTGTGAGTGAGGTCACCAATAAGTTCTCAAGGACTTAATATATCGCAAGCGTTAATAGGCCACAGTACCCGCTTTACATCAGGTGGGCCATATGCTTGTATACCTACCGACGTAGTATAAAAAAAAGACGAATGTTTGTCCTGTGTGGGAATATAACCCACGAGCCTTGGTGGTAAAGTAGCATTGCTGACCCGGCTCATCGTTTAAGGTGCTGGTCTCTCACTTTCATTCCAAAATCAATTGACAATCGTATTATGATATAAGTTGACATGCGATTTCCCGCGATTCTTCCAATAAAGAAACAAACACAATTTTGTGATTCAAGGCCTGAGCACACTGCTTGCGGGCGTGCAGAAGTGCATGTATTGTGTGAATTCCATTTCAAATATGAATTAGGCATCAATAATGCGTAGCTTTTTTAGGTCAGAATGTTACGTTACAACGCAATAAAATTTTAACACCCTAATACACACACGTGCACGTCTATTAATATGAAAGCGGCGGGTGTCTTAAAAAAATAAAGATATTCAAATATTACGAGCACCAAGGAGCGCGAAGCATTCAGCCTGATCCATATTATCTATCGACTTACACTATTACAATTGCATTGCTTACGACTTATCCATTCAGTAAACGGCTTCGCTGGGTTTTTCGTACTTCTCGTCGTACACAAAGGATAACAAAACACATAATTCACTTTTTCCGATTTCAAAAAAAGGAAGAGGTTAGTATTTATGAGTAAAAATTTTTTTGTATGCTCGGGCGTCACTTCTTAGTTTGTGAACCGATTTTAAAGTTTTGTTTTTCACAAAATGATCTTAATTTTTCATAATGTAACGAACTACAATTAAATGTATATGGGAAGAAAACATTTGCTAGGTATTGTTAGTATTCAATTATTATTATAATATATTATTTAATTATTTTATATTTTATTTGTCGAGCTCGGTGGCGCAGTGGTGAAACGCGCTGTTACGCTACTTTGACACCAATGCTTGTGGGTTCGATTCCCACACAGGACAAACATTTGTGTGCACGAACATGTCTGTTTGTCTTGGTCTGGGTATTTTCTATATATAATAAGTATGTATATACAAAAAAAATGTATTTACGTATGTTTATCAGTTGTCTAGTACCCATACCACAAGCTTCGCTTACTTTCGGGCTAGATGGCGCTGTGTAATTTGTCAGACAATATTTATTTATTTATTTTATATTCATTTTACTGGTAATTGTAGCAAAATACCTCGAACGGTGAATTGAATTACTATGTAAAATTGGCCTCATTGGTCATTTTCTTGACAAATTACACAGCGCCATCCTGTGTAATTTGTCAGACAATATTTATTTATTTATTTTATATTCATTTTACTGGTAATTGTAGCAAAATATATAACCACGTTTCTGTGAGCGCGGAGTGCCTTCACGACACAGTAATGAAGAAAATGACCAATGAGGCCAATTTTACATAGTAATTCAATTCACCGTTCGAGGCGGAGTGTAAAGTAGAACGGGCAGCTCTTATTGGCTAGTTCACCGTTCACACATCCCACCGTTCGCACTTTAAAAAAAAAAAAATTAAATCATCATTCCCACGGGATACCGGGGATACACGCGGACGAAGTTGCAGGCTGCAGCTAGTTGATTATTATAACAATATTAGTTATTTTGTGCTTCTATAGTACTGTGCCCACAAACCAATAAACCACATGACTGCACACGAAGACACCCCGTTCTCACAAACACGAGGTGTTTTAGCGCTTAAATATCTCAGCGATTCTACTGACCAATGGGAGAGTATTTTAACCAATAAGACGATGAGTGACACGATGTTGATCGGTGAACTAGCCAATAATAGCTGCACGTTCTACTTTACACTCCGCCTCGAACTGGTGAATTGACTCACTATGTAAAATTAGCCTCATTGGTCATTTTCTTATTTTCCGATGGCGGGGAGTTCACCCTCACATGCTGGAACCGCAATGGTCGCGTACTGTGTACCGCAATGGTCGGTTTCAGAGAAGTTTTCTTCCGAGAACTCTCAAGCTGTGGAATGAGAAAGAGGTTTTTCTAAGGGACTACACCATGGAGTCCTTCAAGAAATGCGTGAAGAGGTTTTTAGAGGGCAATGCATGAGTGGCTCCCCTGATGTTGCAAATGTCCACAGAAAACGGTCACAGGCAGGCCATGCTTGATTGCCACCTTAGTGGTATAAAAAATTCTTCATTACTGTGTCTAAGGCAGAATTCTAAAATTGGTTTATTCATATAAAAGCATTACGATAAATTGGTTTCCACTTCTTATAATCTCATTAATCTAAGTAACGTCCTTTGATCGATCCTGATGGAAACAGTACACGCCGCTTTTGTTTCAGTCAACGATAAAATTCAAAGAATTGAAGGAGATTGTTATCTTAGTCTAAAAAGAATAACAAATTTAGTTGTCGAACCTTTTGTTTTCCTCGGAATGCGATTGTCTCATTGTTTTCTTTTGCTTCGATGTGATGTTTCGATGTTTCTGGAAAATTGGTATTGAATTCATAGTATCTATTGGAATCACGATCCAATAATGCCCTTGACTGCACATGAAAGCACTTCTCACTCACAAAACGACTTAAGCGGTTCAATATCTCACTGATTCGAGCCTACTGACCAATGGGAGAATATTTCAACCAATGAGCTCCGTGAACTAGCCATTACGAGCTGCGCGTTCTACTTTACCTTCCGACCCGTAGTGGTGCAATTTACTATGTAATATGACTCTCATTGGTTCTCCGGTCATTTCTTTCATGACTGGAACAATTCGATGTCATTGATGAAATTTAAGCAACAAAAACTTATTCTCTTGTTAAATTGAGTTTTATTTACACATACTTGAAGATTCTCAATTTGAAGCTAAAATTGAGTTTTATTTACGCATATTTGAAGAAGCTCAATTTGAAGCTCAAATTGTGTTTTATTTACGCATATTTGAAGAAGCTCAATTTGAAGCTCAAATTGAGTTTTATTTACACAAACTTGAAGAAGCTCAATTTGAAGCTCAAATTGAGTTTTATTTACACATACTTGAAGAATCTTAATTTGAAGCTCAAATTGTGTTTTATTTACACATACTTGAAGAAGCTCAATACTTTTTAGTGTATCGTGCGCAAGGATGTCAATGGAACACTATTATTAAGGATCCTTCTAACTTTCAGGCGTTTCGAAACTTCTCGTCAGCCTCTCTTCCTCATTCGAAGTTAGTCTTTCATATTGCTCGTTCACTATAAGTTTGGTTTCATTCTTTCACTGGCGTGAAGGACGCTAACATGCGTATTTGCCTGTCACCGGCAAATCTGCCTGTTGGCGTCCTTCAGACCCGAGGGCGTTTAGAGGGTGTATTTTGCGCATTACGCGTTGAAATATGCTGGTACTACCTAAGGGCGACACGTGAAACCACTTCGAAGCGTACTACCCCGTCATCCTCCTCTCTACATTCGGGAAGCTCCTGGAGCACGTAATATCAAGATGAGCCCTACAGATCGCCTGTAGGTTCCACGAGCACCAGCACGGATTTTCTACGGACAAGTTAGCGACCTCGGCATTAGTAGAAATTTTGAGTACGGAGGGCTTCACTCCCTACGCGCCTTCGAGTTTAGAATAACATTTTGTATTGGGCAGACATGTCCGCGTGAAGTCGGGATCGGCAATTTCTCGACTAGAGAGCTGATTGCTCGACGTGAATGTACCTTAAGTGTTGTAGATTCCCCTAAAATAGATTAAATTTCGATTAGCTCAATAAAGGATATCGATAAGTGATGTTATCGCCCGAAAAACCGTTCCAATACAAAGTCTATTGGAGCGCGTATGGCGAGCTCATTTCAAGTTTTGCAAATTTATATTCCGGGTCCAATTAATTGTCAAAATGTTTATTGACACAAGGGTTAGGGTTAGGGTTAGTAGCTCTGCTTATGCAGCTTGCTGTTATTTACTTATTATGCAAAAGCAGCTCTGCCAATGCGCCGCAGGCCCAGCTCCCCTAGTAGTAACCACTTTATATGAATGAGTTAATAGATAAAGGCGGTTTTGCAAAAGTATATTTACAAGCAATTTGTTCTAAGCTTTTTCTTGTGCTTATGTATTGCTGGCGGAAGCTCACAAAGCAGGGTTTGCACTATACATCACAGGTGGGCCGTGTGCTTGTATGCCTTACGATGTTGTATAATAAAGAGATAAATATTTTAAAAAGTTTTATTTTCAACTTTTTTTATCTTTATTGACTTCAGCTGTGATCAATCACTCAACATTTGTGTGCATGAACATGTGTTGCTTTAGTTGGGTGTTTTCTGTGTTACAAATATGATATACTCGTATATATCAATTGTCCAGTACCCATAGCATAAGCTTTAGTTTGGGCCTAGATAGCACTGCGTAATTTTTCAGAGAATATTTTGTTTACTAGTTGTTGTTCTATATATACGAAAGCTCAACGTTCACAGTGTGCGATGGAGAAAACCATGCTCGGAGTTACTCAAGATGGAATCAGAAATGAGCACATCCGTTACAAAACTGAAGTTACTGACATGGATCTAAAAATCAGCAAGCTCAAGTGGCAGTGGGCAGGCCATACAGCTCGAAGACCATTGAGGCAGAAAGGTTCTTAAACGGCGACCACGAACCGGAAAAGGCGTCGTAGGACGTCCCTCCACACGATTGATGGATAATCTTGTGGAGATCACAGGGAGCCGATGGATGGATGGATGGATGATGGATTTGATCAACCCCTGCAGCACATCCTGTAGTTATGCAACACCAAAGTAGGTTTACATATCTATTACTAATACTTACCTCTAATTGGCTTAAATATATACGACCCGAGAACTAATTACCTCTGAATCTGTAGTTAATTGTATCCAACAATTCCCAAAAGCAAATAGAGTAGAATGCGTAAAGGAAAATGAATAGCGAACCACGCCACACTGTAACCTACCATATATATATATACATGGTTTTAACTAATTAGCTCAACCAAATTGTACAATATTATTATACAGTTATTAAGATGCATGTTCAATTAATAGTTTATACGTTGTGCTCAATGCAGTACCTTCCTTGTGTTTATTTATTTAAATAAGACAGGTTGCAATTTCTATGTTTCTATAATTTGCACTTGCAACATTTCTTTTATTGTTTTTTTGGGAATCTAAAACATTGTTCGGCGATTTTTTCTGTGCATGCAGTGCTTTTCTTTAAGTAATGAGACACTTAAGTTTTATTTATAATGTATATACATATATATGTTGCATATGTATAGGTGTACTGGTTGTTGAAAAGCCAAATAAATAAATAAAATTAAAAATAAATATATTTTTTATTAGGTCCATATCCGTTTATTGTAGCTACTATGTTATGAACAACTAACATAGCTGGTGAAAAATATGTTCTTCAATCAATTTCAACTACAAATGTTAATTTGTACGCACATGATTGAGAATTTATCACGGAAACACGAATTTCCTGAAATGTACCACTAAATACGTGTTTTCGAATTTACGAACACATTTGTAATACTCTGCGAAGAAAACATCGTGAGGAAATTCGCACGTCCAAGAAATAATATTGCGAATGACGTGTGGCCGAACGTAAGGAAGGTGTGCTTTTCCCTCTGGGTTATGGAGGTCTGATAGCAGTCGCTCTATATAAAAATCAGTGTCTTCGCCAAATCTTTAGGCTTAGATAGCTGACCACAAATAACGCTAAGAACAGGATTATTGTTTAATTTATCATTTTTTCTTAAAGCCATATACTTGTTATGTATTATCTTGTAATTTGATAATAAGTCATACAATTTCTCTGTGTTATTAAATAACTGAAATACTAATTATCTTAATAATAAAGTTATAAA
Organism: Pyralis farinalis; assembly: GCA_947507595.1. NCBI lineage: Eukaryota > Metazoa > Arthropoda > Insecta > Lepidoptera > Pyralidae > Pyralis > Pyralis farinalis. The sequence continues at coordinate 8,132,334 of OX382266.1, forward strand.
TAAATATTTAATATGTACGCGGTACAGTTCATAATCTTTTTTTATTAATTTTCTATTTCGTCTCCTAAAAGTGGCCATCAATATTCAAAATTTATTTATTTGAGTTATACACTCATGTTCGGATAACGGAAATTCATGTGTTCCAAATTTGAAATTAATCGGTTCATCATGTGAAGTTCCTGTGAAGTCCAAATGACTGTCTAGCATTCAAGATTCCTTACTAATGCACATACAGGGCGATAATCGATTCCATGTTCACAAATTCATGGACCCTTCAAAACTCCAAGTTTCTGCAAGATTTTTTGCACATCCTAGTTACATGGTTTTGAAACGACAGATCGAATGTAAGACTTATTCCTAGACCTTTTACTTCTTGGACACTCATCAACATGGTCTCATCGACGCTATAATCAAAGTAAAAGTATCCTAAAAGTACCCAACTTATACCACTATCCTCTTTATGTTTGCTAGTAATCGCATGTAATTAAAGGTAAAGGATTTTGAAGGGAAGGAAGTGAGCGAGGGAGGAATATCAGGACCTCAAATTGTTTACTTTTCGACGATCGCAGTGAAAAGTAAGCAATCTAAGTTCCTAAGGACCTTTGACAAGTCATTAATCATAAAGATAAACTCAAGGGGCCTTCAAAAGACAATTAATGGCTAGTTTAATAGAACTGGCAACATATAGGAGCGGTAACTCGCATAGTCGAAATTATTGTTGTCTATACGTAATGCACTTTCCTAAAAGTCTTCAAAAGTAATGGGTACATACGCCGGCCAACTTTTCAGGAACACCGTTCCTATATGAAATCTATATGTTTGTCTCTGTGTGCGTATGTCTGTGCGTTTTTTTTTTTCGAATATTCGAATTTTGACTTCAGATTCGGATAAAAAAGTAGAATAGGAATGTTCAGGAACACCGTTCCTATCTCTTAACGGACATGGACAAAATGGCTGACAAATTAAAAAAAAAAAATGAATTGTTATACCTATAATTGACGAGCCAGGTATTCCTCGGGCAATGTAAGCTTGCGCATTCTCAACTGGTTTAATACGATATTATATATATCATATATATGATATCGTTCTCGATATATAAAAAAAATATGCGGCTGTTCTCGTCTACTATGCTGGAGGCGTTCTTGTTTACTCATAAACCAATAAACCACTTGACTGCGCATGAATACACCCCGCGCTCACAAAAACGTTGTGTTTTACCGCCTAAGAATCTCAGCGATAAGAGCCGACTGACTAGCCACTACCCGACCAAGACAAACAGAGATACACACGCACATATTTGCCCTGTGTGGAAACCGAACCCATGAGCGTTTGTGTCAAAGTAGCGTTAGTAACTCCTTAGGAACTTACTGCTGACCTCACTTGTTGTTTGGCTGCGTTCTTCATTTAAGTGGAGGTAATTCCTCAGACTTGCTTTGCGCTTTACCTCTCTTAAATATCAGATGAGCCTTCCCCAATTTGTATAAATAAAATACTGGCGAGCGAGTCGGAGTCCAGTTTTACTTGAGCCTTTGTCCACAATTACATGTTTATTGTAATACGAACATGACAGTCTATTTCAGTATTTCAGTAGCTTTAGAGGAAGGACACGCGTCCGTAAATCCTCGCCTTCAAGGGCGGTTCTCGGCGCTGTCATCGGAATACGCAAAAAGGAATGTTGTTCGAACTGGGTCGAAGCATCCACTGTATGATGTACGTTGCTATTTTTAGGTTATCTTACAGTACTTTACTTGTGTAACATTATTTAATATTTAATTTAGGAGTACAGTCGTCTTGTTTACTTTGTTTCTCGTCGTCTAAACAATCTCGGTGATATATTGTGTAATATAGCTTTTTATTTACTATGTTGGGAGGTATATAAGTATACGGTCCACTTGACGTATAGCGGTTTTTTTTCGTGCACCCCTGCCATAGGCAAGGCTCTTGTTAGGCTTCGTTAATATTATACAACTAACATTCATACAGCAAATTCCCTTTCATACCACAATTCATTCTTTCATTGATCATCTTTAAGTTTTATGCCCATTTCTAAACGCCGGTAAAACGATTATAGCTATTGCCAAACTTCCCTCCCCATACTGCGTCAGTCCAGCCACGGGCGACAGCGAGCTTCACAGCTCTACCTAGCCACCGCGGATGTATAGCGGTTACCGTAGCCTATGAACTTTGCAATTCTAATAAAACATCGTGAGGAATTCCGTTTCGTGTGACCTTACCTAATAACGGTCTGGTTATTCCTCTAGGTTGCGGAGGTCTGACGACAGTCGTTTTGTGTAAAAAACAGTATCTTCGCCAAATCCTTAGGCTTAATGGACTCACAAACTGCAGGTATCTTGCGGTATAGGCAGGGCAGCAGGCAGAACAGTATGGTAAGCACGAACATATTAGAAACTCATATCGTAATTATATCGAGTCCTCGATAGTATTACGCAGCATCACGCTAGTACGTAGCACGAAGCACCTTCGTCGTCCTATCGTATCATCGATAGGATTTCGATACTACGTAAACCTGGAACGAACAAATTGGGTGAACGATTCGAACTGAAATTACATGAAGTTGTTCTTATAATTTTGATGTATTCCATGAAATATTCGAGTGAATGATATACAAAAAGTTTGAAAAATGAATATTCTTTTTGTATTAACATTTTAATTTGTATTAATATTTGAAAAAAAATATAAATTATGTTTTAATTTAAAAAACATAGACAGCTGGATTATTTTTATTTCTGTACGGCCTCTTGATATTCTGTCTCGGAGACTCGAACAGAGGAGAACTGTCGCAAGCTTTGATTATTTATATGACATAAATAATCTATGTCATAATTAGGGGAATACATCTTTTATTCAAAATCAATTCTGGAAGGTATTGCATTATTTCAGCGTAAATATTCTTTATTATTATTTTGTTGTTTTTGTTTGTATAGAGATTTAATTCATATAAAAGAAGTGCTGCTACTAGCTACCTTATTTTGACCTTTTATTCTGGAAGCTTCTCAAATATTTATACTCTATGTCCGTACATACGTTATTCGAAATCCGAAGGTGGTTGTAGGTCTTTTTCCGATCCCGCGGTCGAGGGATCAGCACCGCGTCACTGTTGTTCTTTATAAAAGAGTCACGTTCCCACTTGTTATTGGCGAGTAGCTTCGAACATCGGTATTCGGCTTTCTCACTTAATAAGTTGAAAGTGTTGTATAAGTGGTTCGTCGTATTCTTTTTAAAATACTGAAATTCCTTTCCTGACGATGAGTGAAGGTTGTTCGTGTGACCTGGAGAGGTTTCCACAAGTGTGTTTTTTTTTTGCCAAATGAGTACCATCAATAGTGTATGTCTCAGGTCAACTCACCGCGTTTCGATCTAAATACTAGTAGAATAAATAAGGAAGCCCCTTTTTAGGGTTCCGAGTAAACAAAGAACCCTTATAGTTTCGCCATGTACGTCTGTCTGTTCATCTGTCCGTGGCCTAGCTCAGAGACACTTGATACTAGAAAGCTCTAGTTTGGCATGTATATACATATTAACTACGCTGACAAAGTGGTAGAATAAAATCTTGAAAAAATATATTTTGGTGGTACGTCCCCCTACACGTAAAGTGAGGATGAATATTTTTTATTAGCGCCCACCCCATGGTGTAGAGGTCGTTAGATAGGTTTTTTAAAAACATTGAGGGTGCGTGAAGATCATTTTTCGACATAGTGATCCATTTGCGAAATATTTATATTAAAAGTGTAAATTTTTGATAGACTTGTCGCTTCCTCTATGCCAGGGAAACTGTTGTACTTGGAAATGTAAAAAAAAAACATGGCAGTAGTCCATATAGTGAATTTAAAAGGAAAACTATCACGGCTAAGAAGGCTTTACAGGTTAACGAGTAATAATCGAATTTATAAAATGTATTTTTTTTTATGAAAACGTATAAATGTCATAGAATATGACATTGCACTAAGTGTTTTGCTTCCTAGTTTCGAATTTGAAACAAAACCCAAGTAGTGAAATACGGAACCTTACACTGTGCGTGGCCCGACATTCACCTAGCTGGTTTTTGTTACTTCCAGACCATATGTTCGGTCCCTGGGTGCGGTTATAGATTGCAAAACGTCAGCATCACTAAGCTTCGTAACACCCATCACAAGCCACGGGCGAACACCACACAAAGGTGCATCAAACCCTTTGACAACCCTTTTGACTCACCTACACTCATAACAATATATATTTTTCAGTAACTCATTCAATTATAGCGTAACCTATTTTCTCTTAATAATTTGGTTTTTTTTTTCATACTACTTCGGGAGGCATACAAGCATACGGCCCACCTGATGTAAAGCGGGTACCGTAGCCTATTAACGCTTGCGATATATTAAGTATCCCTCGCGCGATGCCTCCTCTGCTGCTTACACAGCAACTCCTTGGGAGCTTACTGGTGACCTCACTCACACGCAGGAACACAACAACCCTCTAGGGAGTTGTTATTTGGCTGCGGTTTTCTGTGAGGTGGAGGTACTTCCCCAGACGGGCTGCTTTAATGCGCCTTACCTCTCTTAAAACATCCAAACCAAGACAAACAGACATGTTTATGCACACAAATGTTTGACTTATGTGGGAATCGAACCCACGAACGTTGGTGTCAAAGTCGCGTCATTTACGACTGAGCCACCGAGATCGTCAAAATATTGATCTATTTCCTTGGCAAGACAGTAACTTCTTCAATAAATTTATTTTTATAATATACTTAAACGTAGTGAATCGTGCACGGCGAAATCGGTACATATATATACATATGTATATATATATATATATATATATATACATTAAATATTGTAAATTGCTAAACATGTGAACATGTACGTATGTTGCTAAATAAAGTTGTTAAAGATATATTTTTCAAGCGAAGTCATTAATGGTACTTTCTTGTACATACCACGCTTACATCTTAGCCAGATAAAAGCTCTAGATTATTACTTATTCCGCTGAAGTTGTGACGTAAAGTGGATCATGTCATCCGACTCGAGAAGACTGCGTTGCTATCTGTCTTGCAAGATTTTTCGTAATAAGGCAAAATTCTTTAACAACCCCCCCAACCCAATGTTCTGAGTATTTTTCTAGCTTTTGAATCTGATTAAAATGAAACCGTTTAAAGAAAAAGCCTTTTATTGTTTTTATTTACAACTCCCTGGAGTTTCGTTGTATTCCTGCGAGTGAGTGAGGTTATCAGGACGCTCCTGAGGAATCACTACGGTATTCCGTTTACATCAGGTGGGCCGTAAGCTCGAATGCCTCCCGATGTTGTATACAAAAAAAAAACGCACAGGCGGTTACATTTGTGGCCTCGAATTAATAATCATTACAGTAATGTGGTAAATATGTACCTAACATATCGAATCGGTTATTTAATTTCCTATTACTTACTTAACTTAACGCCAAATCCCTTACGGGGTAGGCAGAGAGAACCGAGCGCCACGTGACTCGATCCTTACATATCTCACTCGCTTCTTTAACTTTATTTTCTTTTTTTCTTTAAGTGTATTACATGTAGCAATTTCCTATTGCTACTTGTAATACACTTAGTTCAGACTCCAGACTCTCAAAAGTAAAAGCTTAGAATACTATCAGATGTAAGAATAACTTGTGATTGTAAAGTGTTTACTTCACGAATAGAAGTGAGTCTATGGATGGCGGTTGGAATGTGCCGCATATGAAACTCGCCTCAGGGTTCTTTGCTGCAAAATGACCAATATAATGTCTTTCAAATCATAAACCGGAAATGCTCTTTATGAAGAGTTACGTTAAATAATTAGATGATGATAAATAAATACAAATAATCACATTCCCAATCGTAACACCTTTGTACTATTGTAAAAATGTATTCCAAGACAGGAAATGTAAATAATTATTATCACAACCGGAAGTTACAACTTAATAAATCTAACACAAGGAAAGCTTAAGTTAATTATAAGATACTTACCGGAATAATTTATATACCTATATATGTAAGATGCCGTAGTGAGAAGTAAACATAAATAAACTTATTGGTATGTCTGATATGGAATTTGGGTACATAACAGTCAACGTGTGTGGATGAATGATTGCCGCCGCTCATCAAGCCTAATCGCGCAACCAGCGTTAATTATGTAGAAGTCCTGAATGAAAACACTGAGTCCACAGTGAGGATTATGTATCAGGAGAGTTAACGCAACCAAATAGAACGCGAAAAGCGATATATATACATATTCGCAGGGAAGAATACTTCTCTGGAGCCTCACTCGAGCAAGGAGTTATGACTCGAAGCTCGTAACGCAGCGTATACTGCAAGACTCGTGATGATGAGGAGAGTTAAATGCCTATTATAACATTTGTGCATTTGTAATAGTTTAGCTCGGATCCTAACATTCACGGCATTCCCGTACTTGCTAGGTCCCTAGTCTTAGGAATGAAATCCCGTTGTGAATGTATGAAGTGTTACGATCTGAAGGAAGGATAATCGCTGAGTGAAATCAGGAAACCTTGACAAATAATTGTTTAGAAATGTGTAATAATATGCTTGGTTCGAGTCTATGTTCCAATGTAGTTAATTATCTGGATTCCTACCTACAAACTGCTGTTGCCGTTAGGTGGTTACACAATTTATTAGATAATGGCATAGAGGCCGGGCCTTACATTATTGGTGTAATTTATCATATTATTAGCATAATAATTGAGCGGTTCATAAGCATAATTGAGAGGTTCTTGTCAAGTTTAATTTTTATCAATACCGTTATATCTAACTACTGTCTACTAACATCGTGTTTGCGGATTTATCTACATATTTGTTATCATCACTTGCTCGACCATGAAGGAAAACATCGGAAGGAAGTCGCCAGACACAGCCCGCACATTCCAGTAATTATGTTCCAAAAGTGTGATCTGATGCTAGAGGTATGGTTTTCCCACAGTGTCGTTGAGGTCTGACGGCAGTTCCTACGCTGCGTGATTTCCTAAACGCTGCCCATCCGAGTTGGATTCGACGTGAGACCTCTTTCTCGAAGTCGTATCTGGACCGCCTGTCCTAGGCAGACATACTCATCAACAACTTAGAACCGAGCTCCCATGCTCCCCTTCGTCATGATTACTATATCATCGGCAAATCGAAGGTGAGTGATATATTCGCCATTGATTTTAACGCCGTATCATTTGCAGTCCAGTAGCTTGAAAACATCTACCAACGCAGCAGTGAACTGTTTCGGAGAAACAACGTCTTCCTGTCTCTCTGCAATTGGTAAGTCTCGTACGCTGGTCGTGCAGTCAGATCGACATGGTCGTCGATATACCTATAATCAATGCGGCACCGCTGGAGAGACTGGAGTACAGCCCAAGTCTCGATCGAATCGAAAGCTTTTTCATAGTCCACAAACGCTAAGCGTGGCAACGAGAGAAATTCCCTATTGAACAAAATTTAACGATTGTGTGTAAGAGACGCTCTCATGCTTTTTCTCATATCAGGTCTAACCATTAATTTCTAACACTCTACTTTCAGGGAGCTTATACAACTCAGATGTCAAAGATCACTAGTCCGATGACCACGTGGCAATCGCATGTCTAAGTCTTCTTCGAAAGACCTTACTTTCATTGCGATGGTTTTAAAAATACAATAAATCGAAAATTACTTTAGTTACATAATATAATATTTAAGCAGGGTACATAGCGCACCACTCTCGATGGAAATGGTATGAATAATTTGGTATGAATTTACAGCCGTTAAAATACTTCCTACACATTTACTTCGTAGTATATATACTTAGAAGGTAAATAGCAGCATAATACGGTTTTGTGGTAAATGGTCCGTTGGTTCGGACATGTAGAAAGATTGTGGAGAGGAAAGAATTTCGCAACAGATATACACCGCGAAAGTGGTAGAATGTCTCCTACATTCTACCACTTTCGCGGTGTATATCTGATAGAATGTCTCCTACATGTCTGCCTGCCCCGCAAGGTCTCGGCGTGATGATATCGGATAGGTCATCTAAATATATTTTCTTAGAAATACGGGTTTTCTCATGATGTTTCCCTTCAAAATCAAACTAGTGATTAAACACAGATATGTTTATTAATCCGAAATCACAATGGGATTCAAACTACGTACGAGTACTTTAATAGGTTGGTTCCTTATTCACTAGGCTATCACCACTCTTCATAATATAAGTTTTAGGTGTGATTTTCTTAATGTGAACATGTTAATTAAAAAATCTGTCCTTTTTAAATTTCCAATCATAACGTGCATGAAATGGGATGCATAATAGATCCAATCAGCAGTATAAAGTTATTATCACAATACAATTTCATCTTCGCAAAATCGTGAATTGAAACGCGTCATCTAATGGGTGAAATTGGAGCCGATAATGAAATGGTGAGGGGCGTGCCGTGTCGCCGGCCCAAAATGTATGTGTCAACAAACACAAATGATTTGGCGACCGATGTGATGATGTGCGTATTGTCCATTCTATGTGACACGGTGCCCTACACATAATACAATATGCTTCGACGATACCAATCGCGTTATATATTGATGATAAAGTTTCGTAGTATATTATTCTAACGATTAATATCTGTAGCGCCAGAGATCCATCGTGGAGAAGCAAAACATAGTCGCAGAGGCAACCAGGGTAGCCAGCACAGCATCGGTGGGTGGTGCATATAGTTCATGCTCTAGATGGTGGGCAATCGCAGCCGAGACCGCAGCAACCAAGGCAGGGACGACCGGAGTACCCATGCCAACGACGGCATGCATGACTAACGTTAATGGGTGACTGCCTACCGGCGCTAGTTCGTATATATTAATAGTGGCTGAATCACACAAAGTAAATTTGACTTTCGCAATATAACGCCTGTATCTATCAACTAAAAGTGATCTGATTCAGTCTACGTTAAAATTATATATGCATAGCCCCGGGTCATATCACATGTCTAGGGAAGTATTTCCACCTCACAGAAAATCGTAGCTAAATGACACCTCTCTGTTGCGAGTGAGTGATATCCCCAGTAAGCTCCTAAGTAGTAGCTGTGTTAGCAGCAGAGGAAGCATCACGCGGGTGATACTCAATGTGTTGTAAACGTTCATAGGCTACACTAACCGCTTTATACCGGGACCATACGCTTGGGTGCCTCCCTTGTATAAAAAACAAGCATTATTACTCATAGCGTAAGAACCAGAGGGAGACTTTGTACTAAAGTCGTCTGCATTTGACCTCTGTGTCACCTGTTTCTACCGCCAAGCAGCTATATTTATATAGCTGTATTCCGGTTTGAGGGTGAGATATGGCAGAGAAATTACTGGGTACTGTGATGAAACATCCTTAGGTCACAAGATTGGCAGCACGCTACATCTACTACATCATCTACAGCAGCTGACATCGCCATGGTGTTGCGAGCGTCAAAACCAGTATTGCACGAGTTCAGTGACAGGAACCCCGCAATATTTTGATTTTGATTGAGACGATGACTTTCTACCACTACGTCACGCTATATTAATCCGATTTTACAAAAATAATTTAGTTTTTCAGACAATTTGATATAACTTTGTATGCTCGCGCCACCCATCTGTTTATGTGAATTAACGCCGGCTGTCACCCACCTACTACCGTCAGTAGAAGCATGCCGTCGCTGCCATGGCTGGTCGTCTCTACCGCGGCTGCTGCGGTCGTCTCTACGATTGACGGCCACCTAGAACAGTAACCGCGTGCCCCGGCCACTATTGTTGCTTTTACACAGTGTACTTATACCGCATGAGCAACACCAGGGATGTCAATCAGACGTCGCCGATCCTTTTATAGTAATTGAACATATTTACCAAGACATGCGCGACGCCGTAGATACTGCGACTGTAGTACAAAAACAAAAACATTCCATCCAATTAAGTGTTTCACAAAGTATTACAGACACAGGATTCAATAGTACTATACGACCTTCGTAAAGGTATTATTATATACATTGACAGAACAAAAACAAGCATTAATTCTATTAGCCTGGGGCATATGTTGCTTTAATGAAGACGGCTAGGAGCATATTGTTATCATTTGCAAACGAACTCATTACTTGGAAAGGCATTATTTTCATTATTTATAATTTACGTATGTACAGCTGGGAAAGGTCTGCCCATTAGTGCTCTGTGCCAAAGCAATAAAAACAAAGCCATGGGAAAAAGGGATCAGTTACAATAAACCGCATATACGTAATACTCGTTGTCTCGCAATGCTTTGAAATCATTGAGTTCATTTATCATCGGGTATAATATTGACCACGGAACGAGTAAAATGAAGTTCAAAAATTAAAGTTTAAAAAAGAGGTCAACACTAAGTAATATAAAAAAAAATGTGCAAATCACTTTTACTCGTTTTTCAAAAATAGATAAAAATAAGCTTAAGCTATCTGCAGTGACTTAAAAAAATACAAGCGTTGGCCAAAAATAGTTTAGAAATTAAAAAAAATACCTTTTTTTTTAATACTACGTCGGGAGGCATACAAGCATACGACCCACCTGATGAAAAGGGTACCAAAGCATATTAACGCTTGCGATATATTAATTATCACTCGCGTGATGCCTCCTCTGCTGCTTACACAGCAACTCCTTGGGGGCTTACTGGTGACCTCACTCACACGCAGGAACACAACAACCCTCTAGGGAGTTATTATTTGGCTGCGATTTTCTGTGAGGTGAAGGTACTTCCCCAGACGAACTGCTTTGATGCACCAACATCCAGACCAAGACAAAACAGACATGTTCATGCACACAAATGTTTGCCTTGTGTGGGAATCGAACCCACGAGCGTTGGTGTCAAAGTCGCGTCATTCACGACTGAGCCACCGAGGTATATTTTTATTTCTACTACATGCTACAAAACGAATTCCGCTCGTCGTCTTTTCTTGCATAAAATAGCGTTTCTTCTTAGTAAAGATAAACTTGAAAAGCATAACCTTATCTCAATACAATATTTATATGTCCGTTTAAAGTAGCTAGTAGGATATTAAAAATGTACAGTGATCACAAACATTTTACCGCTTCATGACAACATTGTTGCACAAATTACACAGCGCACTCTAGCCTCAAAGTAAGCGAAGCTTGTGTTATGGGTACTAGACAACTGATAAACATACGTAAATACATCTTTTTTTGTAAATATATACTTATGATACATAGAAACCACCCAGACCAAGACAAACAGACATGTTCATGCACACAAGTATGTGTTGTGTGTGTGTAGGGGTCGAACTCACGAGCGTTGGTGTCAAAGTAGCGTTACTAAACAAAGCGCCAATGAACTCTTATAACACGAACATTCTAATAGTACTTTTTAGAGTCAACATGCACCCCCCCCCCCCACTTTCCAGTTTCTTTTAATCACTCGATGACGAGTCATTTTGAGTTCGTTCAGTTACGTATTGCCATGTAAGGTACTGTATGGCTTAGAAAGATTATTAGACAATACAAGTTTGATAATAAGTAATAAGTAAATATTTCAAGTTAATGCACAAGTTTAACCAACGACGGGTAAGTGATTAGTTAGTGGGTTTCTTGAACAGGAGTATCTTGTTCAAAATCGCTCCTACAGCTGTAATTATAATTATAGGTGCCATTAAAGAATGCGGGACGAAAGAATGACGAAACAGATATACAATGCAAAAGTGGATGTAGGAGCCGAGGAAGACCGAGACTAACCTACCATGACCAAATTGGTCACTCGTATATCAGAAGGTGATGTCAGGAGCGCCAGGAAGCGGCGCGCATGAAAAGAGTTATGAATGTTACAGAAGCGAGCGAAGTATGTAAGGACCGCATCGTATGGCGCTCGGTTCCCTCTGCCTACCCCGCAAGGGACCTGGCGTGAAGATATACATACATACAAGTGACTGAAAGGGACATTTAGTAATTTACGTTCGGATTCGTATTGTTGTATTATTTGTACTTGTAACCAAAGGGATACTAAGATGTAACATGTAGACAGAGAGTTCAATCGATCACACATTCCAATTTGTCTACATTGTTTGCGGTCAAGGGGAGTACACAAATACTGGGGAGAACCAGGGATGTATACAGTATTCCATATAAGGTTGGATATGTGTCATATACTTAAAATACTCAAATAACGAAAAAAATTTTTTTTGTAGGCATCAAGAATAAACCAGTTGAGAATGCGCAAGCTTGCATTGCCAGAGGAACACTTGGTTCGTCAATTAAATAACAATTCAATGTTTTTTTAATTTGTCGGCCATTTTGACCATCTTCCTTAAGAGATAGGGGCGGTGTTCCTGAACATTCCTATTCTACTTTTTTATGCTGAATCCGAATCTGAAGTCAAAATTCGAATATTCGAAAAAAGCGACAGACAAACAAACAGACAAACATATAGATTTCATATAGGAACGGTGTCCCTGAAAATAGTTAATTTTATTTTGGGATCAGCATACTATATACCTATCCAAACCACTGTTTAAAGTGAAAGTACATAGGTAGTGTTTTAATTATTTTTATGGATAGTTGAAATATAAACGAAAACCACATCAACCCTTACTCATCCCTCTGCAGGGACACAGGTCTCCCTTCAACCGAAGGGGTTTAGAGCATACTCCACCACGCTGCTCAAATGCGGATTGGCGGAGGCCAGTGTTTTCATGCCGGCCGAGGGCCACTGACTTACTTTAACGACTGTCATCTATCGACAACAGCCGGGACCGACGGCTTAACGTGCCCTCCGTGCACGGAGAAACTCGAGTCAAAGTCAAAGTCAAAGTCAAAATCTTTTTATTCCGTAAAAATGGCTACATTTGTTTGGAATCGTCACAATTTTTTTCCCTACCGTGCAGTTCATGACTAGGTGAGCACTGATAAAAATACTGCCAAAAAACTCAGGCATCCCTCTTTTGGTATCCAAACAAATTTACATAATTTATTAATTACATTACAATTGGATCGACTCAATCCCAGGCATTTTTATCATTAATATAGTCAGATACTTTATAATATGCCCTGCTACACATTTTGGCTTTAATAGTAGTTTTAAATTTGTTTATTGACAATTCTCTTATATTGCTGGGAAGTTTGTTATAGAACCGTATACATTGCCCCATAAAAGAATTACACGAGAATACGAGATAGATAAACCCATCCACAGACAGGTTGCGGTCGACGTTGTTTAACCAGCGTGTTAGGTTAGAATGACGAGCTTAACGACGCCATCGAGCTCTCCTAAACCAAAACAAATAAAAATAATAAAGATATGACTAGTTAAAATAATGCCGATAGATCGAAAACTTTCCATCATAATTATCCCACAGATCTATAATTTACATATACAGTATAAGTCTGTAAGATACAGACTGACAGAGTTACAGCAAAGTGGTTCCATCTTTTAAATATCAACGCAATCTTTTTAAAAATCTAGGTTCGGCAACGCATAAGTAGGGTCGGCAACGCATGAACATGGTCGACAACGCATGAGTGACACGCCTAATGCAAATGTCCGTAGGCAACAGTGATTGTTTATCATCAGGCTGTATGCTGGTTTGCCTCCTTAGTGGTATGTATGTATATCTTCACGCCAAGTCCCTTGCTGGGTAGGCAGAGAGAACTGAGCGCCATAAGACGTGGTCCTTACATACTTCACTCGCTTCTGTGATATTCATAGCTCTTTTCATGCACGCTCACCGGTTCCTGGGGCTCATGACATCACCTTCTGATAAAACACGACCAAGTAGTAGTAGTCCTTAGTGGTACATAAAAAAAAATAAGGTTATATAGAAATTGAAGAGCATATTTGACAAAGATACAATGCCAATCTTGTTAGCAGTTTAACTACATAGATATACAAGCTTTGCTTAAATCGTTACTAGATGGCGCTATATCATTTACCCGGATATATTTATATACTTCTAAAAATATATAAAAATCGGATCTTAAACCAAACAATGACATAAAAGTGTCAGTTTGGAACGTTTCTTCAAATAGTTTTATAATTGATCATCAAAAACAGGGATGTAAGTAGCTCCTCATCATCTTCAAACTAGAAGCCTACACATCCTGTTGTGCACCCTGTCAACTATCAAATGAAGCTAGAAGATGGAGTGCTATATGTGACAGCACAGCGATGGACAGGGTGAGTATGACTTGCAAGTGTTAGACTACGGTGAGGCGGGCGGGCCGTATTGTTTGCGGTCCAAAGTTGTATACACAAAGAAATATTGTGTTAAATGTATCGGTTTAAATCCAAACTAACTGTCCAAAACCAAATAGACTAAACTTCGATTGACATGTGTTCTAAATGTTAATTTCCAAAACTAATTCATTTAGGTTTCTCAACTACTTCAGTCCAACTAGTTTTGGCAATTAAGTCTACATATTGTACGAATTTAGCCCAACGCTCTTAGTCATCTAACAAATAGCATGAGGTTTCATTATACATAAAATACGTTAATGTACAGTCGCTTACACAAATATGTGTACATTTTAGCATCTCGTTATATTTCTTTATAGTTATATAGATAGCCCTTTCCATCACATTATGACGAGCTCGATGGCACAGTGATTAGTAACGCTACTCTGATAGCAACGCGCTTGGGTTCATTCCCACACTGGACAAACTTTTGTGTGTATGAACGTATCTTATCATACTCGTATCTTGGTCTGTATGTTTTTGAATGAGGTAGGGCATACAAAAGCAACCCGTTTGGGGAAGTACCTACACCTCACAAAAAATCACAGCTAAATGACAACTCGCTAGAAGGTTGATGTGAACCTGCGAGTGAGTGAGATTAGCAGTGAGCTCCTGCGGAGTTGCTTATCAGTAGGGTTGGCAATGCAAACGCGAGTGACATTTCATGTATTGCAAGCGTTCTCAGGCTGCATTAGGTGGGCCGTATGCTTGCAGGCTTCCAACGTTGCATGAAAAAAATATGTTTTCCTGTAACGTTCAATAATAATTATGATTGTAATGGATCGTGATTTATCAGAGGGTGATGCCACCGGTCCTAGAAACTGGCGAGCGTGCTTCAGAAGAGCTATGAATATTAAGGAAGCGAGTGAGGTGTGTTAAGCCAAGTCAAGTAGATACCGGTCCCCACTGCGTACCCCGCAAGGGATTTGGCGTGAAGATAGACAGATAATGGTAGAATTTCTATAATTAGTGCGAACACTATATAGTATGCACTATATTGTTAGTATTATTGAATTAGAGAACATTATCTGCAGTGGATGTAAGCCTGCCAAGTTTCTAACTCAATTAACGTGGAGTGTTGTACAACAAATAATTCCATTGTATCGTCTACCAGGATGCCAAGATATATCTCATAAGTTTGTAACTAACCGCCAGGGACGTTTTACAACTAAAGCATCACACAACCTATTGGGTTATCATATTGCTTAGGATGAGTAATTCTGTTACGTGAATACATTTAGTGTATTTCGGAAACGAGGCCAAATTTTGAATTAGATTATATATTTAGATATGGTTTTGATATAAGTTTATGTATATTGGTATCTTTCCTGAGAAAACGCCTTTAATTTTTATGAGACGAGATGAAGAAAAAAATATATTTAAAAAAATGCTGGGTCGCATGGGAGCATGAAAGTAGAATAAACGCGGTCGAAATGCGAGCGCTGCGCAAAATTTGTGGCGTAACGCTTGTAGACCGTATTCGCAATGATGATGTTAGAAACAGAGTTGGTCTGCAAGAGAGCGTCGGTGTTAAAATAAGAAGAGGCATGCTCCGTTGGTTCGGACATGTAGAACGAATGCAAATTATCAAAAGACGAGTCATTTGGAGATCGTTCAGCTACGTATTGCCATGTAAGGTACTGTATGGCTTAGAAAGATTATCAGTCAATACAAGTTTGATAATGTTTAAACCAAATCTTCGCTTGTTCAAGTCTAAAACTTGAAATTAATAAGTAAATATTTCAAGTTAATGCTCAAGTTTAACCAACGACGAGTAAGTGATTAGTTAGTGGGTTTCTTGAACAAGAGTATCTTGTTCAAAATCGCTCCTACAGCTGTAATTATAATTATATGTGACATTAAAGAATGCGGGACGAAAGAATAACGAAACAGATATACAATGCAAAAGTGGAAGGATGTAGGAGACGAGGAAGACCGAGACTAACTTACCATGACCAAATTGGTCGTGTTCTATCAGAAGGTGATGTCAGGACCCCTGGAAACCGGCGAAAGTGCATGAGAAGAGCAATGAATGTAAAAGAAGCGAGTGAGATATGTAAGGATCGAGTCACGTGGCGCTCGGTTCTCTCTGCCTACCCCGCAAGGGATTTGGCGTAAAGTTATAGATAGATATATATTTAGAGCAGTAATAGCGGCATAGATAAATAACTGACCTATTGAATAACTGGACCTCGCTTCGAATCCTGGCGTGCACCATTAAATACGTCTTTTCGGATTTATGTACTATATTTGTAATTTGTAGAGGTGTTTTTTTTTTATACCACTAAGGTGGCAAACAAGCATACGGCCTGCCTGATGTTAAACAGTCACCGTAGCCTATGGACATTTGCAACACCAGGGGCGTCACTCATGCGTTGCCGACCCTCTAAAAACCTCTTCACGCATTTCTTGAAGAACTCCATGCTGTAGTTCCTTGGAAAAACCTCGGCTGGGAGCTCATTCCACAGCTTGAGTGTTCTCGGAAGAAAACTTCTCTGGAACCGCACCGTATGCGACCATAGCGGTTCAAGCGTGTGAGGGTGAACTCCCCGCCGTCGGCGAGCGGTGCGGTTATAAAAAGTAGCCGTCGGCATCATTTCGAACAACTCTTCAGAACACAACCCGTTGTACAATCGGTAGAACACACAAAGGGAGGCAAAGTCTCTCCTTAAACATAAGGGTTCAATACCGTGTGTAAGCTTAGGATTGTCGACAATTCCCCAATTGGTGTTTCCCCAGACGGGCTGTTTTGATGCTCCTTACTTGTCTTAAAAAGCTCTGAAATATAATTAATTGAAAAATATGAATTGCACGAATGGAAAATGCCAACTGTATATTTTTTGTAGCGTAATTGTGCAGGGATATATTTTTGAGGAGCTTGATAATGTCGGTGCACGTGTCATACTAAACTGAACACGCAAGTTAAACAGCCTGCCCATAAATAGGTTAGTTAGAGGTTTAAGTGGCTCAATGTCAACTGTAGAGCCAAAGGCAACCTCACTTGTACGTGGTGTACACTGCTTCTCTTCATGAGAGGTAGAGCGCATCAAAGCAGCCCGAAGAGGGTTGTTCTGTTCCTGCTCGTGAGTGAGGCACTAGTAAGCTCCTAAGGAGTTGCTGTGAAAGCAGCAGAGATACTTAATAATCTTTAATATGCTACGGTAACTACTTTGCATCAAGTGAGGCGTATACTTGTATGCCTCCCGAAGTCTATCTATCTATAATATATAGATAGATAGACTTCTATATATTATAGATAGATAGACTTCCCGAAGTCGTACACAAAAAAAAGACGACGCTCTGGCGAAAGAAACGTAGGCCACGACGTTAGCCCCACTAGGGAAGTACCACCACCTCACATAAGATGGCAGCTAAATAACCACTCCCTGGAAGGTTGTTGTGTTCCTGCGAATAAGTGAGGTCACCAGAAGATGAGGAGTTGCTGTGTTGACAGTGGGGGTGGCAATGCGCTAGCTACATTCTTTTTGTGCTAGTGTTCATAGCCTACGGTAACCTACGGTTACATCAGTTGGACCGTATGCTTGTTTACTATCCATTGTAGTATAAAAAAAGCCATCTAGAATTTCTCCGGCCCCGAAGTGCACGTTAAGCTGTCGGTCCTGGCTGTTTCCTATAGACAACAGGACAGACTTCACAGAAAACCGCAACCAAATAACAACTTACAGGAAGATCGTTGAGTTCTTCCAAGCGAGGGACGTTGCCAGTAAGCTTAGTAAGCTGTAATTTTGACGAGCTCGGTAGCGCAGTGGCTAATAGCGCTACTTTGACACCAACGCTCGTAGGTTCGATTTTCATCCAAGACGTTTGTCCTGGATGAACGTGTGCATGAATATGGTGGGTGATTTTTAAGAGAGGTAGGGCGCATCAAAGCGTCATGTCAGGGGAAACAGAAAACGAAAACGAAGAACGAAGACAAATAACAACTGCCTGGAGGGCTGTTGTGTTCCTGTGTGTGAGTGAGGTCACCAGTAAGCCCCTAAGGAGGTGCTGTGTGAGCAGCAGTAGTGGTATCGCGCGATCGTGTATTGAAAGCGTTCATAGGTGGCCCGTTTGCTTGTATGCCTTCCGACGTTCGACTACTATGCAAAGAATGGTACTAACGCAAAAAATCTGACACCGTTTTGATATTTCGGTCTGGCAACCGTTCGCTCAGTATACCTTATATATTTACATTCACAAATCCACTCAACCTCAAAAATTGAAGGGGTCCTTTTCGCCCCTCATTAAAACTATGGCACATTTTAAAGTAGACTGCCCATTTTTGTATGGAGTTTTGGAGTATGACAGGCTGCAATTTGTACAGCTTTTATGTACTAGAAACTATGTAATCAAAGAAAAGTAACGTTTTGTTTAGAAATAGTTACGATTTTTTAAGAAAAACGCTTATATCTGTCTATAACCTCACACCAAATCCCTCGCGGGGTAGGCAGAGGGAACCGAGCGCCACGTGACTCAATCCTTACACACCTCACTCGCCTTACAGTTTTTAAGGCTCCTGATATTACCTTCTGATAGAATACGAACAATTTGGTCATGGTAGATAACTCTTACCGTTCCTCGGTCCATACATCCTTCCACTTTTGCATTGTATATCTGCTTCGTCATTCTTTCTACATGTCCGAACCAACGGAGCATGCCTCTTCTTATTTTAACACCCAGGCTCTCTTTCAGATTAACTCTTTTTCTAACATCATCATTGCCAATTATGGTCTACAAGCGTTACGCCACAAATTTTGCGCAACGCTCGCATTCCGACCGCGTTTATCCTACTTTCATGCTCTCTGTGCTATACCCAACTCTCGCTTCCATAAGCGTTGGGACCAGCACTGCATTGTGTATAGCGAGCTGTGCCTTCTGGCTCAAGTTTTTACCGCCAAGAAGTTTTCCCAACGCTCCATTCACACTATTCCCAGCACTCACTCGTCTTTCCACATCAGCGTTGTACTTTCCATCACTGCTGAAAGCGCATCCAAGATATACAATCTCATCCACTTGTTCCACCACTTCATCATCAACCGTAATCCTTACATTGATTCTGGTTTCTACTCTTTCAAGTACCATTATCATATGTTTTCTTCGCATTCAATAATAAGCCTTTCTCCATGTCTTTACGCAGACAGTTCACCACTATGTCACCCATGCGTAATCCTACATTCGTTGACCTTTTTCTCTGCATACAACTATTGAGATACAGAATAAACAGCTTAGAAAGATTGCATGCAACCATGCTTGACACCAATTTTGACTTTTTTTTCTTTATACTAAGTCGGGAGGTATACATGCATACGGCCCACCTGAGGACCGGCGGGTACCGTAGCCTATTAACGCTTGCGATATATTAATTATCACTCGCGCGATGCCTCCTCTGCTGCTTACACAGCAACTCCTTGGGAGCTTATTGGTGACCTCACTCACACGCAGGAACACAACAACCCTGTAGGGAGTTCTTATTTGGCTGCGGTTTTCTGTGCGGTTTTCTGGAGGTACTTCCCCAGACGGGCTGCTTTGATGCGCTCTACCTCTCTTAAAAACACATCAAACCAGAGTAACATGCTACCATCTACCCGCACACACGCTGAGCAATCGTTGTAAGTGGACAGGTCAGCACGGAGCAGAGAGCCGTCAGTTCCATATCCCGGCAATATAACCCACAGTTTCTTTCACACAATTCTATCAAACGCTTTCGTCAAGATACACAAAACCGGAGAAAATCTTCTGATCTATAGCCAGATGCTTTTTTCTCGTTCTTGATCCGTAGTCCCCTTCCATTACAGAATCCTCCCTGTGCCTCCCACAGCATTTCGTCGGCATTTCACCCTCATTCTCCTTTCAATTACCTTTCCATATACTTTTGCTGCTAAGCTGATCAAATTGATGGCCCTATAGCTGGAGCAGTCCATGCGTGACCACTTGCCTTTATACAAGGGCACTATGATTACGCGCCTCCAGTCCATTGGGATCCTTTAAGTTCTCCAGCATAGATTGACGCGTACCAGAAGCCGTCCCGGGTGTAAGTGCCACTTAGTTTGAATATCTCAGTTGTGATCATGTCAATTCGCGCTGAATTTCCATTTTTCAAGCTTTTATCGACTATTCGATTTCATCCATAGTTATACCTTCGTCGGGCGCCGTCACCGTGGAGTAAGCACTAAACTCACTCTCAGTGCCAGCGTTTGAGGCATACATTTCTTGAAAATATTCACTCCATCGTTCTAACACGTCTTTAGTGTTAGCAAGAATGTCTCCTGCTTTATCTTGAGAGAGAGACTAGACTTTATCTTGTCCATTCTGGATGCCGATAAATCACTCCGACACTTCTGTACCTCTCTCTAAAAGAGTTTAGTATTTACCTTGAAGTTTTTCTTCAGTCTCTCTTCCTCATTCATAATTTGTCGTTCACGCTTCTCTTTCACTAATGCTTTGGTTTCATTCATGCATAGACGGTACATTTTTTTCTTCTTCTCTCTCATATTTTCATTTAGAGACAAAGATGATATATAATCCAGCCACGCTTTCCTCTTTTTAGGGTTCCGTAACCAAAGGGTAAAACGGAACCCTATTACTGAGACTTCGCTGTCCGTCCGTCTGTCCGTCTGTCACCAGGCTGTATCTCATGAACCGTGATAGTTAGACAGTTGAAATTTTCACAGATGATGTATTTCTGTTGCCGCTATAACAACAAATACTAAAAAATAGAATAAGATAAATATTTAAGGGGGCTCCCATACAACAAACGTGATTTTTTTGCTTGTTTTTGCTCGATGTTGATAACGGCAACAGGTAGACGCTTGAAATATTCACAAAATATTTAGTTATATATCCACTTTAAAAATAAATAATTAAATTAAAATAAAACAAATATTTAAGGGGGGCTCCCATACAACAGACGTGATTTTTGTGCCGTTTTTATAGATTATAGATAACCCTTCGTGCGCGAGTCCGACTCGCACTTTGCCGATTTTTTTAATTTAACCTCTGCATCCCATCAGGCATCTCCTTTCAATGTTTTATGCCTCTGCGCATTCACTTTCTTCTTTTGCACTATCCACCATACTTTTTTTCCAAACTTTCCAGCATTCATCCACACCTAAGTCGGAAAGGCTTGTTGTCATACATGATCTCCGAAAGGGATACGCACTCGCCAGTGTCTCCACTTCTTGAAAAGTCCCACAAACGGGCTTACCAACAGGTAGTGGTTCGTTTCAAGAGTGGGACCTCTAAAGGCTCTTGTATCTGTTACAGTATTTCGATAGTGTGATTGATATGATTTTAATAGATAGCCATTAAAACACGTTCATCACACTTTTTTGTCATCCCGTCTCTATGTATACGTGTGAATATCCTTATGATGGAATAAAGTATTCACACGGGGAGGTTACGTTCCATACATAAATCTAGAATTGACTAATCTGCTTCGTTCATTCTCTTATCTCCATAGAGACCAAGAACAGCGTCATAGCTGTTTCAATTCATCCATTCAAATCATAATCACACTTTCATTCACTTCAACTAAATTCAGAACATGCCTCACAGACTCGCAAAACTTCTCTAGTTCTCGAGCACACGCTGAGCTTACGGGAGCGTATGCTATAACCAGAAATACTCGCGTGATGTCCAGTTTTATACGAACCCAGAGAAGTTTAGGCCCTACCAAACAGCAATCTCTTATACCAGGTAGAACATTGGTGTCGCTCCCCTTACGCTTAGTCTCTGTCAATGCAAAACGTTAATAAAGTTCTTAATTTTTAGGTTATTGATTTCACAGAAAATGATATATAATTATAATAATTAAAATAAATTGGTAAATTATTCTATTTTTTAAGGGTAATACCCCACTCGTAATGTTTAGTTGTTGGTGCACAGAAATCGTAAAACAAGTAGGAATTATTAATTAGGTAGTTGTTAATAAATAAACTAGCGACCCGCACTGACTTCGCATGGATAGTAGAGCATAAACGTAGCTCCCAGTCAAAAAAATTTTCGAATATCTTCAACAATGTAAACTACGATATTATGGGATAACATCGTCATATCGTTAAGAAATATGAAACGATATAAAACACCGAAACATTGGAGAAACGAACTAAAACCATACAAAACAATAAGAATGCGAAAACATCAGTACAAACATATTTTACATCTGCCAGTTCAAGATATCAATGTTGCCGTACATTAATTCAAACGAATTTGCTATTATTATTAAATTAAATAAATATAATAAACAACGTTAAATAAACTTAAGTGCTGAATATATACATGAACAGTTATAAAGTATCATTGAAATATATGTAATTGTAATAATTTTCAATCGACTGCGTTTATTTCATCGAGTACATTAGTTAACTTTCAGTGCAGAAAATAATTTCAATTAATGGTGAAATGGAACCTACGAGTCATAATATTTTAGCAAAGTATTTTCAACTATTATCTAATTTATTGTCCGGAAAAATTGTGGATTAGTTTAGAGTGTCGTAGCAATATAATTAGTAGATTTTTAATCTCAACTGTGCACAACTTGAAACCATGAATGGGCATTATCCTTTGTCAATTGCGGGTTGGAGCTGAAGGTTTCCTTACCACCGTTTAAATTATCTACCTTTCTTAGATATTTTTTACCAAATTTCAAAATCACCGTCATAAAATCGATGTTAACGGTGACAAACATACATATATATTCAGCTTGGATCCATTTGGGCAAACTTAATTTTACAGCTTTGAAAAACTTATGCTGGCTACGTAATAGGTGCTTTACAATTTTGTGGAAAAAGCAATTTGTTAATCGGCGACTATTACTTCCAAGTTATACATTTTTCAAAATTAGTGTAACTTTATCTCTACATTGTGAAGCCTTTGATTTTATGTAATTTAGGCGACTAATGTCCTATATAAGCAAATTGCAAGCTTTGATTGTACAAATTTTTTTCAGTGTGAAAACTAGAGACACGCCGTAATTACGAGTACATTAGATTTTTTTGAATATTGTTGTTTTAACACTAATTATAATATGGGGCTAATAGCTGAACCAAATTAAAAACATTACAAGTGCTTTTTTTAAACTGACAACTATAGACATAGCTTAATTATTATTATATTATATTATTTATTAGAGCAGTTTTTTCAAAACAATTAAAATAACAATTTAAAGAAAATTATATTTAAACAACCACCCTGACGTAATTAAGACATAACGAATTATTTCTTCATTCATTCTAGCAACTTGTTCTATGTTTTCTATGCACCTATCAGTGAGTGGGGGTTTTGCTCTATAAAACGAAAAAAATATTTACTTATTTATACGTACAACAAATTGTAAAGTTTTACTTGTAGTGTTTTAAATTTGCTTCGGACAATAATCGGCTACGTATAAGAGTAAGAGTTCAGAAGCAAAAGTAAATACATAATTGGATATCTGTGTAGAGGGTAAAAATCGGGGTATAGCTGGAAATATAGGGGAAATAAAAGAAAAGAGAGAGAAGAAAGATGAAAGACTAAAAAAGCCAGAGAGAAAATCAGACATTTCTAATGATAGGTGACACATCTTTGGAAATCTAATGTCTTGTACGTGCGTGTTTCCTCAAGGTGTCTCCCTTTACTACTGAGGAAGTGATAATTATATATATATACGTGAATGAAACGATAATTATAGACATAAATCTGAGAACACGAATTTAGTGGAACGTGCTCGCTCAAGGACTCGTACTGGAGACTTTGTCTGTTAATAAGCCGGTTCATCCATTAGGTTATCACAGCTATTCTACCAACATACTTAACTAATCTAACTTAAATGCTCGCGGCAACATATAATAGATAAAGTTTTAAAAACGTTTAATATTTTAAATGTTGTATATGCTTACCTAGTTTCGTATTAAATACATATTTATATTCAAAATAAGATTTAGAATGATTAGCACAAAAAAGCAAATATTTTAGAGTTTCTTGTACGGAGATATTACTGCTTTTCTTGAGATAGACGTATTATAATTTTCATTTTCGACGTTCGGCATCATACATTTTTTAGTAACATCATATAAACCGTGGTGCACGGCAGTTGAGCTTCAATTGTCTAGCCGTCTCTTTGAGGTTGTGACCTGTCAGAACCCGCTATATACGTTTTCCCATACATTTCGCGGTCGTATTCGACCACCCGGGTTTCGATGCCTTATTTGCCATATTGCCGTCTCTCACTTTGCCAACCGGGGAAGTCAATTCCAAAACTTCCTACTCTTACAAATTTCTTCTGGTTAAATTCGTTGTGAGTTCCAAGGCAGCTGTAGTTTAACGCCCGGGACAGCAATAACTTCACTGTTCATTGCCTTTTTGGTGGTCGCCACTGTTAGTTCTGGCTACACAGGCGACACAGTGGTGGGAATGAGTGGTGTGCCTGTCCCGTTAACATCTTATGAGTCCTTTTTGGATAATATCTTGTTAATTTTCGTATTTTTCCCTGCGAGTAAAAAACTATAGATATTAAAAGAATTTACTGAACCGAAATTTTTCATTTTCGAAACACTATATATCCTATTATGGAAGTCAGAGCTGAGTATGACAGGCAGAGAATAAAATTAGGATAATCATGGCCGAAATGCGAGCGTTGCGCGAATTGTGTAGCGTAACGCTTGTAGATCGTGTTCGTAATGGTGATATAAGAAACAAATTTGGTTAGAAAGAGAGTGTCGGTGTTAAAATAAGAAGAGCTTCGTGCTTCGTTAGTTCGGACATGTAGAAAGCCAAGACTTACCTACCATAACCAAATAGATAGTGTTTTATAAGAAGGTGATGTCAGGAGCCTTAGAAACCGGCGAGCGTGCTTGAGAAGAGCTATGAATGTTAAAGAAGCGAGTGAGGTGTGTAAGGACGGAGTCATGTGGTGCTCGGTTTTTTCCGCCTGGGTAGTCGGTGGCGGCGCAAGGGATTTAGCGTGAAGTTATAGATAAATAGACTATATATCGACATACTTATTTATTGAAATTTATGGACGTAGGACGTATCCCCTTCCAAATGCATCTTGACACTGCCTACGTGTGCAGATATAGTATGTTTTTACAAGTAGCTAAGTTTCATACATTAGTGTTATTTTCTGTATAATCAAAAATATAATAGAGCAGTTAGAGGCCTATTAACCAACTGGTCTCTGGTTCGTATCCTGGCATCTACCACTAAAGTTATTGTTTTCGGATTTATGGTCATTTTTACAGCTATAACTTGCCCGGCGAAGGAAAACATCGTGAGGAAACTTCCACGTCCAAGAACTTCGAAAGGCGTGTAACTTTACCTAAGACAGATCTGGGTTTCCCTGTGGGTTGTGTAGGCCTGATGGCTGTCGCTCCATGTCGGATCGTCAAATACTTAGGCTTAGGTAGCGGACCCCGTCAATCCAATTGGACTGTCCTAAATTGATAAGCTCGGTGGTGCAGTGGCGAAACGCGTTGCCACGTTACTTTGACACCGGCGCTCGTGGGTTCGATTCCCTTACAAGACAAACATTTATGTTCATGAACATGTCTGTTTGTCTTGATCTGGGTGTTTAAAAGAGGTAGGACGCAACAAAGCAAAATCATATTTTTAAAGATGTATGACCTAACTTAAATAAGGTCTGACTTTCCCTCTAGGTTGCAGAGGTCTGACGTTAGTCGCTTCTTATCAAAATCAGTATCTTCGACAAATCCTTAAACTTAGTTAGCGAGCCCCCCTAAACTTAATAGAAAAGGAAACGCGATAACGCTAGGAAAATGAGAAGTTTTAGCTGCATAAACTACATATTTGTTTTTATGTAACGTCGGGAGGCATACAAGCATACGGCTCACCTGATGTAAAGCGCTTAGTGTAGCCTACAAACGCTTGCAATACATTAAGCATCACTCACGCGATCACCAACACATCAACTCCATAGGAGCTTACTGGTGACCTCACTCACACGCAGGAACACAACTATCCTCTAGAGAATTGTTATAAGGCTGCAGTTTTCTGAGAGGTGAAGGTAATTCTCCAGATGGGCTACTTTGATGCGCCCTACCTCTCTTAAAATCATTATGCTGCGTAAAAATGTACAATTTCCTACATTACCTATTTTCCCTTCATAAAATTTTGATATTGGAGTATGTCTTTCTCGTAAGAGAACAAAAGCTAAGCATAATATGCCTAGCATTTCTTGTGGTAATTCAAATATTTAACTAAAGACGGAAATTGTATTATAATTTCCATGTTAAGTTAAATATTTGAATTGCCGCAGCCCGAGGTTATAAACGTTGTGCCTATTACGTCCCCTTACACTTTGTCGATGGTAATACATTTCATGCATATGTTATGAGGCGTAAAAGCCAGAAATTCGTCAGTGATGTTTAGGCGGATTGTTATAAGAGCCCCAATCCGATAAAGAGGTGACAACAATGAATATAGACCCTTTCAATTAGCTCGATTGCCATTTAGCGATTTTAATAAGAGAACAGACAATCGATTTTGGGCCGTATTCAGAAATGAGACTTCAGTCTAGAGTTACAATAGACATAAACTGCAGCAATAAGGTACGAATTGTAAAATGGCGATGCAATTCCTTTTCACATGACGATGACGAGCTCGGTGGCGCAGTGGTGAAACGCGTTGTTACGCTACTTTGACACAACTCGTGGGTTCGATTCCCACACAGTACAAACATTTGTGTGCATGAACATGTCTGTTTGTCTTGGTCTGGGTATTAATAAGTATGTATTTACAAAAAAAAATGTATTTACGTATGTTTATCAGTTGTCTAGTACCCATAACACAAGCTTCGCTTACTTTGGGGCTAGGTGGCGCTGTGTAATTTGTCCGACAATATTTATACATGTACACATTGTTACTAACATATTGAATTTGAACAAAATGTGCAAATTTTATTTTTCGCTATTTAATTTTAGCTTCTTTACTCTAGTATCCAATCAATAGAGCTTATTGGTAACATCACTTAATCGTAGGAACACCCTAATATTTAGCTTTTGTATTGTAGATACTTTCTTGTCGGACACTTATAAACTGCGCATTGCCCTATATCGCCTGGGGTGATTACATATGATGAATCCTTAAAGCCCGGCTAAAGGTAATCACTAGGCGGTGTTCAGTCAATAAAAATCTGATATTATATTTACTGCCGACCGTAAGGGTACTCAAAGAGTGTTTACTACGTGCGATGGGTGCCCCCCTTCTTTTGTGGAACGTCATTTACATTGGGCGTAAGAAAACTCTTTTCTTCAATAGAATATTGTTTGCTTGTTGACATGGTCCACTACGTGCATATTAGGAGGCTTTTTACGTGCAGATGATGGTGAGTTACTAACATCCTAAAATTAAATTGCTCTGCCTTTACTTAGACTCTACTTGATGTGTGCCCCTACTGAGCGACAAGCAATTATTATGCATGTCTTCCTTTGTCCTAAATGTACAATTCTGTTGTTGTATACAGATGCGCTGCAATGTTTAACTTCACTTTGCCAAGCTATGTACCGATGTGTGGAGTAGTACACAGCCGTAGGCGTGAGGCAATATCCGTGCACTTACGCTCCTGATTTTACTCATGTATACATAGTTTACAGCGTAGTGTATCCACCACAACAATAAGGTACATTTTTGTCTGCTTACCCTGACTCTTACTTCCGTCCTTAGCCTTGTGTTCATAGAAAATTATGCAACAAAAGTGTGAATTGCATTATGTTGATTATATTATATTTTATTAATTAAGAAGTCATTTATAATAATTGTTTAGAGAAGCGAGTGCATAAGTACAAGTTATGTGTCGGTCCGTTCTCCCTGCATAAAGGACTCAGTGTGAAGATGTATAAATAGGTAGATAATTTTTTTATATTTTATTAATTAAGAAGTCATTTATAATAATTGTTTAGAGAAGCGAGTGCATAAGTACAAGTTATGTGTCGGTCCGTTCTCCCTGCATAAAGGACTCAGTGTGAAGATGTATAAATAGGTAGATAATTTTTTTATATTTTATTAATTAAGAAGTCATTCATAATAATTGTTTAGAGAAGCGAGTGCATAAGTACAAGTTATGTGTCGGTCCGTTCTCCCTGCATAAAGGACTCAGTGTGAAGATGTATAAATAGGTAGATAATTTTTTTATATTTTATTAATTAAGAAGTCATTCATAATAATTGTTTAGAGAAGCGAGTGCATAAGTACAAGTTATGTGTCGGTCCGTTCTCCCTGCATAAAGGACTCAGTGTGAAGATGTATAAATAGGTAGATAATTTTCCGATTGATGAACAGTGAGTTGCGATTTTTAAATGGCATAAAATAGCACGAAAGCGTAAGATTCCTTTGCGTAATCAGGCAAAATTAAACTAAAAAAGCAAGCATAGTTATATTTATGAGATTATCAACCCTTCAAAACCCTTAATTTTGATACCAACTACCAACTGTACAAAACAATTTTTCTTCAGTCTGCACAATATTTCGAGGTAGGGCGCAACAAAGTAGCTCATCTGGGGAAGTACCTGCACCTCACAGGAAACCGCAGCCAAATAACAACTCCCTAGAGGGTCACCAGTAATCTCCTAATGAGTTGGTGTGTTAGCAGCAGAGATAGTGTCATAGGCTGCGTGACGTCACCAATAAATGAATATGGCGGACGTAAACCTGCATCCCCGCAGAGTGCACAGCTAACACAAAACCCGTTATAGTGGATGTCAATAACTGGGGATCTGCACCTTTAGCTCTTATTTTATACTACTAAGGTGGCAAACAAGCGTACGGCCTGCCTGGTGGTAAGCAGTTACCGCAGCCTATGGATATTTGCAACACCAGGGATGTCACTCTTGCATTGCCGACCCTAAACAGCGGCAGTTCATTTTTATAATAGGGTTTTATTGGTTTTTTTAACTTTTACTTAGGTATATTGCTTCAAGCTCCAATGTTAGATTAACAATTATAAGAGCCATTCATTTCGCTCGTGTATTTGGCTGTTGAACTATGGCGCTCGTCTCGTCAACTCATAGCGACCTGCGTCGTGACACTGCATTGTTTGTTGTTTGTACAATCAATATTGCACATAAATTTCCGTGCAAATGTTTAATGATGTGTGCCTCTATATTTTACAAATAACACATTAGTTTACACTCTCCATTATGCTACTAAGTTTTTACGAGAGATAGGGCGCATGAAAGCAGCCCGTCTGGGGAAGTACCTCCACCTCACAGAAAACCGCAGCCAAATAACAACTCCCTAGACGGTTGTTGTGTTCCTGCGTGTGAGTGAGTTCACCAGTAAGCTCCCAAGGAGTTGCTGTGTATGCAGCAGAGGAGGCATCGCGCGAGTGATACTTAATATATCGCAAGCATTAATAAGCTACGATATCCGCTTTACATCAGGTGGGTCGTATGCTTGTGTGCCTCCCGACGTAGTATAAAAAAAATGTAGAACTTAGAATCTTCGCAAAATCCTTAGGCTTGGGTAGAGGACCCCTCGAATCCTAATGTATTAAGAAACGGGATAACGCTAAGAAGAGGAAAATATTGCAATTAAAAACACGTATTTTTTATATAATGACGGGGCATACAAGCATACAGCCCACCTGATGTAAAGTAGTTACTCTTTTATGAATGCTTGCAAATCCGGAAAGTATCATTCGCGCGTTGCCACCCCTGCTGCAATGTCTTAGTAGCTTACTAGCAACCTCAATCACTCGCAGTAACACAACAACCCTCGAGAACTATCGTTAGTCTATTACTTATTATTATTTGGCTGCAGCACACAAATTATTGTCCTGCGTGGAGAATCGAACCCACACCTAGCCTTGGTGTCTAACCACTCCACCACCGAGCTCGTCATGCCTTTCTTATGCAACTGCATGATCAGTCTACTAATATTTAGCATACAAAAGGGTGTCATTTCACATACGTTCACTTCACTACACGTTCAAACCGTCTATCTTTATATTTACATATCGTTTGAACCTTTTGCATGAGTTCAACCTCATATTGTATGGAAAATGTAATTTGTATGTAGATACCAATTGCAGACCTTGTTGGATTTTTAGAACACATACTATGTATTTAATTCAGTTTGCCCGAGTGGGCGATACTGTAGTGTTGAATTAGCATGAAGGTTTGGCACAGTTCCCGGGGTGTCACGGACTGTATAGCGACGTATGAGAATGTCGTGGCTTTCTAATAAAATTAGGCTAGAGTGCCTGGTAAATAAACAAGTTCGGGGTGGCAGACGATCATGAGCTTAACCCAGCCACACATGGATGTGGTGTGCTCTGCATATGGTGCAACGATATATCCATAACTTCTGTTACAAATGAATATTGCATTTATTTTTTTATGAAGTAATGTAATCTTATTAAAATTTATATGTAGATATTTATGGAAGTGTTAGCAAAAAATAAAAAAATGATTCTATTGGAAATGACGACCTTTGGCAGGTCTTTAATCTGTCTGGTCACGAATCTATGGATTTACGCGTTTTGGATCCGTTTTTGCCTGATGGTAAGCGAAAGAGGAGCCCAAATCGCAACTGCAACTGACAAAAGACTACACGTTTGAAGGATCCCATATTGTAGGAAGGAGGAAACATAATATGTGCAGGCAAGGCGTTCTACTTTTTAATGGTACGACAAAGATAGGAGTTGCCGAACTTTTTGGTACGTGAAGAAATATTCTCAACAATGGAACAATGATATCGCAAGCCTGCACATGTGGTTCTATGTCGGAAGGGAGAGGGTGGGATAAGGGAAAATAGTTCTTAAGAGCACTCGCCATAGTAAAGGCAGTTAAATACGCTTAGCGACCCAATGTCCCAGGTTCCCAGGTTCTAGGTTTTTGGCGACCGTCGTTGATAATGCGGATAGCCCGTCGCTGCAACCTATCGAGAGCCTCGACAAGATACTGTGCGCAGCCGTCCCAGAGATGCGAGCAATACTCCACGCAGGCCCGAACTTGAATCTTATAAAGCAAATAAAGCTGGTTCGGCGTGAAGAAACGGCGCACCCTCTGTACTCGCCAGACCTTGTTCCAACTGACTACCATTTTTTTCGTGATTTGGAAAATTTTCTACGTGGTAAAAATTTTTCTTCCCAGGAGGCAGTACAAAATGCTTTCACACAGTTTGTCGAATCTTGATCCCAAAAGTTTTGCCACAAAGGCGTAAATAAACTTCCGATTAGATGGCAGCAAGGTATAGATAATGAGGGTAAATATTTTGATTAAATTATCTCAGAAAAAAAACTAATTTTAATTTTTCAGTACAAATCGGCAATTTCATAATTTAACCCCTAATAATTGTGTATTAAATCTTTTCAAAGTACTCTCCACCAGCTTCTATACAAAGTTTCATGCGTCTGAACCAGTTTTCGAAACACTTTTCCCAGTCCGCCGCAGACACCTCATTTACAGCCTGCTCGAACGCTGACAGCGCGTCATCCGGCGACGAAATTTGTATCCCTTTGAGCAGATTTTTTATTTACGGAAATAAAAGAAGTCACATTGTGCTAGGTCAGGGCTGTAGGGAGAGTGGCCAAGGAGTTTGACCGGCGTGCTGTCCAGGAATTCCCTCGTTTTGAGCGCGGTGTGCGCGGGCGTGTTGTGGTGGAGCAGTAGCCCGCGGAGTCCTGTGTTTGGTCGCTTGTTGCTCACAACAGAGAAAACTTCTGCCAAGCATTTGATTTTTCTTTCGTTGATGCTTTTTTGGTTCTGTAAAGGAATTGACACCAGGTAGCCAGTCAAATTGAAAAAGCTCGCGATCAAAATCTTCCCCCCGCTTCTGGATCATATCGATAAATCCAGGACTGTAATGATCTCGTAAACACGTCTAGAGGCTCTGAGCAACGGTGAGGTTGTGCGGCACCCAGCGTGAAACTATCCTCCTCACACGAAGATGCAAGTGTAGAATCTCGTGAACGCTTCCCCATACAATCTGCAGTATGTGCTGAATCTCGTGATACTTAGGTCGCCTATTGTCTTAGATTAAATTTTTTACTGTACCTAACAGCCGTCAAAGGGCGACCACTTCTTTCTTCATCCCCCAAAGTTAGTCGACCGCGCTTGAATTCGTTATACCAACGATACACGGTTGCCTTGGAAGGGCCTTCATCCATGATGGCCATTTGAAGTCTATCGTACAATTCGTCCGGTTTCAGGCGTCACTTGAAATCGTAAAAAAATCATAGCGTTGGGAATAGCGCAGATCCATTTTTTAATGAGTCACGATAATTTAAATTAGCTCGCAAAAAATGTGGAGGGAAATTTTGAAATTGGACCGTACCTATTTTTACTTATAAATAACCATATTTTCTAAATAGATTATAGCTGGCCAGTCTCTCCTATATAAAAACTTTTTTTTTGTAATACTTTCTGAGTGGCCTGGTATATACAGAAGAATTGCTCGTTTAAATATATAACATGGATTAACAAACAAATTCTCAGAATAAGAAGGAAGATACAACTAGGTGTATTATACAGCGAGCGGTTCGACGGGAGAGGTACCTCCATTAAGAAGATTAAGAATGTGCTACTGGCTGGCAACACGCGATCTATGCTTTTTTATGTTACAAACGCATGGAATACGATTGAACAAAAAAGTTATATTTTCAGAATTTTAAATTCCGATCTTAATCGGTATCATTTTAAGCTATGGCGCCTTCAGCCAATTGGCAATTCATAATTAAAGGTAAGCATTTACATTTCGATCACGTTCAAAGAGACGTAAAACTTTTAACGAATTTCGACACAGTTGAACAATCCTGATTGCCCAAAAATTTGTTCCACTTTGCAATTTTAGAAGCGCTTAATACGTTATTTGAGACAAAGATTTTCAAGAGAATACAAAAACATATGAGGCATAATTATTTAATAGGGGTTATACGATATGTGGAATTAAATTCAAATTATGTGATTAAAATAAAAATGTTAAGTGTATAAAGTAACACAAACTTTTTTATATTCTTGTACATAGCTGTCTTTAATTTTATTGTCTTGTCAAAATCTACTGTCATAAACAATTTTACTATTAAATATCTACATACATATCATCACGCCTGTCTCCCATTGTGGTAGGCAGAGACTATGGAACGCCAGGTGAAGTCATCCAAACATACCCCTCTCTCTTCTTCCACACTCACCAACCTCTTCATGCATGCTCTTCGGGTTTGGGTGCTTTTGATTTGGCCCTTTTTCAGCACATCACCAATTTGATCTATATCTGTGCATATAGAGCGGCCCCTCCCTAAATGTCTATACACTTTTGCTTAATACACTTCTTTCGTAACTCTTTTGTCATTCATTCTTTCTAAATCACCAGACTATTTCAGCATACCCTTTTCAGTTTTTGTCACTATATCATCTTTCATTCCACACAGTACTCGTATTATGCTATTTCTACCAATAATTCTAACTCCACACATACTCCTCAGCGCCCTCATTTCTACGGCGTTCAACCTGCTTTCATACTTCTTCTGCCATACCCATGTTTCACTACCGTACATCAATGTTGGCGTCAATACACCCAAAATGATAGCAAGGCCAGCTTTACTCGATATGTAAAATAGTACTGTGTAAAATTTCAAATGGATTGTATTTAATTGGCCAACATACTAAACTTAACCTTACCTACGAAAATACTTCAAATCTAAAAATACTGAAATACATATCAAATCAATAATCTGATGTGTATTTCAATATTTTAGATGAACAGTTAGTAATTTTTGTTGCTCAATTCATTATATTCCATTTTAAATATAATGCTCGCGAGTCCTTAAAGGCCGTCCTAGCCCAGAATTTTATTTATTTTCGAACCCGTCTTTTCAGGAACACCGTTACTGAAATCTATATGTTCGTCTGTGCGTGTGTCAGTGTGTGCGCTTATTTCGAATATTTGAATTTTGACTTCAGATTCGGATTCAGCATAAAAAAGTAGAATAGGAATGTTCAGGAACACCGTTCATATCTCTTAAGGAACATGGTCAAAATGGCCGTCAAATTAAAAAAAAAAATGAATTGTTATATAATTGACGAGCCAGGTGTTCCTCTGGCAATGCAAGCTTGCGCATTCTCAACCGGTTTAATACGATATCATATATATGATATCGTTCTCGATGTATAAAAAAAATATGCGGCTGTTCTCGTCTACTATGCTGGAGGTGTTCTTGTTTACTCATAAACCAATAAACCACTTGACTGCGCATGAATACACCGCGCGCTCACTAAAACGTTGTGTTTTACCGCCTAAATATCTCAGCGATAAGAGCTAGTCAGTCGACTAGCCACTACCCAGACCAAGACAGACGAACAACAAAGTGACCGTATTAGGGTTTCTTTTGAGTTACGCAACCCTAATATTATTTTTTTACAACTTCGGGAGACAAGCATATGGCCCACCTGATGTAAAGTGGTTACCATAGCATACGAACCCTTACTGTAGAAGGAATACAACTTGTGCGTTGCACTCTGTCGACATAGCAAATCCTCAGTGTTGCCAACTCCTCTGTTGATGACGAAGACAAGAACTCTCTAGGAAGTTAGGTATAAATATCTTCACAAATTATTTATGCACTCCTACCTAGTCCTAGTCAGTAGTAGCTAGTCAAACAACTCGGTGGCAGAGTGCTTAATAATGTTACTTTGACACCAGAGCTCTGGGTACGATTACCACACAGGAAAACATTTGGGAGTATGAACATGTCTGTTTGTATTGATCTGATAGCTTTTAATAGTGGTAAGGGCGCATCAAAGCGACCAGATTTGAGAGGAAGATCTTACAGAAAACCGCAGTCAAATAATAACTTCCATTGTTATATTTCTCACTTGTAGTAAGTGAAATTACCAGTAAGCTGCTAAGGAGTTACTGTGTTAGCAGTAGGTGTGGTATCGCTCGAACATACTAAATGTATTGCACGCATCTGTAGGCTACGGTAACCACATTAAATCAAGAGGGCCGTATGCTTGTACGCTTGGACAAGCCCGGTAGCGCAGTGGCAACACGCTGTTACGTTACTATGTTTGAGTCAGCTTTAGGTCAAAGTTGGATAAATAGAAAGAAAAGGATGATGTTTTTACTAAAGCGAATTTTTAGAAATCATCAAAAAGTCGAAACAAACAAATATTAGGCAGATCATGGTTCGCCGTAACCAAATTGATCGTGTTTTATAAATGAAAAGAGCTATGAATCTTAAAGAAGCGAGGTGTGTAAGGACTGCGTCGTATGGCGCTCAGTTCTCTTTGCCTACCCGCACGGCACCTGGCATGAGGATATACATATCTACATACATCGAAAATCCTGCAACTTATCTTAGTTATACGATTTTAGGAAAGCATATGTAATTTGTTATATACTTTATATACTCGTAATGTTGGGTTAAAGATTGCGACTTCAATGAAGTCATTATGTCACCAAATTCATAAGGGTTAAATGGACGTTAAGGACTTTTCTATAAAAAAACATAGCGTACATACTACACTACAATACAATACAAAGACATAACAGTCAGTTGTTTCTTCCTTAAATGAAATTATTTAATTTATGCGAAAAGTAAAGAAAGTAAGTAAATTTGTGTTTTCGGATTTATGCACTTACATATTTGTAATTATCACTTGGTGGGCGGTGAACGGAAAGGTGAAGGAAAACATCCTGAGGTAACCCGCACGTTCCAGAAGTTATATTTCGACAGACGTGCGACCTAACCGAAGAAAGGGCTGGTTTTACCTCTGGGTTGTGGAGCTCAGATTCATTATTATTATATTACATTATACATATATTATATTATTATTATATTATATTACATTATATTCATACATATCATTCCATGTAAAAATCAGTATCTTCGCAAAATCCTTAGGCTTAGCTTATCCTTAGCTTCGGTTAAACGGAATAACGCTAAGAAGAAGAAAAAGTCAAGAAAGTACATACCTTTTAGGAAAATAAACCAATATTCCATAGTTGAACCGTTTCATTTCACAATCACGAAAGAATTTGCTAGTCGAATTGAATTGCAAGGATCATAAAAAGTTCGTTCACAGCAAGAACAAAAAGGAATAACGGCCGCAAATGGTTTCGAGGAAAGAATTTCATTATACCAATGTCCATTTCCGTGTTTAAATCTTTTACAATTTAGTAGCACCAACTTCCAAAACAGATTTTCTGACCTGTCAAGTCTATTTTCTAGGGTGCAATAGGACTGGTTTTAACAATTATTAATATCGGGTAGCAAACCCGATTACGGTGTCCCTCATTATACGCAGACATTTAGCAACTATAAAACGTTTATGTTTTCGCGCCTGGAAACTGCAAATGTAGACTTTTTTTATATTAATTCAGCATAGTGTCTCCTCTTTGCCTGATGGTAAGCGAAAGAGGATCCCAAACCGCAACTGGCACTGACAAAATACTACACCGTATCCTGTCAGTTGACGCTGCCATGCTGACCCGCAAGATGCTTCTTCACGCTTCGTTTGAAGGATCCCATATTGTAGGAAGGAGGGAACACATGTGCAGGCAAGGTGTTCCATTTTTTAGTGGTACGACAAAGATAGGAGTTGCCGAACTAAACTAGACTTGTCTATTTAGGGTAATCCAGCCAATTATGGACACTTTAAGAAGCAATCTTGATATAATTAGAAGTATTTAATGTGAAATCGAAGCTAATACAATTCAAATTACTTATATACATATCATCACGCCCGTCTTCCATTGGGGTAGTCAGAGACTATAGAACGCCAAGTGAACCGATCCAAACATACATCTCTTGCTTCTTCAGCACTCATAAACCTCTTGATGGATGCTCTTCGGTTTTGAGTGCTTTTGATTTGGCCCTTTTTCAACACATCACCAATTTGATCTACTACTCTGTGTAAAAAGTATCGGGAATATGTCAATAAAAAGACCCGCGTAAAAGAGGTCGTTCTAATTTTTTTACTGCATGTTGGTAGCACTGTACTGATTTAGCGCGCAAAATTTGAGCGGGATCTGTCATTTAATTTGTTTTAAACTACACTTTTTGTTGGTCATAGTTTTGAGTCCTCGGCGATTTTTACAATGGAAAATATTGTTGAACAAAGAGTGTGCCTTAAATTTTGTGTTTCAAATGATATTTCATGTGGTGAATCACTAAAAATGTTGCGAAATACCTACGGCGAATCGTGTATATCGAAAACAAGGGCTTATGAATGGTATAAGGCTTTTAAAGAAGGCCGAGAAGTAGTAGTAGACTTGCCTCGTTCTGGTAGACCTTCAACCGCTACGACCAGAGAAAACATCGACAGAATCAAGAAGCTAGTGCTCGAAAATCGACGTATGAGTCTGAGAGAGTTGGCTAGTGAGGTGAACATATCTTTTAAGTCCGTCCACAACATTCTCATTGACATTTTAGGCATGAAACGCGTCGCCGCTCGACTAGTTCCAAAAGAGCTCAATTTTGTTCAAAAAGCGCAGCGAAAGCATGTCGCTGAAGACATGGTTTCCCGAGCTTCTACGGATCCGACCTTTATGAAACGTATAATAACTGGCGACGAGACATGGGTTTATGAGTACGACATGCAAACAAGCCAACAGTCTTCAGAATGGCGTCTCGAAAACGAGCCGAAACCCAAAAAACCGCGGCAAAGTCGCTCCAAAATCAAGGTGATGCTGACAGTTTTTTTTGACTACCGTGGTGTGGTTCACTCCGAATTCATTCCAGAGGGAGAAACAGTGAATAAAGAATATTATTTAGGCGTCATGAAGCGTTTGCGTGAGAGTATCCGCCGAAAACGTCCAGATTTGTGGCAACACAACTCATGGATGCTGCACCATGATAATGCACCATCACACACAGCCATTATAGTGAAAGAGTTTTTAGCGAAAAATTCAACAAAAGTTCTCGACCAAGCACCGTATTCACCTGATATGGCTCCGTCTGACTTTTTTTTATTTCCCACGTTAAAATTACCACTTCGAGGAAAACGTTTTGAGTCGATAGAAGCCATAAAAGAAAATTCGCTGAAATGAGCTAAAGGCCATACCGCAAATAGCCTATGAAAAATGTATGGAAGACTGGGTGAAGCGGTGGAGATGTTGTATTGCAAGCGATGGGGCCTACTTTGAAGGCGATAAAATAAATTTAGATGAATAATTTGTATTTTTTGTTTTATTGACAAATTCCCGATACTTAGTACACAGAATGTATATGTGTGCGTCTAGGGCGGTCCCTGCCAATATCTGCATTCATTGTTGCCCGATACACTTATTTCGTAACTCTTCTGTCATTCATTCTTTCTAAATGACCAAACCATCTCAGCATACTGTTTATATTTTTTTGTTACTACTTAGTCTACCAATCATTCTAACTCCACACATACTCCTCAGCGCTCTCATTTCTACGGCGTTCACGCTACTTTCATGCTTCTTCTGCCATTCACATTACTTGTAATGAATGTGTACTACTTGTAAATTTCTCAAACTTTTTACCACTACGATATTTTCAGTCTTATACTTAGTTAATATAAAAAAAAGGTTATCCACATGCTTAAACCTAACTATTGGTACATTCTATTCACAGTATCGGAATCTTATTACTTGTATATAAATATAAGGATGTTAAATTAAGTGGGTCCCAACGTTTGGATTGATTATATATTCAAGCCAAATCCTTTGCGGTGTAGGTAGAGAGAATTGTGCAAATGTGTGCACAATTCCGTTCTCTCTGGTTCCGTCTGGTATTCAAAAATAGTGATATATCGGACCTACAGAATTTCTCTAAGTTTCAATGCTCTAATGCTGGGATTCCCAAACTATTATGGGTAAGAGACACCTTTTCCAAAATGAATTGTGAACCTCAGACCCTATAGCCATAGCCAAATTACTTTAAAAACCCTATTACCAGTTTTTTTTTTAAAGTGCAATAATGATACTATTAAAATATTAGTCATTCTTACAACAAGTCGGTACTCGTAATATAACTTTGATATATATTTGAAACTTTCAAGATACTGTATAATCTTGAAAGTTTCAAATAAGAACTTGTGTTAATTAATATGGTTCAATTTTTAGACCTCGTCGACCCCCAAAATCAGTTTTCGTTTATATCGACCACTTTGGGAATCGTTGCTCTACAGCGTATAATAAACGTGCAGCGGCATATTGTGATACTAGTACACATGGTTTAAGTAGCGATCGTCAATACGGCTTTCTCCACTATCGTTAGATTGGTGACTTTGTATACCTTGCACACCTTTGCGCTTTGGCAATTTACAGTCCTTTCCTTGACTGTCAATTGCCAAACCTCAACGGTGTGCATTAGATGCCAGTCTAGATATGGCAAAGGTCTGGCACCGTGGGCTTTCCATAAGTTGCCACCTTACGGTCTGCCCGAGGGTTTGTATGTAAAGCCGTTGCAGATGGCAGCTACTCCCATAGCATGGATACCTATACATATGTCCCGCTGTGTTATCGCCGAAGTTGCGTTTGTACTGCATGTCATTGATATGTTGCCAAGTGACAGCATACATTGTTACGCTAAAGGTAGTATAAGGAACACCTATTACACAGCTTGCAGCATCAGGAACATTCATCGTTCATATATGGTGGAAAATCTGGATTTGAGTCTGAAATTAAGAGTATTCTGTCTAAAAACTGATGATAACAAAATCGGGGGATAAAGTTTGGCATTGTAGCTACATATCTATCGTTTACATCCAAGATTTTATTACTCCACTTGATAGCTAAAGAATCAAACAATTCGCTACGTTGAGTGAGGACTGTGACACATGCGGCTGGAGGGAAAGGGCCGCCATTTTAAGATCATTTCACTGCATCATATAATTTATTTTTAGAAGACGAATTCACGTATAACTCACGACCGTGTTCTCGACACAGCCACACATGGTTTTTTAATGTTTTATTCAGTTTCAGCTATTTTTAAGATATTTAAAAAGGTTTTAATTATTTACATATAAACATTGAGATTTATAGCTATTTCTGGCTAATACCAAAGGCATCGTCTTTCAACTATATAAAAACCTTGCGACGTCCTTTTTAACGGGCATTATACTGTAGCCTCTTGGGAGAACTTCTAATTGCGCTACTGAGGTATAAGTTCCTGCTGAGTAATGCATTTAAGTAGTTATTAGAAAGTGCGTTTTTAAGACGTTATTACATTTTCTGACAATACACACACCGTAAGGACCCCGTCTTATTGTGCTCTCTGCGTACCCTACAAGGGACCTGGCGTGAAGATACGTATATAATATTTTCTCCATTTAAGATGAAACTTGAAGTTTACAGCATCCTTTTTTTATATCACTAAGGCGGCAAACAAGCGTATGCCATGTTGAAACAGTACCTAAGTACTTACCGTAGCCTATGGGTGCAACACAATTTACAACACCGGGGGTGTCATTCGTGTTTTGATGACCCTGTAGAAACCTCTTTAGCGCCTTTTTGAGAACCTCGTGCTGTTTCCTAATTTAATTCCTAGGGAAAACCTCGGCAAGAAGATCATTCCAAAACTTAAGAGTAAACTTCTCTGGAACCGCATAGTACGAGACTATTGTGGTGTTTCTAGACATCAGCGAGCGGTGCGATTGCAAAACGAGGCTATTAACATCATATCGACCAATTCCTCGGAACACTACCCATTGTACAATCGGTAGAACTCACAAAGGGAAGCAAAATTTATCCTTAAACTCAAGGACTCAATACTATACGTGAGTCCAAATCACAAGATCCTAGCTGGTATCCAAGCCCAAGGTGACTACAGTTGTATATACTTCTTAGTCCGAGTACAGGCATATCATTGTGTATCACGTACGAATATAAACCACCCTTCAGTTTCGTATGTGTACATAATCCGAGAACAAGGGTTTAGTGGTAGATGTCCACGCTAGGATTCTAAACCTGGACTGTCGGAGAATAGACAGGTTCTTTATCCACTGGGCTATTGTTACTCTGTATACAAGTATATACGTAATGCTTACTCGGATACACGTGGCCATTGCTGTTTTGGCTACATTAGTATGACCTATTCGATAACAATAATAATAATTCTTTACATGCAATTTGATCTAACCTGCTTTGTGTGCTTCCGCCACCAAAAACCACCACAGGTTAGATCAAATTGCACGTAAATTTAACTTTCGCAAAATAATGCCTGAATTTATTTAATAATAATTCTTTATTGAGTAACATCAGATATGATAGTTATGGCAGGTGTCCGTCCCTCTTCTGTAATAGCCCAGTACTAATAATCCCTCCAGACCTCATTTTAATAGCCCAATAATTTCCAACACATTTGCAATAGTCCCAATACCTTATTTTTTTTTTTTGTGACGCGGGGAAAAATGCGTTACGCACACCACCGGTGCCTGGGTGGCCTCCGGTGTTAGTGTGGGACTCCCCGTCGGCTGTCCGACGGTATACCCACTAAACAACCCCGCGAAATGCCATCGGCCGCCTTGGTGTGGTGCCCCGGATCTGTTGGCAACAGGGCACTATAGTCCCAATACCTGCCGTGACCTGCTTCATGGGTATATTGTCACATTGATATCCCCTGAGCAAGGTCACGGCGGCTATACAACATTACATCAAATTTCTCAAAGGGGCCTCTACGCTTTGGGTCCTTATCCCCGTGCACGCCTATCAAATGACCGGGATAATACCCGTGAATCAAAATAAAATTCTTTATTGTACAAATTTGTTTTACAATGTAATGTGCAGGTGCCTCCCGTTAAGTATAACAATACCTGTAGGAGGAGGCGCCGCTAATTAACATTTGAGTATAAAGAATTAGAGAAAAATAAAAATACATTGGTGTTATTCATTACAGAAGCTTTGTGTACCTTTGTAATGTACCACACTTTGTTATACCACACAATTAAATGTACAAATAACAAATTATCATCTATGCTTAGTGTTAATAGAAGGAAAAAAGAAAAGGGATACAAAATATGCAAGTTTAATAGTTTACTCGTGTATGTCTGTGAGTGAGATCATGCTCGTACGAGCTTATGAGTGGTTGTGTATGTGTTATTCGATATACATGTATATTGTGTAGGTACGTATTCGCGATTCTCAGATCCTATCACATAAAGTAGTAGATCGTTAAAATAAATTCCTTCACACAGCGACAGCGGGAGAGTGCCGCTGTCATCCAGTTCAATATCACTGGAAAATTCCGATAAGCATAGTGAATTCCAAAGAAGCAATAAGGCTCAGTTTGGTTGTTGCTCGGGATAATCTCAAACAAGCCTTATTTCCTGGTGCTATATACACTACAGCATTTTTCCTTTGATTTACAAAATCGGGGATATTGGCAAAAGGTTCAGTTAACTTTAAAGTTAATTAAAAGGAACATGAACCTGACAACTAATTTCTTGTAACATAAACAGTATTATAAGCGATGCTGATTTTTTAACTTTATTTTATTTGATTTGATTTTTGATTTGATTTGATTTGTTACTCGGCAGCGGTTTTTTGCGAGGTGAAGGTACTTTCCCAGACTGCTTTTGCATTGATGCGCCCTTAGAAACTTAGAAACATCCAGTCCAAGACAAACAGATACGTTCATGGATACAAATGTTTGTCCTGTGTGGGAATC
The DNA here is from genome assembly GCA_947507595.1 of Pyralis farinalis. Taxonomy (NCBI): domain Eukaryota; kingdom Metazoa; phylum Arthropoda; class Insecta; order Lepidoptera; family Pyralidae; genus Pyralis; species Pyralis farinalis. The sequence goes on from OX382266.1 coordinate 8,175,099, forward strand.
GAATCTACGAGCGTTGGTGTCAAAGTAGCGTTACTAACCACTGCGCCATCGGGTTTGTCAAAATATTATATATTAATAAACAGACATTATTATTCAATAACCACAATATACAAAAAAAAATATTATAATTGTTACTCCAATGATTTTATGAATTTTTCACATCATCAAAAATCTCAAACCAACCCAAACGTACATTTCCGTATTCATATAAAGTAACCATTGAAGAGTCGTTACACAACACCATTGACCATATACCTGGAATCATGATTATAAACATATTTCCTCGGATATTACACAGGATTTTATTTTTGTACTAGACGAAGCTGGTAATAGACAACACTTTTTCATTTGTCTCTTATTGGAGACATCAAAGGAATGGAAGCTATTTGGTGGAATCACCCCATCCGCCACAGACGACATTTTGGTTCACAGGTGCTTAGATTCCTTTATGCAGTTAAGTTTTATGTGTATCTTTATATTTTGTATTTATGGAACAAGGGGCAATATAGGTAGTCCTAAAAACAAATGTGAAGCGAGAATTCCTATCCCGGTATCCTAGAACCGCAGTTTTGTATTTTTTTCTTTCGGCTTCTATGGGTCGTATCGTGATTTTGAATAGTCTGTAACCTTTCTCAAGAATTGGCTAACATAACTGGCACATCTGGTCATGAGTATGGATGTTTAAAACGAAACGTAAGCGCGCAAACGGTGGCGCTCTTTGGTAGAATCAAGTTGTCGACACTGCGAGAAAGAGAGTGTTAGTGCAAACGGCGGCAAGTCACGACGTCTTGCGTCTGTCTTCTCATTTCGTAGTTTACTGAACATTGATTAAGTGTTGATTTAAAATTATAGTGTGATACGAATTGCATTGTATTTCTCATTGCACAACTACCCACCATACGCCCGCATAATATCGGATAGACCGAAATCATACAAATACGACATATGCAAAAATTGAATTTCAAATATGACCGGTACCTACTTTCAGAGATTCTTCTTCTTCCAAACGTTATCCCGTTTCCTAATCCATTAGGATTGGCGGGGTCTACTGCCTAAGCCCAAAGATTTGGCGAGGATACTGATTTTGACATTGAACGAGTTTCTTCAGCCTCCACAACCTAGAGAGAAAACCATACCTTTCTTAGGTCATGTCACACGTTTATCGAAACATAACTTCTTTGACGTGCGTGTTTTCTCACGATGTTTTCCATCACCACCGAGCAAGTGATAGTTACAAATATGTACGTAAATCCGAAAACACGAATTTAGTGCTACATATCAGAATTCGAACCGGGGACCTATCGCTCATTGGGCCGGTTCCTTAACCAGAGGACAATCAATGATATCTATATTTGCTGCTTGTATATCAGTAATAACTGGTGATCGGCCAGTGGACAATATTCGACCGTAATTCTTTGAAATATTAAGATTGAACGTCGTTAATAATTTCACATACTATACATAAATGTTATCTATCTGAACTTGATGAATTTTAACAATTACATATTTCGTACTCTTCCGTGCACGCCATGTGCTTCTTCACGTATATATACAGGTTTCTCACGTAATCGGTTTAAACTAAAATACAAATTTTATCAAAAGAATTAATAATTAAAAAGTATACGAAAATTGGACATTTGCGTAAACATTAATATAACAAAATTAGGGAATTTCTGCTTCATTGTCTTTGAAAGCCGATTTTAACAAATAACGCCTCAATAGAAAGTCCGTTTTTGTTTCAAATTAGAGGCCGTGGTTTGTGCAAAGTTCTTGGAGTTAATCAGATTCCTTTGTAATTTTTTAAATTTTATTTCCTTCTCAAACGCTAATTACTGAATTTTATTATTATTTTTGTTTAATTATTACAAAGAGAATATTTAATTAAAATTGCTTATAAATTGTATCGTAATATAAAAAGGCATGACAATGTGAGCTTTATGGTTTTCATAATGCTCACAGACGTAAAAGCTTTTTAAAAACTATTCCAAATATTGAGTTACTTTTTTTTTATACAACGTGAAGAGGCCTGTATGTACACGGTCCACCTGATGTACAACGTAACGGTAGCCTATGAATGCTTCCAAGACATTAAGTATCACGTCTGCTGTTAACACAGCTACTCATTAGGTGATTACTGATGACCTCACACACTCACAGGAACACATCAACCCTCCAAGGAGGTGATATTTCGCTGCGGTTTTCTGTCAGGTGAAGGTATTTCAGAAGAAGGGGTGCTTTTAAAAACACCAAGACCAACATAGTGCAAATTCACACAAATATTTGCCATGTGTGGGACTCGAACCGGAATAACAACCGAAACGAGGGTTGGTGTCAAAGTAGCGTTACTAAATTTTGCATTTTGCATTGCACTATCGAGCTGTTAAATTTTGCTTCATATGTTTAATTATTTCTACATACATATATACTTACATATCATCAGTCTTTTTTGTTGTGAGTTCCAAGGCAGTTGTAGTTTAACCCCGGGGACAGTAATGGACTTCACTGTTCATTGCCTTTTTGGTGGTCGCCGCTGTTAACTCTGGCTACACACGAGACACAGTGGTGGGAATGAGTGGTGGGTCTGTCCCAAAAAAAAAAAACATATCACCACGCCTGTCTACCAGTGAGGTAGGCAGAGACTATCGAACGCCAGGTCCACCGATCCAAACATACCCCTCTCGCTTCTTCCACACTCATCAACCTCTTCATGCATGCTCTTCGGTTTTGGGTACTTTTCATTTGGCCCTTTTTTAACACATCACCAATTTGATCTATATGTGTGCGTCTAGGGCGGCCCCTCCCGACATCACCATTCACTCTTGGATGGTACGCTTCTTTCGTAACTCATTCATTAATTATTTCTTCATATCATATTATATAATATGCATTGTTTTGCAATTCGTATGATGTATACCAAATCATGGACATATGTTGCATGGGCATATTTCTGCTTCATATAGTTATAGAGAAAAAGCATTTTATTTCATGAAAGGTACAGCTAAGTGCAGCTCAAGTTTTACACTTTGACCTTTGCACCATTCTTATGCCGCTCGTGATAAGAGTTACAATTGCACTTCGAGTGTTAAGCGTGATCTGCTCTAAGCTGTACATTACAAGTACATTGTTAATTGAAATATTAGCCAATATTTTCGACGCAACTCTCCCTGTTTAATAAAAATTCATTGATACCTCTGCTATATGTGTATAAATCCACAGGATGAGAACCGATGAGATGGCCTCTTTAGAAACGCATTGCCTTATTGGACGTGAAATTTTTTTCCCGTGTAAAAGGTTGCCTAAATTCCGAAAAAAGTGGAATTCAGTTAGAAGGTAGTCTGGGGATTATGGTGGGAAAGGTTTGGGGAGTTGGGTATTGATGAAGAGTTTCCAGTAGTAACTTTGTAGTTTGAAGACAGTCTGTTGTGCGATGTATGGACGAGGAACGTCAGGCCATTTGACAGAGAGCAGTGATAACTCAGTGGTTAAAGAATTAGCCTATTTTTTTTATATACACTAAGGTGGCAAACAAGCATATGGCCTGCCGGATGGTAAACAGTCTCCGTAGCCTATGGACATTTGCAACATCAGGGGAGTCACTCATGCGTTGCCGACCCTCTAAAAATCTCTTCGCGCCTTTCTTAAAGAGCCTAATGCTGTAGTCCTTTGGGAAAACCTCGGCTGGGAGTTCATTCTACAATTTGAGAATTTTTGAAAGAAAATTTGTCTGGAACCGAACAGTACGCGACCATTACGGTTCCAGCATGTGAGGGTGAACTTCCCGCCGTTGGCGAGCGGTGTGGTTATAAAAAGTAGCTATCGGCATCATATCAAACAATTCTTCAGAAAACAACACGTTGTACAATCGGTAGAACACACAAAATCTCTCCTTAAACTTAAGAGTTTAATACCGTAGGATCGTCTACATTCTCACAGCTCGTCTCTGAACGGAGTTATACGGTTCTAGCTGGTAGCCAGGTGCTCCCGTCCAAAGGTGACTGCAGTACTCCATGTGTGGTCTGACTTGAGACTTATATGACATAAGTCTTTGCCCCGCACTGATGTGCTGCTTTGGTCTGTTGAGCATACCAAGTTTATTGGATGCCATCTTGACCTTTTCCTCTAGGTGACTTCTATATTGAACGTCACTGGAGTTCTCGACACCAAATATCCTAATGCTCTTGGTGACGGTAAGAGGTGTGTACTGGAATTAAGGAACCACAGCAAATGGGGTTTTGTTAGCGGTGAACACGCAAACTTGTGTCTTCATGGAGTTGAATTCGACCAAGATAAGCCGCCCGCAATTAGATACTTTAGCCAAAGAACCCTCCATTTCAGACACAAGTTTATCGCGGATTTCCTCCATAAGGGAACGAGGGATGTTCGCACAGCCTGTATTATAAGTGTCCCCGGTGCTGTCCTCCGCATATCAATGAATGCCATCAATTGACAACATATAATTGATATGCAGCAAAACATCTCTGGGGATAGTACAGAGCTCTGTGGGACATCAGCATTGATACCCATGCTATCGGCATAGCAATTGCTGTACCACGGCTACTATGCATCTGCTGGATAAGAAGCTGGAAACCCATTTGCACAAACCCTCGGGCAGCCCGTATGATGGTAACTTCGATAGAAGACCTCGATGCCAGACCCGATCTAACGCCTTCGCCATATCTAGGCTGACAGCAAATGCCTCTTCTCTCAGTCACCGAAGCCCAACATCGGAAGCCGTATTGACGGTCGCTGATCAAATCGTGATCTTCTTGGTATGCCAGGAGTCGTGTGTTTATCACACGCTCCATCACCGTATCTAACCGTATTTAACAGTAACTTGGCATCGTAATAGCAATATAACTATCCTAATATACTACTATAATGTTATCGGAGAAAATGATAGCGTGCGATTAAGTATAGCTGTATACATAAAAACTAAGAATCTTTTTCGTAGCGTTATCCCGTTTCGTAATCCATAAGGATTGGCAGCTACCTACGACTAAGGAATTGGCGAGGATACTGACTTTTACGTGGAGTGACGGACCCTCAGACCTCCACAATAATAATTTCTTGGACGTTCGTGTTTCCTCAAATGTTTTAATTCACCGCCGAGCAAGTGATAATTAAAAATATGTACATAAATCGGAAAACATGTATTTACTGGTACATGCCAGGATTCGAAGAAGGATCAATAACTACTAGAATACAATCTATGAGGAAATCTTGAAATTGTTATGAGTGGGATGGTTGCAGTATTCCGAAATGTAGTCTAACTACGGGCTAAATAAGATTTTGAAACGTTATCTCATCCGTCATCTTTATAGTATCGAAAAGATAATTAATCTTGTTTACAATCAAGCCATCGAGAGACTTAGCAAATTCATTTAAAACCTTTGTTTAAATTCAAAGTCGATACTTCATTAATTTGGAAATAGGAAACAAATCTTCTCGTTCTATTTATAATAGATACTCGTAGCTGTCTTGTGTTTCATTATATACACCTGTATAATATTAGAAATGTAAATATAAATTGATCTTCAATTTATAATTTGAAAGAACATAGACAACTTAGAACTACATTAAATATAGCCACTCGTAATTTAAATAAATATTAGAATAGAATATATTTTAGTACCAACTGTGTACAAAGTTATCGTGTATATTTGATTAATTAGTTTCAACTTCACTGCATTTTCTTCATTAGGTACACCGTTGATGTAGAAAGACGAGTAAGAGCTGGGAATAGTGTAAATGGAGCGTTGGGAAAACTTCTTGACATAAAAACTACAGCCAGAAGGCACAGTTCGCTATATACACAATCCAGTGCTGGTCCCAACACTTACTTACGGGAGAGAGAGCTGGGTATGGTAGAGAGAGCATGAAAGTAGAATAAACGCGGTCGAAATGCGAGCGTTGCGCAAAATTTGTTGCGTAACGCTTGTAAATCGTATTCGAAATCATGATGTTAGAAATAGAGTTGGTTTGCAAGAGGGCGTCGGTGCTAAAATAAGAAGAGGCATGCTCCGTTGGATTGGACATGTGGAAAGAATGCAGGAGGAAAGAATTACAAAAGAGATATACAACGCAAAAGTGGAAGGATGTAGGAGCCGAGGAAGGCCAAGACTCACCTACCATGACGAAATCGACCGTGTTTTATCAGAAGGTGATGTCAGTAGTCTTAGAAACCGGCGAGCGTGCATGAGCAATGAATGAAAAAAAAGCAATGACCGTTGAAGAAGCGAGTGAGATGTGTAAGGATCGAGTGTGGCGTTCGGTTCTCTCTGCCTACCACGCAAGAAATTTGGCGTGAAGTTATAGATAGATAGTTTTAACTTGACAGTTATGCAACAATATTTAACATTAGCCTAGTACCTACTAAAAATTAAAATAGTAAAACGAAATTACTAAATAAAACAAACCTGTACAAATAAACAAAGTCAAAGTATTCTTTCAAATTACACAAAAAAGTTCAAGTTGAGAATGCGCAAGCTTGCATTGCCAGAGGAACACCTGGTTCGTCAATTATATAACAATTTAATTATTTTTTTAAAACTTTGTCGGCCATTTTGACCATGTTCATTAAGAAATATGATATTGGTTTTTAAGATATTCCTATTGTACTTTTTAATTTACTTTTCGAATCTGAAATAAAAACGGGATAACGCTAAGAAGCTACTTCTTAACGTTATTCCGTTTCCTAATCGAGGGATATAATAAGTGTATGACCAAACTGATGTAAAACGGTTACCGTGGCCTATGTACGCTTGTAATACATTAAGTATTACCCGTGCGATGCTACCTCTGCTGCAGCTGCTAATACAGCAACTCCTTAGGAGCTTACTGGTCATCCCATTCATACACAGAAACACAGCAAACTCTCCAGGGAGTTGGTATTTTGCTGCAGTTTTCTGTGAGGTAGAGGTAGTTCCCAAGGCGGTCGCTTTGATGCGCTCTACCTCTTTTAAAAATACCCAGACCAAGACAAACAGACATGTTCAAGCACACAAATGTGTATCCAGTATGGGATTCGAATCCACGAGCGTTGGTGTCAAAGTAGCGTTACTAACCACTGCGCCACGGAGCTTATCTTTATTTTGTTGAACGGTGCAAGACGATATCCTATGGATTGATGACTGATTAGAACAGACATGTTCTTGCAAAGAGCGCCGAACGCCACATGAATCGGTCTTTACTCACCTTATGCATGGGCAGTGCTGTGAAGGTGAGAGTTGCTTCTCTCACCTTCACAGCACTGCCCATGCACGCTCGTCGGTGTCTAAGGCTTCTGATAAAACACGACCAATTTGGTCATGGTAGGTAAGACTGGTTGGTCTTCTTTAAGTCCATCCTTCTGTAACAATCCTGTTACAGAAGGACAGGACAGTTCCTTTCGACAACCAAGTGATTAACAATCGACTGATACTTTAGTTATACAACTAGTTCCCGTAGGACAGATGGCGGGATCAACCTAACGATATGTATGTATATTGGATAGACCCAATCGCATAGAAAGGGGAAATCTCATCGCTACAACCCCAAAGGGGTTATTATATAGAATGCCATTGAATTGAATGGGATATCGAACAAATAGGTACACATAAAACGACGTGCGCTTTATTGGAGAGTGGAGGTTTTAAAGCCGGCGTCAACAGACTAGAATGTTTACGATATGGACGTATAATACCAAATGCCATGGCATAGCGATCTCTGAACGTTTTGAAATGAAATAGCTGTATGTATGTATTTGGTAACCGACTGCCAAAATAACTATGCTCCAAAAGTACATAATGTGGGTGGGCTTCAAAAATTTATTTAAATGTCGAGCTCGATGGCTCTGTCATGAATGACGCGACTTTGACACCAACGCTCGTCGGTTCGATTCCCACACAAGGAAAACATTTGTGTGCATGAACATGTCTGTTTTTCTTGGTCTGGATGTTTTAAGAGAGGTAGGGCGCATCAAAGCAGCCCGTATGGGGAAATACCTCTACAGCCAAATAACAATTTCCCTAGAGGGTTGTTGCGTTCCTGAGTGTGAGTGAGGTCACCAGTAAGCTCCTAAGGAGTTGCTGTGTAAGCAGCGGAGGAGGCATCGCGCGAGTGATACTTAATATATCGCAAGCGTTAATAGGCTACGCTACCCGCTTTACATCAGGTGGGCCGTATGCTTGTATGCCTCCCGACGTAGCATAAAAAAATATATATAATAAATTTCCAGAAAGCTAGGGAACTAAATAAAAATTTTTCGGTAGAGAAAATATTTCATTGTTTATGTAGTGGGTGGAATTTACTTTGGATCAAGTTTTCTTGCTCTGCAATATCGTGGAGAAGCATTTGGCCATAGGCGAGAAGGTTTTCTGCGGTTGTGTGGATGGTTGTGCGAAAAGAACTGTGGGACATATTGTCGAGATATGGGATTGACTGTGCACTGCTCCGTGCTGTGCAGTCCACGTACAAGAATTGCTCAGCATGTGTTCGGAAAGATGCCAGCATGTCGCCCAGGTTTGACGTCAAAATTGGCGCCAAACAGGCTTGCATGGTCTTTGGTCGTTTATTTGCGTAGGTATTGAAGGAACACCGCAGATGTGGAAAGACGAGTGAAAATAGTGTGGAGGAGAAAAGCTTCTTGGTAGTAAAAGCTTTAGCCAGAAGGCACAGGTCGCTATACACAATGCAATGCTGGACCAACGCGTACGTATGGAAGCAAGAGCTGGGTATGGTAGAGAGAGCATGAAATTAGGATAAACATGGTCGAAATGCGAGCGTTGCGCAAAATTAGTTGCGCTTGTAGACCGTATTTACAATGACGATTTGGTCTGAAAGCGAGCGTGGGTGTTAAAATAAGAACAGGTACGATCCGTTGGTTCGGACAAGTGGAAAGAATGCAGGAAGAAAAAATTACGAAACAGATATACAATGTAAAAGTAGAAGGATGTAGGAGCCGAGGAAGACCGAGACTAACCTAACATGACGCAATTGATCATGTTTTATCAGAAGGTGATATAGGAGCCTTAGAAACCGACGACCATGCATGAAAAGAGCAATGAATGTTATAGAAGTGAGTGAAGTATGTAAGGATCGAGTCATGAGACGCTCGATTCTATCTGCATACCCCGCAAGGGTTTGGCATGAAGTTACAGATAGATAGATATAGGAAATTTACCAACGGGTTTGGGTTTAACCCCCGGGACAGCAATGAACTTCACTGTTCATTGCCTTTTTGGTGGTCGCCGCTGTTAATTCTGGCTACACAGGCGACACAGTGGTGGTACCGTAAAAAAAAAAAACAAAACCGTACAAAACCGTCGGTGGTCAAAGTTTCACTCGCACTTTACCGATCTTGTATATCAGTATTAAAAATCCATCCGTACCACCCGGATGATTGACAATCTACTGAAGTACACTTTTATGGGCTATTTTCCACTTACGGTGAAATTACATAACCTTCCTCCTTCCTCAACGCTGTTCCCAAACAAATATGATTAGGAATCTTCAAGAAAAAGCTCAATGTTTCTATTAAAAGGCCGATCACGAATCTGTTACGCTTTGGTGACGCTGACACCCATGGGCGTTGATCACTTACTACCAGATGAATTTCCATTTATTTTAAACAAGCGTAAGAGTTGTATTATCTTATTAGTTTAATAAGGTTTTGGTTTTTAATTTATCTGTCGTCATCATCATTATGTTAGCCTGTATTCCTCCACTGCTGAACATAGGTCTCCCCTATAAAGTGTCATTTGTCTTGATCCTGTGCTACCCGTATCCATCAACTCCCTACGTACGTCTGAGGTCGTCGCTCCATCTAGAGGGGGTCATTCCACGCTGCGTGTACGAACACGGGGACGTATTCGAGAACCGTTCCCAGTGGTTGTCGTTTCCACGAACTATGTGGCCGTTCCACTGCTTATTTAGCTTGCTTATCCTTTGGGCTAAGTTTTTTTATATACAACGTCGGGAGGCATTCAAACTTACCACCACCACCTGATGTAAAGTGGTTCCTGAAGCCTTTGAACGCTGGTAAGCTGGCAGCAGCTCCTTATGAGCTTACTGGTGGCCAACAGGGAATTGCTATTTGGCTACGGTTTTCTGTGAGGTGGAGGTTCTACCTTAGACGGGGTGCTTTGGGCTGTCGGTTACCTTAGTTATACTGCGGATATGCTCATTTCTGATTCTATAATGCAGAGAAACTTCGAGCTCTTTCCATAGCACGCTGAGCGATCTTGAACTTCCACATACGGCCTGTTCATTTATATATTTGTTATTCCTCAAAAAACGCAATGTTGCTACTTTTCGATAAATTAACTTATGTTAGTCGCCATTGTACGCTTTAATCAAAATACTAACACGTTCAATTTAATCAAAATATTAACATCTAAGTTCATTGCGTTTTATTATACGTTCACTATTTAAGATGAAATCTCACGACCTACGATTAATTATGACTCAACAATTTAAAAGTCAGATTATGGAATCGAATTAAAGAGGGAAATATCCTGCTTTGGCGTAACGATCCTCCAGAACCTTGGAAGTCTCGTAAAGTTAAGAGCGGCGGGTGTTCACTGTGAGTTAACCCTGACTTGTTCAAGAATGTATTCTAAACTTTGATCGTTATTCAATAAGGTAACAAGTGCAAAATTCAACAATTTATATACGGAGTACAAAAAGTGACAAATTTCGCTATTTTTATTTAACATAGCTGACCCGCGAACTTCGTACCGCCGAACAGTCGATTACTTAATTATTTTTTTATACTTATTCTGCTAACTACGATACTAACGTCACGCAATTGTTTTCCTTCCCGGAACCTTTCCACTAACACTTAAACTTTATAGTATGGTATTAAAGTTCAAATTGACTTTTAACTATTATTACGAATCTTTTGTATGCGAGTATAGAAAAGTGTTATTTTTAGACTTTTTTAGGCAATTTTTTAAATTTTTCTCTTTGTAAGAACCATCCTCGTACTTCAAGGAATATTCTAAAAAAAGAATTAGCGAAATCGGTTCAGCTGCTCTCGAGATTTGCGCTTAGCAACACATTTAGCGATTCATTTTTATATTATAGATTACGTAATCGGCTACATTTTCTTGCCTTTCTCCTCTAAGTCTCATTAGTTTCATTTACTGTTTGTATATTTATTCAAGAGGTTTGTATGGAGTCGATGGATGCAGGTGGCACAGGATCGAGACGAGGGGCACTCTGGAGGGGAGGCCTATGGTCAGCAGTGGACGAATACAGGCTGAGATGATGATGATGATATATATTCAATGTATATATCAATTAGATAAATTGTATGCATCGATATATTAAGTTATATGTAGGTACCATGTGTATGCTTGTATATTTTTTTATCTGTATGTAATTACTTTGTCTTCTTTAATTCGTCATTCTACCTTGTTTCTTTATTTCTCGTCTACTCTAAGGTTGGCTAGAAGAGAATGCATTTGTTTGTTTGTGTTTATTTTTTTTATTTTTTTTTATTTGGTGCAATAAAGTATATTGTATTGTACAGTTCACTGTTTATATCCGCTATATTGATTCTATACAGATGTTGCTTTTTTTATATACAATGTTGGGAGGTATACAGGCATACGGCTCACCTGATGTAAAGGAGTTACCGTAGCCTATTAACGCTTGCAATACGTTAAGTATCACTCGCGCGATGCCACCTTCGCTGCTAACACAGCAATAATCACTTTACATTAGGTGGGTTGTATCCTTGTATCTATCCCGACGTTGTATAAAACATGGTGTGTGGAGCCTCATCATCAATCAGCGAATATTCATGAGACGAACGATGACTGTTTAAGAAGCGAGTGAGGTGTGTAAGCACCTATCTAATGCACTCAGTTCTCTCTGCCTACCCCGCAATGGCTTTGGTGTGAAGGTATTACATGAATAGATTTCAAACTTGAGTGAGTGTTTTTCTTCTGTAAGTATCTACGGATCGCTTCCGAGGTATTGGAGTAACAAAACAATAAACTATACAACACGGTGCTAGTTCCAATGTTACCTTATGGAAGCGAAAGGGTGTGCGGTGTAGATACGAGTATTGCGCAAAATTTGTGGTGTAACGCTAGCTGACCAGGTTCGCAATGATGATTTAAGAATAACTTGGTCTGAAAGAAAGTGTCGGTGTTAAAATAAGAAAAGGCATGCTCCATTGGTTCGGGTATGTAGAATGCAGGATGAAAGAACGTGATTCGTGAGTGAAGTGTGAGTGAACGTGAAGATACCTATACAAAAGCGGAAGGACATTTACATGAATCTTCTATCAAATCTCATCATCATCATCTCAGCCCGTATTCGCCCACTGCTGTACGTAGGCGTCCCCTCTGTGCCACCTACATCTATTCTATCTAATCTACGCTCGAGTATTTGGATTATTACAGTAGAAGAATGTATGAGCCGAAGGACAAGACATACCCATCAGGACCAAGTTTGTCATGTTTTATCACAAAGTGGTGTCTAGAGCGCTAGAAACTGACAGGCGTATATAAAAAGAGCTATGAATTTTAAAGTTAGTTGTGTAAGGACTGAGTTAAGTGACGCAGGGTTCTCTCTGCATACCCCGCAAGTCACTTACTGTGAATATATAGGTACTATATATAGTATTACGAGATATTATTTTCAAATGGAATCCTTATGGAAATGCAAAATAATTGGATGTTTGTTGGTTCCTCCATCATTTCGAGTGAAGTTGATCGATGATAGATAGTTTACATAGGTTATTGTGAAACTCAATAGAATAGCCTCTTACGATCAAGTGTTCTGTTTGCTTGTTTACGCGCTCTTTTGTGACTTAACAAGCTGTATTGACTAGACATCTGTCTAGTATACTTGACTAGCAACGAGCAAACTACGTGCTTGGGCTCGATAAAAATTTGCTTTCAAGTACAGAGTGCTTGCTTACCTTGGCTACTTCTCGACCTACTTTTAATCTAACAATTAATTAATTTCCGGTTATGAACGTCTCAACGAGGAGTTCTTTTCTAGCAAGTACTACTACCACTTTACTGTCAAAATAAATGTTTTTATATAATACTAGCTTTTATCCGCGGCTTCGCTCGCATTGATAAAAAATATTTGTTTTTTATATAAAAAAGTATCCTATGTTACTTCTGATACCTCCATGAATATGTGTACAAAGTTTCATGATGATCGGTTCAGTTGTTTTCGCGTGAAAGCGTAACAAACAAACGGACATTCACATTTATAATATTAGTACGATTGAATGAAACCTACCTGTGTACACCACATGTACTCAGGGTTACATGTCATGTGTGAATAAGATACATTGCAATATAATGTATGTTATGTTTTTAGCCTATCAATGTATTTTGTTACGGAATAAACCAATTGAATAGAATTTATATAATCGCATTTTTCCATTTCTTGTAAAAAAGCATTAAACCTTTCCATAAAGAGGCTACGGTCTGCGTTGCTCAACCTGTCCAATTAGACTGACAGGCGCAACGATGCCGAGAAAAACATGTATAAATTTGCATGTGAATTTTTTTTCTACCCTAATTCATTATTTTATTGAATATCTCAGACTATAAACATACTATTTGGCAACTGTATTGTACATATATTGGGCATAAAGAGTGTGAAGATCGTGGAGCATAGTAAAAATCGGTCAAGTGCGAGTGGGACTCGCGCACGAAGGGTTCCGTACCATTATCTATAAAAAAGGCAAAAAAATAACGTTTGTTGTATGGGAGCCCTCTTAAATATTTATTTTATTCTATTTTTTAGTATTTGTTGTTATAGCGGCAACAGAAATACATCATCTGTGAAAATTTCAACTGTCTAACTATCACGGTTCATGAGATACAGCCTGGTGACAGACGGACGGACGGACGGACGGACGGACAGCGGAGCCTCAGTAATAGGGTTCCGTTTTACCCTTTGGGTACGGAACCCTAAAAAAGCGCCTAAGATGTTGCTGTGTCAGTAGCTGGTATAGCAACGCGTGAGCTATACTTCCTATACAGCGAGTGCTCGTAGACTATTGTAGGCATTACATCAGGTGGGCTGAATGCTTGACTGATGCTATGACTGCTGACGATAGATAACCAATTATGATATTTTATGATGAAACTCTTTGGAAACATGTTACTCTTTAACTTGCGAGATTGCCATTTGTTTTTACCCGGAGGGAGTAATGTTTTTCGGGTGTATGTATGTTGAAATGTTTGTAGCCTAAACTGGTTTCAACATAATTATGACATGACATTAGATTTCTCCTGACATTGACAGATTTGATTTTTAAAAATACATTCTTTAGAGTACTCTGTGACAACTACGAGTATGTTTATAGCGTAGATGTATTTAAAAAAATAATATCATTAATGTCATTATTTTTTATTATATTTCGAGGGTATTATTTATAATCAATTCAATTAATGTTATTTGTATTGATTGTAAAAGATAAAAAACGTGTGAGTGTGACATAGGCGATAATTTATAAAGATCGCATCTGCAAATAGAAAGGAAATAGAAGAACAACAAAAAACCTTGTTAACTAAGTGGTATACGGTATATTACATACCTTAGTTAGGTATATTATATATCTAACATAACGCTTTGGGTATCAAGAACAATCGATACGTTTTAATCTTGTGAGTGATATAGCGTCCAAAAGATGACACAATGTGATGAAGAAAAATGAATGTCTATGAACTACATCTAATATAGTATCATTGACATATGTCTTCGAAAATCATGATTAGGTCTAAATTCCCTTTATATGACCACTTAGAATTTGTAATATGAAGTGTAAAATGCGTACTTACATATCGAAACAGTAATTTCTCTGCCATATCTCACCCTTCAAACCGGAACACAGCTATATAAATATAGCTGCTTGGCGGTAGAAATAGGTGAGACAGAGGTACCCATGCAGACGACTCTTGTACAAAGTCTCCCTTTGGTTAAGCAACAGTAATCAGCAGAATGCACCCCGTACTTACATGTTAGACTAGGCTTTAGTCTTTAAGATATCGGCGAGTCTCTTATATGGTTGGAATTGATGCTATTGAAAATCTACAAAGCATTTCATTAGAGGCCAAACATATTTTCAACGTAAAGCCAAAAGGTAATTTGAGCCACTCACAATACGTGAATAGCGCTTTTATTTACCTTTAATACACGTGCTATTACCTTCTGGAGGAGAATTAATTTAAGGATTTCAATTCGATTTGGAAATGAAATGAATGTGCATGTCGGGTTGTGAAATTATATGATGCACCGAAATTATATCAAAATGGCGGCTTTGCTCTTCGCCGCGCGTGATGCGTCCCGGTCTTTATTCAACGTAACGAATTCTTTGATTCTTTAGTTATGAAGTGATGTAATTCAATTTTGAATTCAAACGATAATTATGTTGCTAGAACATCAAACTGTATCCCCGATTTTGTTATCATCGGTTTTCTGAATTGCCTCCCGGTGCAAATATAAAGACTTATTCACCCAAAAGGATATATATACATCATTAAGAATCATACACAACAACAGAACAAGAGGTACCTTAACTATTTATTTATAATATATACTTGCGGCCCCGGCTTCGCAAGGGTTATAGAGCATATTATGTCTACCGATTTTGATTGTGTGCGTGTGAGTGGATTGATTAGATTCATAATTGGTCCCGGTAGGTGGCGCTGCAATCAGGTTCTACGAAAAAAAATAGAAGGCAAGCCAACGGCAACGTTCAGGCCGGACAACTTCTGCCGCGTCCATCATATAAATTATATGGTGTTAAGGATTACCATAATGTACATGAAATACTTAAGGTTACTAACGTATTTAATTTAATAAGGATTGATACTGTATATCCGTATAATATCTGACGAAAGCTCCCGGGCGGCTTAACTTTTTCCGACATTTTCAACAATTATCGTCATATTTGAACTCATTTGCACAAAACCTTAACAAATTATACACTAGTGAATTAAACTTCCTCAAGAATCACTCTGTCTGTTGGTGAAAACCGCATGATCATCCGTTCAGTAGTTTTTGAGTTTATTGCAAATAGACAGACAGACGCGGTGTGGGACCTTGTTTCATAATTTGTGGTGATGTATTTATAGCCCGCAAGAGATGTCTTGTTCTTATGTTTTAAGTTCGCGGTTGACGCACTCGGATACTTTTTTGTTTATTTTTTTATTCGTTTTGTAAATTGTACGAATGCATTTAACTCGATAAAACTTAAGCTGTATGATTTTTGCTGCGGCTTAAGTCAATCAGAGAGTTGCCAATGACTTCAATTGACCAGCATGGTAGCGTCAACTGACATGACACTGTAGTCCTTGTCAGTTGCCGCTGCAATTTGGGCCCCTCTTTTCGCTAACCGACAGGCGAAGAGGAGCCACTATGCTGAGCCAATATAAAAAAAATAATAAAAAAAATTGACATTTGTCGATGAAGCCCCACCTTATATGCGTGTTCATTGATTTAAGACATGGACGTTTTCATCTTCAGACGTTGACTAGCGACTGTGATTACCGAATCTAATATTGATAACCATCGTCAATTGAGACTGACAAAAAATGAATCGAATGACATCAAAATGAGTTAAGTGCAAAAGATTTTAGTATTTAGAGTACCTAGATCTATCTGTATATTAACTGTGTATATCTATTTATACGACATATAAATTGATACAAGAGGATAGAAATGACGAAGGAAACTGTATCCCTGTATTTGTTGTTTAAAGACAGGACTCGTTACAAACCTCTATCTATTTATATCTTCACACCAAATCCCTAGCGGGGTAGGCAGATGGAATCGAGCGCCACGTGACCCGATCCTTTCACACTCGCTTCTTTCACATTCATTGCTCTTATCATGCATGCTCGCCGGTTTCAAGGGCTCTTAACATCACCTTCTGATGAAACACGACCAATTTGGTCACGGTAGGTAAGTCAAACCAAGTAATTGGTTTGTGACGTGTCGTTACAAACCAAGACTATTAAAACGCTTGTTATTTTAATTTCTCACTATTTCTCACGTTCTTTTAGACGAAAGATTTTGAATTTTATTATTTAATCTTTTTTTATTAACATCGTGGGCTTTTCAAAATTTTTAAATATGTTCACTTTAAACTTTTTAGAGAATGTCTACATTACTGTCTGATTTAATGTCTGTCTATATATTTAGTAACAAATATACTCTTCTCTATGTCTGTGGATATTATTTTATGTAGGTAGGATTTTGTTGATTTGATCAACATTTACGAGTGGAAAAACTATCCATGGAACAGTATCAGCTAGTTTTGGGGAGGAGTCTTTTTCGGATACCACCGGCGATTTTGCGTAGTAACTCGACTCACCGCTACGACTCGGGGAGTAAAATAGAACGCGCTGCTCCGCTCCTGCTGCTGAATGGTTAGTTGACAGATCAACATCGTCGCTTATCGACTTATTAAATTAAATAACCTCCCATTGTCAGTACGTAATCTCTGACATATTTAGGCGCGTGATTATTTTTGTGAGTGAGAGGTACCTTTATGCGCCGTCAAGTGGTTTGCGAATACCACCTTACAAGTCGTTGATACACGCATATATTCACACAATAATAACCAAAGTAACAACGAAATTACGAGAGTAGCCTAGGGAACTCAACAATGGATAGAAACATTTACGCTACTATTCCAGTCGAATTAAATAAGTCAGGAGACCTAGCAACCCATTAACATTTCCTTTGGGTACACGTGTGATAAGAAAGAATACTAACGTCGATGAATTTCAATTCATAAGAAAGTCAATGGCCGCATATTTAAAAAGATTTAAATAGAGACTTGTTGGAAAATGGAGAGCCAAAACAAATCCAATCAAATTTGATTACCGATTTATCGGCAGAAGTTACTATAATATAAATAATTTAGTAGGCATGGTAAGTGTATCATTTCTAGGCAATATAGGTTTCGACAAAATAGTAAGGATAGTGATTCAACTTACATTAAGATCGAAGATAGGGTCGTTATCTATACCACTATAGTTGATGAAGCCATATATATGTTGGACCCAAAATATTTGCTTAAAGGCTAGCTTATGTAATTCTAGTAGAGTATAATCTTTAAACGGCGTAGTAATAACTGATCCAAATCGAAGAAAACTCTTCAATAATCTACATACCTAGTCTAAGGGGTTCAGATTTGGGCTAGACGAGGGCCAGTCTTCAG
The DNA here is from genome assembly GCA_947507595.1 of Pyralis farinalis. NCBI lineage: Eukaryota > Metazoa > Arthropoda > Insecta > Lepidoptera > Pyralidae > Pyralis > Pyralis farinalis. The sequence continues at coordinate 8,193,286 of OX382266.1, forward strand.
TTCTTATAAAGTCAAGAACATTGGTTTCGAATCAGGTTAGGATAGTTAGTGCTTTGTAACTAGGTGCAGATTCCTACCGTAAAGTCCACGGTACATTTTTAAAAAGTGTATTGCTGAGAGGTTTCACATCACGATCCAAGACAGTTATTTTGGCTAAAGTCTTCACTCCTTTTTTATAAAAATGAAGCTTTATAACTTCTTGATAAGACACACCCCACCATTACAGACGCAGGATGATGACCACGTTATACCTTTTCGACCACTAGGGAGGTTTCTTTAGAACTGTGTGCGTATACTTTCTCATTTTGTTTGTTGTAGTGCTCTTAAATCGTGAAAAGTTTTTCATCAGTTAAGAGGATATTTCTGTGCCTTTCATCTGCGTATTGGGACAGAAGGCGTTTTGATTGATCCACTCTCTTCAACTGTAGGGATTGATTTAGGGCATGTCCTGATATCGATGATAAGCGCCGAGCTTCAGGTCTTGTTTTATTATACGCGACGGTGTTCTAGCGGGAATCTTCATTTCTCGCGATAACATTTTTTGTTTCCTAATGGGATCTCGGCGGATTCTGGCTTTAGCAGTATTAACAGCCTTTGTAGTTCTAACAGCACGCGGTCGCTCCGATCTTTTATAGTCTTCCACAGAGGAAGTTTTGGTATATCAGTCGATAGTACGATATACGAACATACGGGTGATACCAAGCTTTTGAAGTGTCTTGAATATGACCAATGGCTTCATACTTACTTTGTGCAAGGCAATCACTGCAATTACGCTTTCTTTAACACCCTATTCCATATTGTAATATGATAATAACACAAAAAAATATGTCAAACAGCGGGAAATCTTAATATACTGGTCATATGCGAGTAAAGAGGGTCCGAAAGTATTGTATCATACCTCTGAGTACTAATTCAAGAATTCAAAAAATACCATACGAAGTGTTTATTAGTAACCCGATGATAATTTACCTGGCTGAAATTAGTAATGTGGATGAACGCTGTAGAGGGCGCTCACCCTCTGACAGCTAAAATATATTAAAAGTTAATTTCATTTGCGCAAAACGTATTTAAATATTGATAAGAGTAAATGATGATATGAATAATAAACAACCTTTGGGATTTCATTGTAAACTATTAAAGGAGTGATTCATTGAAAAGTGAGAACCTACAAAAGTAGATTACTATTAAATTCCACATATAACAACAGCAGAAATCCTACAAAAGCTATACCTGTATACAAGGCTAGGTAGAATTATTTATGCGACCGAAGCTTTGCTAAAGTAAAATGTAGATCATATCAGCGTGAGCGCTGAGTTCATAACTGACAAAGCTGTTAGAATATACCACAATTGAAACTGTCAAGCGCACTGGAAGCGATGCTGTTCTGATGTGAGCCACAATGATAAGGCAGCATGACTCTGATGATGATTTTGGCAATATCCTACTTATATTATAAATGTGAATGTCCGTTTGTTTGTTACGCTTTCACGCGAAAACTACTGAACCAATCATCATGAAACTTTGTACACATATTCTTGGAGGTATTAGAAGTAACATAGGATACTTTTTATTAAAAAAAATATATTTTTTTTCAATGCGAGCGAAGCCGTGGGTAAAAGCTAGTAATATATATATTTAAGATATATATATATTTGCCACATACAGGCAAGTATTTTCAACGATTTTGTGAATAGGTATTTATTATAAATGCAGTCAAATATTGGTCAAATGTTCTTCGTCTATGGATCTCCTGAAGCGTTTATGTCTATGTGCGAAGAATATGTTCTTCCTTTAAAAGGTTCTTCTGAAGTATACAATGCGGGACGTCTAAACTTCTTGTGTGTTTTGGGATTAACTAGGGTAATAAATTATCGGGTTCAGTGCCTTTAGTTAAAACAAAATAATTTTAAACAACGTAGAATTTCCGATTGATACCCCTTGAGCACCAACATAGGTCATATATGACCAGGCTTATGGCGGTATGCGTGTAAAAAGTACATAGCGGGCCTCGACGGGTTTCAATATTTCCAACGCCAATGAGTTTCTAGACAAGGTCGTAAGCAGCGGCTTTGATACTATATACAACAGACATCTGCAAGTGCGGCTCAAAATGTGTTGCAAATAAGTTGGAAACTTATTCCCCAGACCTGCAAATTCATCTTTAAGCTTTATTGTTAAGGGAAATTTACTATATGATTTAACAGAATAAAACCTTTTGATTCTTGATTTTGAATGTATTGCTCACAACTTATTTAAAAATTTGACTCTCTTATGAAATAAGTAGAAGTTTAAATAATCTTCACGGTTTCTATGTATGTATGTTGTACTAACGTAAATATTTTCTTTCAAAACTTTTAGAGCTGAAATATGACCTTTTTTTTTGTATAAAAAAATGTTCGGAAGTCGGACGTCGGAAGGTATTCAAGCATACGGCCCACCTGATGTAAAGCGGTTACGAAGCCTATGAAGGCTTGCAATACATGAAGTGTCACTCGCGCGATGCCTCCTCTGCTGGTAACACAGCAACTCCTTAGGAGCGTACTGGTGATCTCACTCACATACAGGAACACAACAACACTCTTAGGAGTTATTATTTGGCTGGGGTTTGGAAGTATCTCCTTCCCCAGACTGTATTTTTGATTATATGTGCATAATGTCATTCATAATACAAACCCAATACACATAACACGAAATAATTAAGAAAGTATTATTGGAATTTCGATGTCACGGGAAATAATTATTCGCTCTGACAGATATTGCGGATTCTTGCTAACATGGCTTAGTTATAAGCCTGTTTGTAATTACGTCCACATTTTTCTACATAGATATTATTAAAATATATACGTCCGTACCTGTTATGTATAGAGATGTATAATTATTTCTGTTATTCAGTTCTATCAAGGTTGCTTTATGTAGTGCATTTTGAGTATATTTCAATTTTTCGTTTTTGTGTTTCCAGTACAATGTATTTTTTCAATCTGGGAATTTGTTATCATATATGATTTTAATTTTATTTTTTTATACATCGTTATTTAAATATTATAGTTTATAGTAAATTACATGTACCTATAAACAAATAAAAGGGAGAAAAGTAGTCACTATTACAAACTTTCCTGGAAGGTTCCTCTTAGCGTTATCTCTTTTAACTCGGATTCATTCGGATTGGAGGGGTTCGTTTCCTAAGCCTAAGGATTTGGTGAAGATACTGATTTTTATATGGAGCGACTGCCATTAGACCTTCACAACTCAAAGAGAAAATCAGACTTTTTTTAGGTAAGGTCACACGTCTTTCTAAATATAATTTCTTAGACGTGAACATAGTAAGAAAACCCCCTTACGATGTTCTTTTTCATTGGCGAGCATGGGATAATTACAAATATGTACATAAATAAGTAAACAAAAACACACACCATGTGTCGTTCTAACGATGAACATCTACAGCAACTAAGGATGTCTCGTAAAAAGCAGAGAAAGCCAGAGCAGTAGCAGTTGTACGCATTTTCTGTTTCTGAAGGCGCACATTTGGCGACTACAATAACCGGAGCAACAGTCCTTACAAATGCTAGACACGCGCGAAGAGATGCATGCATAGTCTTAAAGTTGGCGGGCAATTTGATATACCACTGCACCAGCTGCGCGGTATGAATTGATTGTAGGTCGGTATCCTTAACAGCAAAACTTAACTGGTGACCGAAGCACAAAAATAATGGAGACGTAAATTTTACTTTCGAAAATTAACAATTGCATTATAAATATTTCAAATTTAGTGGAATTTCTTTTTAGCTGGGTTTTAATCAAAAGATTTATTATTATAAACAATATCTATAAGAGGATTAATGCGTCTTCAAAACTTGTGTGTTCGTGTCATTTATGGTCTTTGTAAGTATGACCATGTTTCTGAATTTCGTACGCAACTCAAGTGGCTTCCCATCCGTTATCGCAGGAACTTGCGTATACTTTCCCTCTTATACTCCATATTATATTGTTTTTCTCTCCATAGAGACATCCCTTCACGACGTGACTTTTTCTATTTTCGTCTGAAAACACTCCACAAACTTCTTTACTAATTCTTTCTCTGTTCAAGCTGTCCGTCTGTGGAATGCCTTACCCCTTACAATCCGACAATCTCAAAAACTCTCGAAATTCAAAATCCTCGTCAAAAGCTACTTACCTTACAACCTAATCCTCTTACCTTATATAATAATATGCTTCAATCCTCTTCAGTACAAGTATTTCTTTTCGTGTTGCACATATCTGCATTCAAAATTCGTGTAATTATATACATTCTTTTGCTTCATGTCAATATGCGCAACCTACCTTTTCAGGAACACCGTTCCTATATGAAATCTATATGTTTGTCTGTGGCTTTTTTTTCGAATATTCGAATTTTGACTTCAGATTCGGATTCAGCATAAAAAAGTAGAATAGGAATGTTCAGGAACACCGTTTCTATCTCTTAAGGAACATGGTCAAAATAGCCGACAAATTAAAAAAAAAATTAATTGTTATATAATTGACGAACCAGGTGTTCCTCTGGCAATGCAAGCTTGCGCATTCTCAACTGGTTTTTGTCTGTTTTCCTTTATGTTAAGGTTGCATGGAAGAAATTGCATTAGCGATAGGGCCGCTTATTGTACTTTCTTGTATAGAGTATGTTTATTTTGTATATTTTATTGGTGTAATAAAGAGTTTGTATTGTATTGTATAGATAGATATAAGATGGTTAAATATGTTTATTTATTTTTTATACTACAAACTCTCTGATAGCTCCGGTGAAAGATCACTGGGCCTGTAATAGAACGGTCATATATTAAAACCCCATAAATACAAAAGAGCTGAATCTATCGATTTTGAAAATATACCGTACAGAAAGATTTTTTTTTAAATATAGTTTACATGTACTCCATCTATAATAATCGCGGTTTTATTGCTGCACGCGTCTCCATAATTTTCAGGTAGTTGCTGAAAATCAGTGGTTCGCTCCTCTGGTAAATAATTCACTGAGCTGCTGCCTCTTTGCATCACTGCGACATACAATTTATTCAATAATTACTATTTTATTTTTGTCTACTCATTGTTAATATTTATTGTTGCGTGTCATGGAAATACAAATAAATGGCTTATCTATCTATTTATAAGAGTTTGGTACTAGATGTTGTAATATACGACCAATGTCCTCATGATTTCGATAATCATTTGCGGCTAACAAAATCGCCTGCAACTGTACATATGCTGGTTTACAGATGAAATATTGCCTCCACTTGTTGATCTGGTCAAATCGTAACATAGAGACGACCGCCATCGCGCCGCTTCTGACATTGATAAGTGTAAATTGGCATTTATCGGTCCAGCGAGCAATCATTCAATAAAGCCAATATATCGTTTCATTTAAAGATTAAATCTCTGCGGCGTTACTAGGTTGAATATCGTGCCGCCAGAAACAAACTGTTGCACGGCATTATTTATGATGGGACCGCATTATTATTAACTTCATGTTTTTATACCACTAATGTGACTAACAAGCGTACAGCTTGCCTGATGGTAAGCAATTACCGTAGCCTATGGACATTTGCAATACCAGGGGTGTCAGTCTTGCGTTGCCAACCTCGTAAAAACCTACTCACGCCTTTCTTGAAGAACCCTGCTGTATCCCTATGAAAAACCTCGGCAGCGAGCTCATTCCACAACTTAAAAGTTTTCGGTAGAAAACTTCTCTGGAACCACACAGTACGCGACCATTGAGGCTCCATTATAATAGGATTTTAATGAAGTTAAGTGAAGGAATTTTAATAGAATAATCTCAGATTTTGATATTGATGTATTGCTCATCTATTAATGAAGTCAGAAATAATCTCACTCTAGAGTTATTTTCAGTATTGACAATATTTTCAAAGTGTATCTTATTGTTTTATGGATTCATTGTTTTACGACTTGATTAATTCCCTGTTTAGTTTTCCTTTTTAGGATTCCGTACCTCAAAAGGAAAAACGGAACCCTTATAGGATCACTTTGTTGTCCGTCTGCCTGTCCGTCTGTCAAGACCCTTTTTCTTAGGGACGGAAGCTAAAATTAATATTACATTCTCAGGTCTGCAGTCCCTTCGAGTACTGAAGAATCAAACTCCTTAATCAACGCAATCAAAAGACACGGCTGTTTATGCCTTGTTTATGCGCATATTTTGACACTCGCACCAAGACGCCCGAAATTTGGTAAGAAGCAAGTTCATGTAACACAAGTTAAGCAAAAAATCCGAAAACCGTACATTTGTAGTTACATCACAAAAAAAAATATGTTTTTTGGGAAAATAATTTGCGAAATATTGAATAACCAATATGCCATTTTTCGGAAAATAAAAATGATGTACTCCCAGCTGTCGGCGAGCGGCGCGATTGTGAATTGAGGCTGTCGGCAAAATCCCTCCTTAAACTCAAGGGCTCAATACCATGTACGAGTTTAGGATCATCAACGATCTTCACAGCTTGCTTTTGAATCTAATAACAAGGTCTTAGCTGTATCTAATTGCTCCCGTCCAAAGATACTCCATATGCGGACCGACTTGAGATTTATATAACAGCAGTCTTTTCCTCGTACTGAAGTACTGTTTGGCTCTGTTGAGCACACCAAGTTTCTTGGACGCCAGCTTAACCTTCTCTTCCAGTAGACATTTTGTTAATGCATGACTTCTCTATCTTTCTTTAATCAAAAACTGCTTACAGTACACACTGTCACGCTGCGTCTAACCACTTTGCATCAGGTTGGCTATATGCTTGTATGCCTCCCGACGCATCGTATAAAAAAAAAGTAGAATTTCGTAAATTGCTTCTTGAATTAGCTTGTATGAGGACTCTTTGTTTATTTTTCTCTGACTCCAAGTATTGATGATGCGTCTTTGAATTTATTGTTGTAAATTCAATATCACATTTATGCTTATAAAAAATATTTACTACGAGTATTATAAATTTAGACCAAGAATTTGAAACTTATTACGCTTTTTTTTATTCAGGGCTCATAAAATCGTCTTGTAAAACAAAACAATATTGACGAAATACTTATAAATCTTAACGAAACTGCTCCCGCTGAAAGCAATTTCAGCAGAAATAATCTTTAGTTGAGTATTTTTCTCGTTTACCGAAACAGGAATTACTATCCTGGGAGCCTAAATTCCGTTACGTCAGCAGAATTAGCAACGAGGGCACTATAGAGGCCCCTTTAAAAACTAGAATTTACGAGGACCTTTTAATTACATTCAGTGCAAAGCTTCAGATTAAGCGAATTTGAATTTTTACAATTGCGTTTAAAAAGTGAAAATTTTAGCAATCAGATTAAATATGGCTTTAACTAATTTCATTATTTCTTTATAATTCTTCGTCTTATAATTATTCGGTTTGTAATAAAAAACCAGTTGAGAATGCGCAAGCTAGCATTGCCAGAGGAACACCTGGCTCGTCAATTATATAACAATTCAATATTTTTTTTTAATTTATCCGCCATTTTGACCATGTTCCTTAAGAGATAGGAACGGTGTTCTTGAACATTCCTATTCTACTTTTTTATGTTGAATCCGAATCTGAAGTCAAAATTCGAATATTCGAAAAAACGCACAGACAAACATATAGATTTCATATAGGAACGGTGTTCCTGAAAACGTTATTTTTTATTCAAATTGGCTTATGTTATACTTTTTATTGCCTAGTATTTTTGAAGAAAAAGCGTAAAAAGAACTTTTAGCGAGATTTTGGCCCCCAAAACGCGATTCTGTGAACTCGCGAGGCAAGTCACTGAAAGAGTTGAATTAGCAATATTGGATATAACATAATGGGTTGGTAGTTCTTGGTAATGGCTGTTCTTGAATCCTTTCAATAAAGCGGTAGAATTTTATTGGTGAATGATACTGATTTCAAATGTTTCATTAATTATGAAAAACTTGTAAGAGAAGAAGTATATTTGCAGCGCAATACGCATAGCGTACATAAACATCGTTAGACTCAAATTTAGGTCTTATATTTCAAATGTTCTTATATTATACAAAACTATCTATCTATCTATAACTTCATGCCAAATCCCTTGCGGGGTAGGCAGAGAGAACTGAGTCTGGATTAGAGTTGTTGTAGTAGCCTGTGAAACTTCCCGGATATCGAAACATCAACTGCGTTATTCACACTAGTCATGAGGAATATGTGTCGCATTGGAATGCGAACCTGTTAAAAACACCCAGATCATGACGAACAGACATGTTCATTCAAACACATGTTTATTTGATGTGAAAATCGAACCTGCGAGCATCATGGTATCAAAGTAGCGTTATTAACCACTGCGCCACCTAGCTCGTCAAAGCATCTATCATCATTTACCAACCAATAGCGGCATTAACAATTTCATTAGTAGACGCAATAACATCGTATCATTTTATATGTGTCGTTATATAACAGTTTATTATCAGATTTATGTTATTCACTATTTATTTTGTATAATCACCGATTTAACGTTATTAATTGTTTCCATTTGTCTCACATTTAATATTGAATGTTCGTATATTTAATAATGAAGATGAGCCTTCATTGTATTTTCCCTTAATTGGCGCGTAAAAGCTTCACAAACATTGTCAGGATTTTCCCGTTAATTAGCTCAACTCGATTGTATATAACATAATAACTTTTACCGTTTTTACCAATAAAAATATTGTATAGCAAAATATTTGTATGTCAAGGGATGCCATCCCCTTATTATGATATTTTACGAGAACATAATTCATTCATGGCTCGTCACCATAAATGAGTAATGTTCTGTTACGGAGCGGGTTGCAAGATGCATTTAAAAAAAACTACTTACAGCGTTATTCATAAAAAATTGTTAATCAACGTTCTAAACATTAATTAACTAAGCAATGGTTTAAGTTTTAACTAGTATTTAAAAATTTCGTATTCATAAACGGAACTTTGACGTTTCTTAGTAAAGCATTATTTAACTTTTTTGTGATTAGTAGAAATGGTAGAAATCGGGCAACACATCTTGTTAGATGTCAATTGTAGCTGTCATGTCATTCATTCGTCAAGAAATGCAAACGAATTCATTTTGAAATTGCTATTTAGTTTTCTTTTATTTAATAATCAGTGTTTGTTTTGCGGAGACAATATTTTCTCATGGATGGATGAAGAGGAAAATAGAAAAAAAGTACTTATGATTCAAAATGAATAATAAGTACTTTTTTTCTAAATTCCTCTTCGTCGTACTCCATCATGGGATCCAACCTGAGTTTTTATATTTTAGTACGAGGTTGCTAGAATTCATTAATATCTGCTAAATCTTGCTCCAAAATATTTAAATCATCACCAAAATCAATCAATATTCCATTTCTGTTACTTTATATCAACATAAAAATCAATAATTACAAATCAGGTGGTAAATGAAAAACGACTATGTCCGCCATTTTGTTGATTAATGAAGTTAAACAAGGGTTGTAGGTTGTTTAATTTGACAACTGCTTAAAATGTCAATTAGGTCTAAACAGCGTTTATGTATGCAAAAATAACATAAGCAATGTTTAAAATGTTGATTAGAAGTTAAGTAACGTTTATGAATATGGGTGTAAAAGGAAATGTATTAAAACTCTCGTGAAAATAGTGTGTCCGACGAAAGTCCAATCCAAATTAAAGACATCTATAATCGCGGATAGGAAGCGGCATCGGTTTCATTCAAAAAGCATAACAATAAACACTATGGTTTGAAATATTTTTTATTTTTTATTCTTCCAGTTTGAATTGAATATTCATGGCGCTAAGACAGGACAACGTCTGTCGGGTCAGAAGTTGAATATAGTTTTTACAGTAACCTCAGTGGCAGTATAAGTAAACCTGCTCGTTCGTTAGTTGAATCGGTTTCGTAATTTTTGCATCATCTGCATAAAAAATACTCGTAGTTTGTATAAGTGATATAAATCTCGTTCTAAAGTTACCTGAAACAAAAAAAAAAACAGTTTTATTTATGATCCTTAGTTCTATGCTACTAATGGTAATATAGGTATGTCATCACTAGATTGACTGAGCGCCACATAAGTTTTTCACTCAACTAAGTTTCACGATACAGAACTGGCGAGTCAGTTCTGTTTCCGTTTGTAATGGAAACGTCTGCATATCTATTATAATGTTTACGTGCTTTTACCCAATGTAACTTTTTCTTTCGTATAAACATCTGTGTATGCCTAATCAATGTTTACGTGCTCAAATGCTTATAACTTTTTCTTTCGTGTAAACACCTCCGTATACTAATTCAATGCTTAGGTAGTTATATTATAGCTTGGCCCGCGTGTATCCGCACCGTGCGGTATGTTTCTTGCACAGCTCTATGTTAAAAATTCCAAATAAATAGTAAACATCAAGAATACAAGTTTTTAGTTATATATAATATAAATAGACATGTATACTCGTTAAAAGTGATAAAAGGTTTTACATAAAGTACAAAGTCAAGTGTAGGAAATGACAAAAATATATCAACAAATGTTTTGTTTTTGCAGTGGCAGTGAAAATCATTTCTACTTTTATTAAATCCAAAATAACATAAATACTCGTTAAAAGTGATAAAGGTTTTTACATTAATAATTAACGTACAAAGATTAATGAACTAAGTGATAAAAAATATATCTACAAATCTCGGTGGTGGTAGTGAAAACAAGTGTGTCGTCCGATCAGCTGTGACTCACTATCGATGACGAGCGCATAACGGTCAACAATCGCAACAAAGCGATATGCAATTTCGACCACGTAATTAAGAGTTCCTTGGTGTATTGCGAATAACCGAAAGTCTCGCATCAGAGGTTCATGGTTCGAGCCCCGGCAGGTGCACTACGAATACTGGTATTTTTGTACCAATTTCTATTTCAATTATAAACTAACAAGTGTAACAATGAACTCTGATAATATTACTGTACGTAAACTTAATAGGCAAGTACGATCTGCCTCATTAACTGACGACGATGATGTGGCCACAGAGTCATTTCTAAATGATACTATGCAGAGTTTGCCTAACCTCTCTGCAGAGGATATTAGCTCCGCTATCATAATAGAAAAATTAAAACAGGATCTCCAAATTGCCAATAATGAAATTGATAATTTAGCTATGGAGAATACAGTTTTGAAGTCAGAATTAGAAAATTGTAACAAAATTCTAGACAGATATAAAAAGTTAGGAGTTATGGATTTTTGCAATACTCCCTCACCGAGAAGATACAAACATAAAAAAACTAATTCGAGTTTACCAAACACGCCTAAGTTAACTAAAGGTGACAAGCTTGCACATTTTAGAAAATCAAATAAGACTCAACCTTGTCCTGCGCAAAAATCGGAAGAAGAAAAAACGTACAAGTCTAATAATATGACTAAAATTAATTCTAAAAGTATTACGAAAATATGCATGATAAGTAGTAATAAAAAGAATAAAATGCTCTCCATTGCTCAAAACACCTTTGAAAATTGCAAAATATGTCATTATTTAAAGCCGAACTGTGGAATAAATAATTTGATTGAAAATTTAGATATCAAACTGAAAGATTACACTGATAGAGACTGTTGTATTATTTTTATTGGTGACGAAGATTTCAGAAAAACTGATAATTATTTCGACTTAGTACTAAATTTAAGAAAGACATTACAATCCATAACTCATACTAATATTGTAATTTGTTTGCCGACATTTATTTGCAATAATCATTCGACAATATTCAACTGGAGATTAGAATGTTTTAACAATTTATTATACTTGGACATTCATACACACAATTATGCTTATCTATTGGACTCAAATTTAAATCTATCCTATAATTATGACATGTTCTCCTTACGATATGGCACAATTAACAACAAAGGTGTGAAAAAAATATTTGAAGACCTGAATCAATTAGTTATGAATATAATAACCAACGAGAATAACAACAATGATGACGTAATGGAAGAGATAAATATTGCTACATGCTCTGATTTTTTTCGAAAGTAAGAAAAGGAACAATTATTTAACTATTCTACATCAAAACATAGCAGGGTTGATTAATAAATCAGACCTGTTGAATGTACATTTAGAAGAATTAGCTGAGGAAAAAACTGACATTGATGTTATTTGTATATCAGAACATTTTATAAAATCCGGCGATGAAGATGAATTAAACATTCCAAATTATTTCCCTGTGGCCTTCTATTGTAGAGAAGATATGAAACGTGGTGGAACCTGCATATTATTAAAAAACTGTATAAGATATAATGAGTTACAATACGTATCAAAACAATCTGTACCTGGTGTTGTAGAGTGCTGTGCGGTTGAATTAACACAATATCAATTGATTGTATTGTGCATATATAGACCATCAACTTCGAAAAATTTTGATATTTTTTATCATAAATTAGATTTAATATTGAAGACATTATGCAAAAATTCTAATAAAAAAATGGTAATGTGTGGGGACTTTAATATTGATATATTAGGGAAAAGTAAATTATCTCAAGACTTTGAACATTTTCTTATGAGTTACAATCTTAAATTACTGATAAGGCAAGTCACTAGGCAAAGTTCGGGAACCTGTTTGGATAATATTGCACATAATTTACATTTCAAATGCAAAAGCCAGGTAATTGAATTTGCAATATCAGACCACTCGGCTCAAGTTCTAGAATTACCAATTAATGAAATAAATAAATTAAGTTGTTGGCGTGTAAAAAAAAGAGATATATCAAACGAACATTTGTACATATTTGAAAAATACATAAAGGACTTTCTCTTCACTGGTATTTATAATACAGATGATCCGAATATTGCTTTTGATTATTTTTTTGATAACTTCCAGATGATATATAATCTATGCTTTCCTTTTAAATTGAAAACATTTAAAAGTAAAAAGAATTTGAAATGGATTTCAAAAGGAATCAAAATTTGTTGTAGAAAGAAAAGACTCCTACTATGGAAACACAGAATAGCGCCATCAAGGCAAACCAAAATTATTTTAACAAATTATTCTAGGATATTGAAAAAAATAATAAATTTGACACAAAAAGCTCAAAATTCATTTTATATTAATAACGCTCAAAATAAATCAAAAGCAACGTGGCAAATAATAAACAATAACAATAAAATTAAGGACTACATCTCAGAGATTAAATATGAAGGAAATATAATATCTGATCCTAAATTAATAGCTGATGCTTTTAACTTATATTTTATTGATAAAATTGAAAAATCTTCGAATCAGTTAAAAGATAAAGTTGATATATCTATTCAGACACAATCAATGTTTTTGATGCCAATTTTGATTGAAGAAGTTATTAAAATTATTAAATCCTTAAAAAATACTAGCAGCACTGGCTATGACGATATTTCCACAAAAGTTGTGAAGTTTGTATGTAAACATATTGCTCTGCATATATGTCACTTGATAAATATGTGCATATTAGCTGGTATTTATCCTGACAAATTAAAACCTACAATTGTAAAGCCACTTCATAAAAAAGGTGATAAACAAATCATGTCCAATTATAGGCCAGTAGCACTTGGATCGATCTTCACAAAAATATTCGAAAAATACTTATGTGACTCTATTTATAATTATTTGACGAAATACAATATTCTATGTGACGAACAAAAGGGATTTAGAAAGCATAAAACAATTAGCATGGCAATATACGATTTACTTGACATTGTAATGAAGAATGTAGATATTAGGAATCCTGTCTGTGTAATATATACTGACATGACGCAGGCATTTGATTATGTTAATCGTAGAAGATTAATAAATAAATTAAACATGTACGGAATAAGAGGAAATGTTTTGAATTTAATAGAATCTTATTTAGATAACAGAAAACAGTGCGTAGAAATATCTAGTTTATGCCCCAAAACAAAACAAGAAACAAATTACCTATCAGAATATAGAACAAATAGATTTGGCGTTCCACAAGGAAGCGTTCTTGGGCCATTATTATTCCTCATTTATATAAATGATCTGCCTCAAAACGTACGGCAAAAAATGGTTCTATTTGCCGATGATAGTACAGCCATAATTAAATGTGATGACCCGAATGAATATGAATTTGACATAAATAATACTTTAAATGACATTATTCAATGGTTGGACATAAACAATTTAAAAATAAATTTAGAAAAAACAAAAATTATGTACTTTTGTAAAAACAAACAACCTCTTAGTCTTAATATACATCACAATAATCGAAAAATAGAAGAAGTCCAAACAACAAAATTTCTGGGTTTAACAGTTGACAGCGAACTAAAATGGACATCTCACATTGAACAAGTTTGTAAAAAGTTAAGCAAATCGGCTTATGCGTTATTTAGGATATCAAAAAAAGTCAAATTAGAAGTTGCTTTGGTGGCTTATCATGGTTTAGTTACACCACATTTAAGTTACGGTGTTATATTTTGGGGTAACTCACAGGAGAATGACAAAGTCTTTAAGGCCCAAAAAAGATGTATAAGATCAATGTGTGGATTAAAATCTAGAGATAGCTGCGTACCAATTTTCAAATCACTCAAATTATTAACACTGCCGTGCATTTATATAATGGAACTATGTAATTTTGTAAAATCCAATCCGCATTTGTTTACAAAATTATCTGAAACAAGAACGAGGCCAAATCATGTAAGATCACAATATAAGTATAAGTTAGTAATAGGCGAATATAAAACTGCCATGATCGATAAAAATGTAATCGGTATGGCTCCCATTATATTCAATAAATTGCCGGATAATTTTAAATCATTAGATTTGACAACGTTTAAAGAGAAATTAAAATTGTTATTGACTCAAAAATGCTATTATACAGTAAAAGATTATTTGAATGATATTTTGACATACTAAAATTATTTTTTTATTTTTTATATAACTCATTTTTTAAATTCTTAATTATTAAATTCCGTAATTATTTTTGAATTTTAAAATGTGCCTTACTTGAATTTAGACTGACTTATTAATTTATAATGACTATTATTATTATTTTCTATTTGTAAAGTATAACATAAAAACTATTGTACGTCTATTAAGGACAGGTCACAGTGATACGCAATAAATTCTAAGAACTTTTGTAACCTGTGTTCCACAATAAAGATATTTGATTTGATTTGATTTGATTTATATATTATAACCTTACGTAACTTTTTCATTCGTGTAATATGTTGTTGGTAATAACAAAATAGTACTCAAATTTGTTTTCTAATTTCAAGTATTTTAGTTTTTTGCTGTACTTTGAAATGGAGACTCGTCCATTGTGTTATTTCCAATCCGTTATGAATTGGTCTGTCCACTATACTTCAATCTCTCTTTTACTTGCGAAAAGCGCCATATGGTAGAAAGAGACATACTGCCAGCAGTCGCATCACTGGACGTGCTCTGTAATCCGCGGAACAATAGTTATATAGAATTGCCGTTCTAGCAGCTCAAACGCCAATGGTATCGAAGTATCCTATGATTTTTTCCTTCCGTTGAGTACCAACGATATTGATAAGCTTCGGTCACTGCATCTAGCTTCCGTAAAGCAGCTAAACCGTCTAAAAGTAGCAGCATGATGCTATGGGACTTATCGATACCATAGACACTCAACGGAAAAAAAGTTATGGGACACTACGATACCATTGACGTTTGAGCGGCTAGTGGATGTTTTTTTATACAACATCCACTTGATGTAAAATGGTTATCGTAGTCTATGAACACTTGCAACACATTAAATATCACTCGCGCGATGCCACATCTGCTGCTTGCACAACTACTCCTTAGAAGCTTATTAGCGACCTCACTCACAACAAAACAACCCTCCAGAGAGTGGTTGTTTAGTTGCGGTTTGCTGTGACGTGAAGGTACTTCCCCAGGCGAGTTGCTTTAATGCGCCCTACCACTCTTAAAACACCCAGACTAAGGCAAACACATATGTTCATGTACATAAATGTTTGTTAGGAATCAAACCGAACGGTCGTAGAGTTGGTATCAAACCCAACCCAGCTCCATCAGCCGCCACCGACCGTCCACCACCGAGATCGTCAAAGTATACGTAATATATGGTTTATTAATGTATCTAATCACATCACTATTAGTTCATTGAAGTCAGTACAGATCTTGTTTGTTGAATAATGAACACTACAAGCATAAGCTCAAGGTTAAAGCTAACCCCAAAATGGACTGAGAAGTTCCGGGGCGACGCCGGCATTTCCCGCATGGCAGTACGTCAAATTATTGCGATGCGACACATCTCTTTTTTGACAGGTTCGCTGGCGGAGTGGTTAAAAACGTTACTTTGACACCAACGCTCGCGAGTTCGATTCCCGAGCAGGACTAACATTTTGTATGTATGAACATGTCTGTTTGTATTGTTCTGGGTGTTTTGAAGAATGGCGCATCAAAGCAGTCTATCTGGACTGGTACTTTCACCTCACAGACAACCGCAAATAACAACTCCCTGGAGGATTGTTGTGTTTCAGTGTGTGAGTGAGGTCACCAGTAATGTCCTAAGAAGTTTCTGTGTTAGCAGCTTAGGAGACATCGCGCGAGTGATACTTAATACCGTGGACCGTATGCTAGTAGACCTCCCGACGTCGTAAAAACAAAAGAAATCTAGCCCGCAACGTGTATCTAGCTATAATCTAGCTTCAATCGTATATCTAGAATTCAGAATGACTGATAGCGACTCGTGGGCCATGTTGACTTTTTTGGGCACGAAATACATTCTAATTATATGCACTCAGTGGTCGAGTGGTTAGGATGGTTGTCAGTTCAATTCCCACACATGCCAATCATTTACGTGCATGAATATGCCTGATTGTCTTGGTCTGGGTTTTTAGGTAGGGTGCATCAAAATATCGCGACTGGGGAAGTTTACTTTGCATAAAACGTTGTTTTCTTGCAAGTGAGTGAGGTTACAAGTAGACTTCGATAATCCTTTTCCATTAGGTAAACCGAATTATTGTATCCCTCCCAACGTTGTATAAAAGATTGCGGAGCTCTATTGTGGGGATTATATCATTAAAATATGTTGGAACTTTTTGAAATGGCGCTTTCAAAAGTTTCAACAACTAAATGAACTAATGTCAGTGAAGACTAAAGTCGCACTGACATTATCAGTGACAATTTAGTTTTTGAAACTGTCATTTGTGTCATGTTATACATGTCATTGCTTTAATTCAAATTTTATGGCAAAATATAACTCATGAAAATGATATATTGCACAATTTTCTTTGTAAATGATGCGTGTGATGCTTCGTCACGCGAAAATACTAAGAATCATATTATCATATTCATAACAAGTTATTCGTCTTTTCCTTGTGTCATGTATGCGTCGTTTGTATCTGATTACAGTACATCAACATAATTCATTGCTCTCTCAACAAATTGCCTATTTTACTTGCGCAATATAAATGTTAGAGTTTACTGTATATCTAGTTTTAGCTTCGAAAAGAATAAATATTTATTTAGTATTTTACAACACCTACCTACATACAAAAACTTATATTTCATGTCCATTTACTTGCTGAAACTCGTTGAGAGCGTAAATTTTTACACGTTTATATCTAAATCTCTTGCGGGATAGGCAAAGAGAACCGAGCCCCACATGACTTGAACCTTACACAACTCACTCGCTTCTTTTACATTCATAGATCTTCTCATACACCTTCTGACAAAACATGATTAATTTGGTTGCGGTAGGTAACTCTTGATCTTCTCCGGCTCCTACATCATTCTACTTTTTTTACGTTGTACGAGTATATGTGTTTTGTATTTTTATCTTCCTGCATTGTTTTTACGTGTCCGAATCAATGCACCATGTATCTTCTTAATTCAATACCGATACACTCTTTCAAACCATCTTTGTTTTTTACATCATTGAGAACGCGGTCTACAAGCGTTACGTCAAAAATTTTGCGCAACGCTTGCATTTTGAGCGCGTTTATCCTACTTTTATAATCTCTCTTCCATACCCAGCTCTTGTTTCCATAAGTTAGCGTTAGAATCAACACTTCGTTGTGTATAGCAAGCAGTGCGTTCTGACTTAAGCCTTTACTGACAAGATTTTCTCGAACTTCATTCACATTATTCCCAGTATTCACTCTGTTTTTTCACATCATCGGTGTATCTTCTATCCCTGCTGAAAGCGCATCCAAGAGATACACTACGAGTATTATCCGGTTGTTCTAATACTTCATTATTAACCGTAATCCTAACATTGGTTCTGGTTTTCTCTCATTCAAATACCATTATCTTTTTATCTTCGCATTCAGTAGTAAGCCCTTCTCCATACCATCGTCATTTATTATTGTGACCAGTGTTTGCAGTTCAGCTGGTGTTTCTGCTAATAACATCGTCTGCATAAAGCAGACAGTTCACCACTAGGTGACCCATGCGCAATTGTACATTCGTATACGTTGTTATTTGCAGACAGTTAACGAGAATGAACAGCAGTGCAGACGCCTCGCAACTCTGCTTGACACTAATTTTGATCTTAAACCAGTACAAGATGCTGCCATCTCTATTCGCACACTTGCTGAGCATTCCATGTACGTGGACTACACAGCACGGAGCAGTGCACCGTCAATCCCATATCTCGGCAATATGTCCTATAGTTTCTTCATAGTTTCAATCAAGTATAATTTTAAAATATATCACACAAAAAGTCCATGCAGGTCAACATTGTGTTTTATTGGATGTGTGGTGTTTTTTTAGGTTTTTTATGTATCAGCGTAGTTGAGATAGCGAATTACAAGTGATCTTCCAATTTGATACACATGGGAAAAATAACTACTAAGTACGAGTTTAATGGAGTGTGAATACATTAAAATCTTGATGATTGTACGAAATCTATTCAACGTTGTACCTTTGCGCTTCAATCAGAATCGAATCGCTTAGTAAGCATTTCGGTTTCGTTTTCAATTTCAAACGTTACGTAGCACTTTTTAACTCTCCTGTTTGGTACCTATATACGTTCGGAATTGTGTGAATTGTTAAAATTATTTGTAACTAGCGCCCCGCACCGCACGGATGCTATTTGCTAATGAAGGAAATGAGAAGTTCTAAGAAATATTAGTAGTTCTTATCTAATTGTTTTATCTTCAGTAGTCAGGTTGAGTGTTGTCTATCAGTCAGTCAGTATGCTCTTCTAGAAAGGTTTTCGACAACCCATTTTTTTTTTAATTCCGATATTTCGACAATTCATTCAACTGGTGGCATTTTTTCTAAAGAAGTAATCCATGAATATAAATCAATTCAGAATTTATTTGCTTCAAACATGGTATACGAGATTACATTACATTATTTGCTATGATTTTAAGGTTTTTAATTAATGCACAAAAGATATGATCGCTATTGTAATATCGCTATCATTTGAATCACATTATGATATTTTTGTTAATGTTACATAGATCGTGTGGTGGTAACAATGTCTAACATATTTTATATATTTTTTAAACGACGTGGGGTATGCAGCTATGCAGCAGCATATGAACGCTTGGTATACATGAAGTATCACACGCGCGTTGCCACCTCTGCTAACAACACCGCAACTATTTAGAAGTTTATAAATAAATATATAATAATAAATAAATATTGTGTTATGGGTACTAGACAACTGATAAACATACGTAAATACATTTTTTTTGTAAATACATACTTATTATACATAAAAAATACACAGGTCAAGACAAACAGACATGTTCATGCACACAAATGTTTGTACTGTGTGGGAATCGAACCCACGAGCGTTGGTGTCAAAGTAGCGCAACAGCGAGTTTCTTCCACTGCGCCACCGAGCTCGTATAAGGCTAGCTTAAACGATTGCATGCAGGAGAGTTTACTATTGCCACCAATATTTTATACCGCCAATATGTATCGGTTAGCGGCCGTGTAAATGACGCTTGTCTTTGTGTGCGTGTCGATTCGAGTGCTAGTATGAAGTCAAAGTACTGCTTATAAGTCTACTGTGGTGCGGCTTTGTTCCGAGCCTGTGGCCACACCCCTTGTGTGTACACAAGAAATGACAGTGGGAGACTTTATTGTAATTAATAATTTTTAATTCAATAATTTGTCACAATACCTTTTGGTTTATATAACTTCCTTCATTCTACCGACCGCCGCGATATCTTCTACTCATCTTTTTATCATAATAACGACCAGTTAACATGTTGAATTTTTAATTAGTCGTCAAGAGATAATATAAGTTAGAAGTCCTTAGTTTAAAGCTACTTTTGTTGAGTACAAATATTAGTAGGGGTTTATGAATACCTATAACACACGCCACTAATTACTGATTATCACTGAAGTAAGACATGCCCTCACTGCCCACCAGTCATTTAGCGTAAACATAGAGAAAACTAACTTTACCAAATTTACATGGGACCACTCATACGCTAGGACCTAGTTAATACAATCTTTTTCCTTTTGAAGTCGGTTGAAAACGCTTTTGTTTGCTTTAAATGAGATTAAAACCAATCACTACACCCCTAGTGTGTTTATAGCCTAAATACTGAAATATGTTCTGTAATATATTTACGGTTATATCCATTGATTTCTGAGTCTAATGGAAGTTTATAGTTAATGTCTGGTTCGGGCTAATTGAGAAGTTTGCTTTGAAATTTTGATTGGAAATGAATGAATAGGCGAATTGCTTGAAACACCTTTAATGTTTGTGATAGGTAACAGCAAAGACTCAAACTATGATAGAATTATACTATTTTATGACGAATAGGAACGTAAATCACAACATTGCTTTATCTTTGACATTATATGGGAGTTTAAATACTTTTGCAGTGAAATATTTTTACCCGCGACGGTCACGGAGGCGGTATATGCGTTTGGGGTAAGAGGTGTTTGTTTGTGTGTCTGTTACCATTTTTCTCGAAAACTACTGAACCGATTTTGATTTTAGGTTTTTTGTTTAAAAGGTGACATGATCGGGAGTGTTCTTAGCTATGATTTAAGCAAATCTGTTCAGCCGTTTTTTAGGTCGGGGGTTTTTTTTTTTATTTGTACGTGCATTAATAAAACGGATTTATTTATATATTATAGTTATATTATATTAGTTTTAGTAAATCGCATTTACTATTAAAATTTAAAAAAGCCATAAATAAAACATAAATTTAAAATTTAAAAAACCCACGACGATAAATACTTCAAATAAAACATTTCAAAAACCCACGACATTAAAGCGTAATATGATTCATAAAACAGTTAGATATAATTCTCATTAATAAAGTCAATAAATGAAAAAATATTAATAATTACAATATCACTATAATATTATATAGAATATTATTGACAGCCGTCGTGCATAACAGTTTACAACATAGGTTATGCACGACGGCTGTTAATCCATCCATGTCGGTAGATGTAATAATTGAATAACCAATGTAAGACAAATGTCACCTTAGTCTTCCTGCGACCACGGATGCTGCAAAGCATTCGAAACGTCAGGTTCAACAATATAAATAAAACACGCGATACTTCCGTTAAAAATTGTTTAATTCAATGGTTCCATGATCCCCTGGGCTATCACTGATCAACGAATCTAATCTAGGTTAGACTACTATAAAGTCATTACTTTCAGAATCACTTGGCAAGCAAATTTCATTTCGAAATAGCAGTCTCAAATGTTGGCGTCGCCTCAAACTTCTGACTTACTAAAGACAACTGTAGCTCGTGGTTAAGTCAGCAAGAGTCTGACATAATCTTTACGGTCGCGTACGCGTCCGTATTCACGAGAATTCATTACCTCATATTTCTGACACAACATTTTTCGGGAAGAGTGGAGTCTTCCCGAAAAATGTTGTGTCAGAAATATGACTAAGTACCACTAAAATTCACTCCTTCTGTAGATTGTTGTTTATGTCGGGCGTAAGAAAAAAAGTTTCGAATAATGTTCAGGTACCGCCTAACTATTTCCGTAAAACGGGCTACGATAATTGTATTTGATATACCGCGTACAAGTTGGTGAGCAGTTGTACTTTAATAAAAATAACTGAGTATAGTACTTTGGAACCTTAGTACGACGAAATACAGTTCTCAGGTGGATACTGATTACCGTTGTTGCCCATTCAGTAATCTAAGTCGGTTATTCTTTAGTGAACAACGTTTATCTGTGTATTCAGTTTCATAGCCTCGTTAGTGTTCAGCGAATCGTTCTCTATAATGTTACTATTAGGGGGAAGGTATTGTACTCTGGGGAAAAACCTATACTAGCACAGATTTTCTGATTTATGTTGTACTCGTACAAGCAGAGTGAATAGGGAGAGAGTAGGGTTGTTTTACTTAAAAACCGGTCAAGTTTGAGTCAGGTTCTTACCGAGGACTCCGTGCTTATTATATGAAATTTATTTATATATAATAGTAGACGAGCGGTAGTCGATTGATTGATAATGACTACTTTGATACACGGGGACATAGGTTCGATTCCCGGGGACATAGTTCGGTATAAGACATACAACTGCACGAACGTGCCTGCTCTCACGCTCTGGGCATAGTAAGCTTAATTTGGGTCTATATGACCCAGGAATATTTATTTATATATTTATTTACTTACTTCCGATACACGTCTACCCTAAAGTGTATGTAAATTTGTAAATAGGCTAGAGGAGAGAAGAAAGAATGAAAGACGAAAATGATGAAATAGAAATAGACAATACGGAAGCGGAAGCATATACAAGGAATACCAAGACTCACCACGATCAAATTGGTCGTGTCGTGTCGATGGGAGTCCTAGAAACAGGCGAGTGTGTAAAGAGCCATGAATGTTGTTAATGAAGCGAGGTATGTAGGAACTGCGACTTATGCCGCTCGGTTCTGTCTGCCTACCCCGTGGCCTGACGTGAAAATATAATTAATTTCAATATAAAGCAATTGTTATAGCACTTGCATCCAATAAGATTATTGATGTCAATCAACGATATATGAATAAGGAATCTGTTCGTAAAATGTATTCATGTTTTTGCCGCTGACTGCGCGAGTTTCAATTCGCTCTTAATTTAGACAAATGAACTTTAAAGTCCTGAAAGACGCTTGAATTATGCAAGGTAGGCAGAAATAAATTAATTTGGTGACATTTAGCGATTACCAAGTTCTGCACGGCGAAGTTTGTTTGTATTAGTCGCGGTATTTTAGAAGTTAGAAGAAATATTTTTGGGCGCTCGGCGCTCATTTATAAAGAGAGCCTTTTGTTGGTTGTTGACTAATGCGTTGTTGTTTGTCAAAGAACTGTTTTTTTAGATGTAACGTAATATGTTTCTGGTGTTTAACGTTTGCTAGTAAAAAGGAAATGAAATGGAACTGTGATATGATCACTCATATATCTGTATTTCTAAAAATAATGTATATCAAATTAGAGCGTAACAGATATCATTATTTGTTAAAAGTCCGTTGTCTGGCTGGGTTACCCCCAACTTCTCTAATTAACTCTATTTTCAGCCTTTACTGGCCAGTCAAGAAGAAGAAGAAATGCAAAGTTTTAAGTAAAAATAAATATTTAATAGGCTCTTTTTAAAAGAACATGATGTACATATTCCTTTTTTTATTATTTTTTTATTTACCACTATGGTGGCAAACAAGCGTACGGTCTGCCTGATGGTAAGCAGTTACCGTAGCCTATGGGCATTTGCAACACCAGGGGTGTCACTCTTGCGTTGCCGACCCTGTAAGAACCTCTTCACGCCTTTCTTGAAGAACCCCATACCGTAGTCCCTTGGGAAAACCTGATCATTTCCTATTTTAAATGGTGGGAGTTAGCTTGAGAAATCTATTCTCTATTACTGAACCTTTTTTATACAACGTCAGGAGGCATACAAGCATACAGCCCACCTGATGTAAAGCTGTTACTGTAGCCTATGTCTGCGTGTAATACATTAAGTATCACTCACGCAATGTCAATGTCTAGTAACTCTTTATGTTTAATGCTCGGTTAATAAATTTCATTACATTACACCAATATAGTTTTACAAATAGTAAAATTATGTAATGAGGAGGTAAGAAGAGGCATGCTCCGTTGGTTCGGACATGTGGAAAGAATGCAGCAAAAAATAATTACGAAACAGATATACAACGCAAAAGTGGAAGGATGTAGGAGCTGCGGAGGGCCAAGACCTACCTACCATGACCAAATTGATCATGTTCTCTCAGAAGGTGATGTTAGGAGCCTTAAAAACCAAGCGTGCATGAGAAAAGCAATGAATGTTAAAGAAGCAAGTGAGTTAAGGATCGAGTCATGTGGCGCATGTTAGTGGAGTTGGCGTGATGTTATAGATATGTAGATAGATAATTTTACAATGTGACGGAAAACATCATGAGGAAACCCGCACGCTCAATAAATTAAATTTCGAATGACGTGTGACCTCACCTAAGAGTGATTTGGTGGAGGAGGATGGACCCTCTAGGTTGGGGAGGTCTGACGGCAGTCGCTCCACATAGAAATCAGTACCTTTGCCAAATACTTAGGCTAGGTTTCGTTTCCCGTTTCTTAACCCATTAGAATTGGTGGGGTCCGCTACTCCACCAATTCTAATGGGTTAGGATAAAGATAAAAAATCGGCCAAGTGCGAGTCGGACTCGCGCACGAAGGGTTCCGTACCATTATCTATAAAAAAATCACGTTTGTTGTATGGGAGCCCCCTTAAATATTTACTTTATTCTATTTTTTAGTATTTGTTGTTATAGCGGCAATAGAAATACATCATCTGTGAAAATTTCAACTGTCTAACTATCACGGTTCACGAGATACAGCCTGGTGACAGACGGACGGACGGACGGACAGCGGAGCCTCGGTAATAGGGTTCCGTTTTACCCTTTGGGTACGGAACCCTAAAAAGAAGTGCGACGAGATCGGTGGCTCAGTCGTGAATGACGCGACTTTGACACCAACGCTCGTGGGTCTTATTCCCATACAAGGCAAATATTTGTGTGCATGAACATATCTGTTTGTCTTGGTCTGGATGTTTTAGGAGAGGTAGGGCACATCAAAGCAGCCCGTCTGGGGAAGTACCTCCACCACCTCCACCTCACAGAAAACTGCAACCAAATAGCTACTCCCTAGAGGGTTGTTGTATTCCTGCGTGTGAGTGAGGCTACCAGTAAGCTCCCAAGGAGTAGCTGTGTAAGCAGCAGAGAAGGCATTGCGCGAGTGATAATTAATATATCGCAAGCGTTAATAGGCTACGGTACCCGCTTTACATCAGGTGGCCGTAAGCTTATATGCCTCCCGACGTAGTATAAAAAAAATAAATAAAAATAAATAAAATATTTGCCAATGGGCCCTCGCGGGCACTTAGATAAGTCTTACATTTTTTGAAATATAATCTTATTGTATCTTATTCAATTCTCTTATTTTACTTTTTTTTAATCTACTAGCACTTGCATAGGTCTCTTTTAAAATTGTTAATTCAGTTTAGGAATCAGGTTAGGTAACGGGATAGCGCTAAGAAGAATATAGATAATTATACGTAAACGATAACGACTTATTTTTAGATTTTATATGAACACCAGTTGAGAATGCGCAAGCTTGCATTGCCAGAGGAACACCTGGTTCGTCAATTATATAATAATTCAATTTTTTTTTTAATTTGTCATTTGTCAGTCAGTCAGGTTCAACAAAATAAATAAAACACGCGATACTTCCGTTAAAAATTGTTTAATTCATTTTGACCATGTTCCTTAAGAGATAGGAACGGTGTTCCCGAACATTCCTATTCTACTTTATTATGCCGAATCTGAAGTCAAACTTCGAATATTCGAAAAAAAGCGACAGACAAACGCACAGATAAACATATAGAATTCATATAGGAACGGTGTTCCTAATCACAAGTAGCCCAATGTCGTTCTCTCTTTCTCCTTTTGAAGTATTCACTCTAAATACTCATTGGAATATAAAATAACTCGATATGTTTGATGAATACGTCTCGGTTTCACCAGCGAAAATAAAAGTCTATTTGCTCACGCGATGACATGAACCGATCGGAGCCACTTCGGAAATTTTAATGAGATGTCGCCAGCTGTCAGTTCGATTACTCGATTTCGTTACCGTAGAACACAAGTCCACAGTAGAAAGATATATCAGTAGGTTAACTAGCGAACTTATCCTTTTTATCCAACTATGTCAAAGTCACAAGTAAGGGTTACGATTATGACAGTCTATGTTTAGGTGTGTTTCACGGTAGCATCTGAACAACTCATTCGATATTTACGATTGGTGTGTCAATTGGTTTATTTGTTACCATTCGTTATTATGATCCGAATAAAATAGACTACACTTCTTAGAAATATAACCATATAGTACATAGGCTGTAAAGTTAACAAAACGAAAAAAGAATAATCTTTTTTTCTGTGTTGCTTTTGTTTCTTTAAACAACCGTATTAGGTAGTAAGCAATTATGTTATATGTAAGGTTTTAGCCATAATCACTAAAACCAGTAAAGTTTTATGCTTACCAAGAACTGGCGTTGGCTCAGTTCTTCGTAAGCGTAAAACTTTCCTGGTAAATACATTAAGCCAGGTTAGTTGGTTACCTATCCGCTGAGAAAACTTGCTGTCACTGCATATTTTCAGAACACGCCCATTACCGTTCGTCAAGAGAGATTCTTGAAGTCGAGGTGTCCAACAATGTTTAATTTCAGAATCACATGGGGTGTTCATCTTACGTTTGGACGCTGACACCTGGATACCAAGCCTTGTGATTTGATTAAGCGACGAACTGTGAGAAATGTTGGCGATTCCTTACTTACACACGGTAACTAGACCTTAAGTTTAAGCTGAATCTGCCTCCCTTTTCGTACTCTACTGACGTTATAGCGGCTTATGTTAAGTGAAGTTGTTTTAAATGATGCATACAGCTTCTAATTCCAGTCATATCTCTCACCATTGATGGGAAATTTACTCTCAGACACTACATGGTCGCGTACTTATTCCCTTTCGAGAATCGTTAGGTTTTGGAATGAACTACTTTCTGAGGTTTTCCCGCAAGAAGACTGCACGGGGTTGTTCTTAAAAGGGCACAAAGGGGTTTTTACAAAGTCGGAGACACATGAGATAGCGGTATTAGGTCATTGTTTATCATTTTTATTATATAACGACGGGGGGCATACACGTATACGGCCCACCTGATGTGAAGTGGTTACCGTAGCCTATGAACGCTTGCAACGCATTAAATATCACGCGCGCGACGCCACCTCTGGTGCTAACACAGAAACTAATTAGGAGATTTCTGACGACCTCACTCACTCGCAGGAACACAACAATCCATTTTCTGTGAGGTGGAGGTACTTCTCTAGACGTGCTGCTTTGTACGCTCTGCCTTCCTTAAGTTATATTAACTATCAGGGAGTCCGTAGTTTGTTTCCTACCCAAGTGGTATGCAAAAAAACACTTAACTGTAGAATGAACTCTATGTCGAGGTTTCTCATGTGGCTACAACATGGGCTTCTTAAAATTAGGTGTAGATAAGTTACCAATGCGCCAGTAATATCCATGGGGCTGCAGGCGTCTATATGCTATGATAACTACTGACAATCAGGCAGGCTTTATGTTTGGTTGCTACCGTAGTGATAGAAAAAACATTGCTTCATATAGAGCTGTTGTGAAATGACATGTAAACTCCCGAGGAGGTCGGCAACACATTAGAATCACCCTTGGAAGCATCCATATACTAACGTGTGACTTTATATATCGCCCAGACAAAGATGACGTTTGTTTTGTTAAATATTTTAATACTTGTGATAGGCGACGATTTAGTATTGTTAATCTATTTATTTATAACTTCACGCGAAATCCCTTGCGGGGTAGGCAGAGAGAACCGAGCGCCACATGACTCGATCATTACACGCCTCACTCGCTTCTTTAACATTAATTGTTCTTTCATGTCCGCCTGTCGGATTCTAAGGCTCCTGATATCATCTTTGGCCATGCTATATCTGTTTCGTAATTCTTTCTTCTTGCATTCTATCCACATGACCGAACCAACGGAGCATGCCTCTTTTCATATTAACATCGACGCTCTCTTATAGACTAATTACTACTACTAGTGTTATTAATGTTAATGCTTATCTATGTTTAACATGCTAATCAACATCTAAGGAAATAAGTTTTCCTTTATATATAGGAGAGGGCTATATACATATAAAGAAAAAGCTTATGTTTTAGATTTGCGGATCGAAGCCGACCACTGAAAACTTTGTGATCCGGTACTGCTATGAAATAATACTTACTAGAGCCGCATGCCAGTCACGCGTCATATGAGTACTTTGCTATGATTGATGTAGTCAGCAAATTTTACCTAACAGTATACTCTTATATATATGTAAACTTTCGCAAGTTTTACATCGTCCCCTATCCACAGAGATGTCCTATCTATAAAAGAATTTTATTGTTCACCAACGGAACGGACTGACTTTCTCCTGCGCGAAAAAAATCTTAGAACCATATTACAGAGCCGTATACTGGTTCCAATTGTGAATTTAAATCATCCAGGTTTCCACATATATACACAGAAAAAAAATCATCAAAGCCGTTGCGGAAGAGTTTACATACACACACACGTATAGAAAAAATATGTATGAAAGATAACGAACCTAATATTTGTCAATAGAATACAGTTAAAAAAACACTCATACACCTCTACAGCCTCTTCTCCTTTGCGTTATTCTATTTTCTAATCCATTTGGATTGGCGGGGTCCGCTACCTTGCCCAAAGATTTAGCCAAAACACTGACTTTTATATGGAGCGACTGCTGTCAGATTTACACAATCCAGAGTGAAAATCAGACTTTTCTTAAGTTAGGTTACATGTCTTGTCTCTCGAAATGTAATTAGACGTGCGTGTTTCCTCACGATGCTTTTGTTTGTAAGCGATAATTACAAATATGTACATAAATCTGAAAACATGAATTTAGAGATATATATTTTTTTTATACTACGTCGGGAGGCATACAAGCATACGGCCCACCTGATGTAAAGCGGGTACCGTAGCCTATTAACACTTCAGATAAGTATCACTCGCGCGATGCCTCCTCTGCTGCTTACACAGCAACTCCTCGAGAGCTTACTGGTGACCTCACTCTCACGCAAAAACACAGCAACCCTCTAGGGCGTAGTTATTTGGCTGCGGTTTTCTGTGAGGTGGAGGTACTTCGCCAGACGGGCTGCTTTCTCTTAAAACATCCAGACCAAGGTAAACAGACATGTTCATGCACACAAATGTTTGTCTTGTGTGGGAATCGAACCCACGAGCGTTGGTGTCAAAGTCGCGTCATTTCCGACTAAGCCACCGAGCCCGACCATGTTAGGATTGGAACCGAGGATCGGTCAAGTGACCTTTCTTTATCGACTGAGCATGCCATGAGCTTTATCCATTGAGAATTACTGCTCTCGTGGCACACGCCCCCAGTACCTATGCTATAAAATTTGAATAGTTGGGAAGTTTCTTATTTCTAAAATCGCTATAAAATTGGCAAGAAAATAATGCGTGCAGCTTTGCTTTCTCAGAACCCCGCAACTACATAACAATTGAAGTACATTGAGTCAAAGAAACTCCGTCAAATGTGATGTCATTCTTAACGAGTTGAGTTGTAGAGTTGTTAGGACGTGTAAAAAGTTTCAGCCTCCAAAACTTTTCCTTTCAGCGGAAAATTGCAATTCTTTTCACCCTTTTGTGTTTGAAATTGCCGCTTGCTCTATGGGTCCTGTAATGATTTTTGTTTGACTCGTACAAACGCACAAAAGAAAAAAAAAAGGATTTATTTCTATAAAATACGGTTACGTAAATAGATATTATAATTAATAATTAACGACAATACGTTTCTCGTACTTAACTTCGGTATGCAAATGTCATAAGACACAAACGTACGTTCCTACGTTCAAGAAGATAAATAAATTTTGAGATTTCTAATTTTATAATTACATTACGTCATACTAACTGATTTATATTATTTACATTTATAATTAAAGAACTCTTGCAGTGAATAGGAATTGTTTTTCTTCAACCATAGTAACAGTTTACATTTAAATATCACAAACTTTAATTTTATGGGATATATTATATATTTATTAGAATTATATATTTTTCGACCATAAAGTCACATCTTATCTGTTTGACAACAGCTTAAAAGTTACTTTATAAATAGGTCCTCAGTATTTTATGTTTAACGGAGGCTACTTATTCTGAAAATTATTTAAATACTTCAGCGTACTGCCAGACCATGGTAAAATCGGATTAGCTATCTTCAAAGAGGTGTATTTGTACACGCACAAAGGAGATACACAAACGTGACACAACATTGATAAGACTTGTGTTATTATAACCTGTGCATATCGTACCAAAAACACAAAATAAAAATGTGTCAATCCTACTAATATTATAAATGCGAAAGTTTGTATGTATGGATGGATGTTTGTTGCTCTTTCACGCTTAAACGGCTGAACGGATTTGAATGAAATTTGGCACGTAGATAGATTATGATCTGGATAGGCATATCATAATGCCTATCCAGATAATGCCTACACATAGGTTACGTTAGTTGACTCCACGCGGGCGGAGCCGCGGGCAGCAGCTAGTGAGGAATACACTTTTTGCTGTTTAAACAACAATTACAATTATTACAAGTACAATTATTAAACTAAAATGACTTATTACTTGGACTTGCGTGACGGTAATAGAATATGCAATTTGATCTAACCGCCAACAATCGCATCTGGTAGTGAGGCTCTAGCATGTATTCTTATGACTAACATCTATAGCGTCTGAGGATGCCTCGTGGAGAGGCGAAACACGTATCGCAGCGACGACCAGGGCAGTTGTGGCTGCAACGGTGGCGGGTGCATGCGGTTTCTGTTCCAGAGGTGGGCAATCGGGAGGACGACCGCAGCAGCCGAGGCACAAACTACCGAAGCAGTCATGGCAGCGACGGCATGTTGCATCTACTAACGGTAGTGGTGGTAGTAAAATTAGTGGCGGAAGTGCACAAAGCAGGTTAGATCAAAGTGTATGTAAATTTGACTTTCGCATAATATTGAATACTGGTTATAGAACAAAAGACAAAAAAACCCATGTAGTATAACAGAATAAAAAAGTATTTTCAACAAAATCATATGAGTTATATCAGCGACGAGCTCGGTGGCTCAGTCGTGAATGACGCGACTTTGACACCAACGCTCGTGGGTTTGATTACCACACAAGACAAACATTTGTGTGCAAGGACATGTCTTTTTGTTTTGGTCTTGATGTTTTAAGAGAGGTAGGGCGCATCAAAGCCCGTCTGAGGAAGTACCTCCACCTCAGAGAAAACCGCAGTCAAATAACAACTCCCTAGAGAGTTGTTGTGTTCCTGAGTGTGAGTGAGGTCATCAGTAAAACTCCTAAGGAGTTGCTGTGTAAGCAGTAGAGGAGGCATCGTGCGAGTGATACTTAATATATTTAAAGCATAATACTACGGCTACGGTAACTGCTTTACATCAGGTAGGGTGTATGCTTGTATGCCTCTCGACGTTGTATAATATATATATATATATATATATATAGATATGGATTTGCTTATCGGTTTACTTTGCAAGATACATGTAAGTGGATTTGAATTAACTAGTAGTGAAAATTTACTTTTTATTTAGTTTGGTTACGATAATGATGAAACAGAGTTGGTTTAAAAGAGGTCATCGGTGTTAAAGTAAGTAGAGCTTTGGTATTATCTTATTTCATTTGCATACATATATACGTTTACATAACGCAATCGCGGAGATAACCGAAGCAGCCATGGCAGCGAATACAAGCATCTACTAATGGTAGTGCGTGGGTGGCCGGCGCGAATTCGCATGAAGTAATTGGCGGCGGAAGCACACAAAGCAGGTTAGATCGAATCGCAGGTTTCTCTGTATGTGTCATCAAGCATAGCGTTCTTTTGTAAAATTTTGAATACCTTCAAGTAAAATAAAACTTTTGGATTCAAATTTTACATTAATTAGACACCTAGATAGATTTCCAATTTCCAGCAACTTCACATATTATTTCACAATGTTGAGAACTGGGGCGTCAAAGAAAATAGAATTGCCTGATTGTTTCGCACAACGTGGAAATGAAGCCGTCACTTCTAAAATTCTTCAACAGTTAGACGTCAACCGCATGTTTATGTATAGGTACACCGTACACCGACACTTCCTCTGTTGAAGATCATAAACGATAGAAACGGTCACGTGAAGTTAGAACAAAACAAGCAATGAACGCTTGTTACGTATCGGAACTCCACGAGTATCGCCGGTCAGCGTTTACGTAAATGCCGCGCTTCGTGGAAACCGCGCGATGTCGGCAACGATGCAGGTGCAGCGAGACCACCCAAGATACCGCGTCTTCGAGATCGCATCGACTTAATTTTAAGTTCACTTTTGTTTCTTACATCGAGCAATTGTCACGTATATTAGATTATAATTTTAATTAATTAAATATATTTTAAAAATTGATTTTTTTTGCATCCTCCGGCCGCAGCTTACGTATTTGGCGCAGTCGGTAGGATAGTTGTAAAATAGAGTCAGTGAATAGATCACGGCGGGCAACTATTTGTAACCTACGAGTGCTACGGTCCAGAGGAGTATCCAGAAATCGATACAGCAGAGAAATCAAATATGCTTATGTAAGTACCTAGATCTATCTAGAGTTGCTTCCTTTTCTTTTTTAAGTGTTCCTTTAAGTCATTCAAGATTTTCCATCCCAGGCAATCGCGAACCCCTAGCGTAGGTGTAATTCATAAGTTAGATACAAATAGAAATTTAGATATAATTGAGGAGGAGATTGTAGCCCCATCTAAAAAGATGGCTGATGCACTTATAGATCAGATTTATAAGGCGCTCCGGTTAGTGCCCGAGTTCGATGGTAATTCTAATATATTAACGCGATTCGTAAATTTGTGTGATCAATTAGTAAAGCAATATGTGAAAAATACACCGGGCCATGAACTTAGTAATCTTTCTCTTATTAACGGCATACTGAATAAAATAACAGGTCCTGCAGGTCGCACTATAAACTCTAACGGCATCCCGGAAACCTGGGAAGCGATTCGTAATACACTTATTAACAACTTCGCCGATCAGCGTGACGAGACCTCGCTTTATAATGATTTATCCCTTCTTACCCAGGGTTCAGGTACCCCGCAGGAATTTTACGAACAGTGCCAGAACTTATTTAGTATAATTATGACGTATATCAGCCTGCATGAAACCGTACCAAGTACTGTAGAGGCTAAGCGTAGCCTATACAGAAAATTAACTTTGCAATCATACTTGCGTGGTTTGCGTGATCCACTAGGTTCTCGTATTCGGTGCATGCGGCCTGATACTATTGAACAGGCTTTAGAATTTGTGCACGAAGAGATGAACACTCTTTACCTGCAGCAGCGGAATGATCGCCTTCCTGACAGGAAGTCGCTGTCCACGTCTTCATTTAATCAACCTAAATTCTCTTACAGCCCTGTACTGCCCCCTAAACCTTTTAATTTTGGGCAACCTAAGCCATTCAATATGTTGTCATCACCACATAACATGCCAGGCCCATTCAGACCGTTCTTTACACAGCCACAAAGACCGATACCGCTTTGGAAACCCCAAATACCTCATAATGTTGGTCCCAGTCGTACTCAACAAATATTTGCGGCTCACCCACCTGGCTATAGGCCCCAAAGTAGCATTTTTAGGATGCCACAAAGTAACCCACAATTTCAATCCAATAACGCGAACTCTAGACCCCAACCAATGAGTGGTGTTAGTCACTACGTAGCCAAGACTCTCCCGGTACGCACACCTCACGATTGGACTAAATTTGGAAATCCACCACCCTCAAATTATTTTAAGACTAGGGAATTAAATTTTAACGAGTTGTATGACCAAAACCCATACGACCCCTACTACGACTATTACGGTGATACTTACCAACAAGATTATGACTGTTCAGACCTTGCATATGGTATGATATACGAACAACCATCGTACCTTCCAGAGTATGTTCCCGTTACGGTAGAGGAAGCTCAGGAGGAGGCTCTTACTTCAGAAAATGAGGATTTTCCGACCCCTTCAAAATTAGACAAACCAAAATAGAGATTAACTTACAGACACAACGACAATTACCCTATGTACAAATCTTAAATCCACCTTTAAAATTACTTATTGATACTGGTGCCAACCAATCTTTTATTAGCCCTGATGCTGTAGATAAATTTTTTTCTAACATACCATGTAATTACGATCCTTTTGAAGTCACTAATATTCATGCTACCACCCGTAATGATTATTCCATAACCATACCATGCTTTTCGGAATTTAATGAAAAGAAAGACATTACCTTATTCATATATAAATTTCACGAGTATTTCGACGGACTGATAGGTTACGACTTACTGGAGCAACTAGAATCTAGCATCGATTTGAAAAATAAAGTCTTAGTTACTCGATGTTCCAAAACCCCTTTGTTAATGTACGACTCTCGTAACTGTAATCTGTATGAGGACATAATACCAGCCAATACATCTAGGCTAATTCGAGTCCCAGTTAATTTACATGACGGTCATGCTTTGATATCTGAACAGGTAATATCAAACTGCCAGATACGCGACTGTATAACAACAGTCAAAGATAATCGTGGCATTGTCGAAGTTATTAATCCAACAAGACATGACATAGTATTCTCTATGGACAGGCCAGTTAGTGCAGAATTATTTAATGCTGAATGCACCAGCATCGAACAACCATTAAACCGCGTAAGCCAAGTACTATCCCAGTTACGTACGGATCACTTAAATCCTGAGGAACGAGCCAATTTAGAATCACTCTGTGCTCAATATGCTGATGTCTTTTATATTGAAGGCGAACCACTAGCTTTCACAAACCAGATTAAACACAGCATTCGAACGACTGATGAAATGCCGGTATATACTAAAACGTATCGATACCCGTTTATCCACAGGCATGAAGTTCAAAAGCAAATTTCAACTATGTTAGATCAAGGTATTATTCGCCCTTCTCAATCGGCTTGGAGCTCCCCCATCTGGGTAGTTCCAAAGAAGGTTGATGCGTCGGGACAACCCAAATGGCGCATTGTAGTTGATTTCAGAAAAGTAAATGAAAAGACAATAGATGACAAATACCCTATTCCCAACATAACCGATGTCCTCGACAAGTTAGGTAACTGTAATTATTTTACTACACTCGATTTAGCTACTGGATTTCATCAAATACAAATGAACCCTAACGATATACAAAAAACAGCTTTCAATGTGGAGCATGGGCATTTTGAATTTTTGCGCATGCCCATGGGGCTGAAGAACGCACCGTCTACATTCCAACGAGTGATGGACAACGTTCTCAGAGATCTCCAGAACGTAGTGTGCTTAGTATACTTAGATGACATCATCGTATTCAGCGTTTCCTTACAAGAGCATATCGTAAATTTAGAAAAGGTGTTTAAGAGACTACGTGACTCAAACTTCAAAATTCAAATGAACAAGTCAGAATTTTTAAAGTTAGAAACAGCGTATTTAGGCCATATAACAAGTAAGGATGGCATAAAACCCAATCCCGATAAGATCGCTGCTATTGAAAAATTTCCCTTGCCCAAAACAGCTACCGAAATAAAACGTTTTTTGGGACTGCTGGGGTATTATCGTAAATTCATCCCCGATTTTGCTCGTATAACTAAACCCATGACGCAATGTTTAAAGAAGGGATCTAAAATAACATATAACGACGTTAGTTATGTTAACTGTTTTGAGACATGTAAGACCTTACTGACAAACGACCCTATCTTACAATATCCGAACTTTGACAAGGACTTTATTTTGACAACGGACGCTTCTAACTACGCTATAGGCGCTGTCCTCTCGCAAGGTACTATAGGCAGCAACAAACCGATAGCTTTTGCATCTAGGACTTTGAACTCTAGTGAAATTAATTACAGCACGATCGAAAAAGAGCTCTTAGCCATAGTATGGGCTACTAAGTACTTCCGGCCATACCTCTTCGGCAGAAAATTCACTGTAGTTACGGACCATAAGCCGTTACAGTGGGTCATGAGCCTTAAGGAGCCAAACTCAAGGTTAACTCGCTGGAGGCTAAAACTTAGCGAGTATAATTTCACTACAGTTTATAAGCAGGGCAAGCAAAATGTTAATGCTGACGCACTATCCCGTATCGAAATAAACCATGAAGACACACGTTCTGTAGCAGTCAACCATTCAGAAAAGCCACCATCTGTAGGCAGTTCTAGTACCGCTACTATTCATACAAGCGATGAACATCCTATTTTGGAAATACCCATATCTGACGATCCGCTTAATAAGTTTAATCGCCAGGTATGTTTCGTGATTGTAGGTGACATAAAAAAAAGACCGACAGTGACTAAACCCTTTGAGACTCACACTAGAACGACCATACAAATATCGGACTCTAATCTCGAGGAAGATATAGTTAGCGCAATCAAAGAATACGTAAATCCTAAGGTTAAAACAGGTATTATAATTCATCCACCTTTGGCTATGTATCAGATCATTCCTATTATCCAAGATAAATTTAAAAGCTCTGCCATGAATTTAGTGCTAACAAAGGTAGAACTTGACAATGTCAAGGAGTACCTGAAACAACAAGAAATCATACAGAAATATCACGAGGGTAAGACAAACCACCGGGGTATTAATGAATGCTTTCTAGCCTTATCCTCTAGGTACTATTGGCCTAAGATGAGAGAACATATCACTAAATACATTAACGAGTGTAATATCTGCGGTCAGGCTAAATACGACCGAAATCCTATTAAACAGAGATTTTCGATTGTTCCACCTCCTACAAAGCCTTTTGAAATAGTTCACCTAGATCTCTTCACGGCTGAGACTGAGAAATATTTAACATTAGTCGACGCTTTCTCCAAATACGCTCAAGCGTATTATCTCAGAGATGGTACCGCGTTAAGCGTAGTTCACGCTCTTCTTAAATTTTCGACACACCATGGTCTACCCCTTACTATAGTTACCGACCAAGGTCCCGAATTCTCTAACCAACTGTTTGCTGAATTCACAAGAGTCCATAAAATTCAACATCACAAGACTCTTGCGCATTCTCCCAACGATAACGGCATTGTCGAACGTTTTCACTCCACTATCTTAGAACATCTTAGGATACTGAAGCTTGAAAAGCGCAACGAACCTGTAATCAATCTCATGCCATATGCTGTCTTAGCTTATAACAGTTCGATCCATAGTTTCACCAATTGTAGACCATTGGACTTAATTACAGGGCACTTCGATCCTCGCGATCCGATAGACATAGACCTACAACAACACCTCTTACAACAATATTCACTAGACCATAAAAAACGAATGACTCAAGTATACGCCTTAATAAATGAATCTTCATTGCACGACAGGACAGTACTCACTGAAAACAGAAATAAAGACCGCGAACCTGAAAAGGACTACACCCCTAACGATCAAGTATTTGTACGGAAACCAGTAGCTACCAGACAAAAGCTGGCCCCAAGATATACTCAAGATACGGTTCTCGCCGATCTACCTATCCATATCTACACGAAAAAGAAACGCGGCCCCGTTGCTAAGTCACGTCTGAAACGAAGCCCTAAAAATCCCACCTTGTTTCAGGATAATTCTACTAACGACACTGCTCCGACTGACTCACGGACAAGAAGTAACGATTGATTCTTTAGACGACGGACCAGGACTACTTCCATTCAAACTAGGACCCAGTAAACTTATAGCTCACTACCATTCCTTCCTTAGTTATATAAACCTCGATAATATTCGTACCCAAATCGAAGCCGTTAAGTCACAGTTAGTATATTCAAGGCCCCAACTAAATAATAAAACGTTGTCTCTATATGAACCTCATATCGAGCACCTTAATAGTAAGTTAAATAAGATATCAGATCAACTCCGTACTTTCGAACCAAACCGTAAAAAGAGAGGCCTCGTTGACGGACTCGGTTCCATTATTAAAAGTATTTCCGGAAACTTAGATTACACTGATGCAATTAAATACGATAACGCTATTAAAACCCTACAGAATAATGAGTTTAAGTTAGAATCGGAACTGAATAAACACATAACTCTTAATAAAGAGTGGAGCTCTTATAACTCTAAAACCTTAGATAATATTGTAAAGAATTAAAATAAGATCAATGCGGTTTTAAACTCAATTATGGAAAGCGACACAGAAAGAGAAACGGACTTAGTTAAGTATGCCCATCTGGCGCAATTCTTGCTAATATTAGGAGATAACGTAGAGGATCTATCTACGGAGTTAGTTAAGTTAGAATCTACTTTAGCTTTTATTCGTGCATCGAGCACTCCTCATTCGGTAATTAGTATAGATGAAGTTAGTAATATACTTAGTAAAATAAGAAACTTATATTCAAAAGACGAAATCATAGACGTAGAGTATAGAGACTTCTACGACATAATTAAATTAGGTTACTTCCATACGAATCAACGTATTATAGTAGTAATTAAGGTACCGATTGCCTATCCTTCCCCTTACGACCTGTATAAATTATCCATTATACCTAACAAAAATCATAAAATCCTTATACCAACCTTACCTTATATAGCAATTTCTGGAAAAGATTATGCGTACATAGAGACAGAATGTCCGAAGGTTAACTAATTGTTCCTCTGCCAAGCCACCTCTAACTACAGAATCCGAGATGAGCCAGATTGTATTCAACATCTAATAATTAAACAAGAACTCCATCAATCCTGCAAACTCACTTCAGTCATTATGAAAAGGGAAGCTCTCGAGCAACTTGATGATAAGCACTACACTATGTGCTTTCCCACACCTACTAAAATCAAGACATCTTGCGGTCAAGAACAATATACAACTCTACAAGGAAGTTTCCTTGCTATCATACCATTCAACTGTTATATGAAAACGCCAGAATTTACCATAGTTAATACAAATGAACATATAAAAGGTCACGTTATAAAAATCATGGAGATGCCTCCGTATAACGAATCGAGGCTCCAGAAACATCCATCCATCATTCTAGACTCTATTAATCTAGAGAATCTGCACGCTGCGAATACCAAAATATCAATTCAGGCTCCAGTGCAATTGAGTAGTGCTATTGAATCGTCTTTATATCATACTATTTCATAGATTCCCATTTATGTGATACTATTGGGTGCAACCGTAGTACTTATAGCCTTCATAGCTAATCGTCGGCTTCGCATGCAGTACACACGAAATGCGAATGACGCTATTGAAGTTAAGAAACGTGAACCTCATCTCATGTATGCCGGACCTGAGTCAAGACCTGTCGATCCCAGCGAGATAAGAGTAGACCATCGAAACATCGCAGCAACTATTTCAAACAAGCTTGTCGAATAGTTGCTGAGCTACGGGGGAGGTGTTACGTATCGGAACTCCACGAGTATCGCCGGTCAGCGTTTACGTAAATGCCGCGCTTCGTGGAAACCGCGCGATGTCGGCAACGATGCAGGTGCAGCGAGACCACCCAAGATACCGCGTCTTCGAGATCGCATCGACTTAATTTTAAGTTCACTTTTGTTTCTTACATCGAGCAATTGTCACGTATATTAGATTATAATTTTAATTAATTAAATATATTTTAAAAATTGATTTTTTTTGCATCCTCCGGCCGCAGCCTACGTATTTCGCTGTCGAAACCAGAATTCGATGAAACAATCGCGAAAATAAATAATTAATAAATTCGAGCGTTACTTTGCGTATACCAATACGACAGGAAACATCTAAACCGATTAGTTCATACGAACTACTCCGCCTACTACCATTAGTAGATGCCTGATGTCGTTGCTTGTCTCTGCTTTGCTATCATTGAAATAATCAGTAGCGGAAGCACACAAAGCAATTTACATAAAATTGCCTGAATCATGGACAATAATATGAAATTAAATTTGCCTCTAGTACGCTGTCGTGAATTTTTAAACAAGTCTTTACGCTAAGTGCTTGCCGTCGCAGCAATTCAAGAGAGTGATTTAAATTAGACGCTTGTTTAATTTTAATTCAAATGTTCCGATCCATATACGCGGAAAGCACAAGCATAATGGCAAAGTGTAGGTCAATATTGGAAAAGTTTTACGTGGTCATCATCCTGCATCAGTTAGTGAGTGTCCTGTTCATTTGCACACAACCCCTTTGAGGATTATGCAGATGGCAAGTGTAAATATGTAGTAATGTTATTTTTAGGATTCCGTAAAAGGTAAAAATAGATTTTTTATACAACGTTGACAGGCATACACTCATACAGCCCACCGGATCTAAAGTGGTTACCGTAAACTTCATAGGTTGCAGTGCAGGGAGAATCACGCGAGCGGTGCCACCTCTGCTGCTAACGCAAATCCTTAGGAGCATACTGGTAAACTCAATAGTATACACAATAATAGTAGTTATTTGACTGCTGTATTTTGTAAGGTGTACTTCCCCAGTCGGGCTTTGTTGCGCCCTATCTCTCTTATGAAACAGATCCCTTATGTTCACGTTATACTGACATAACTTATTCTCACTCACGGGGTTGCCTGTCAAGCCATCATCATCATCAAGTATTGAACATACAGGAATTTTGCTCACAATGCATACTAAAGATGATGAACTGGTGGTAAAAATTAATAAAAATGAAATTATAGACATGACAGACACAACACATAAACCAAGTACTAGCAGACAAAGGCAATACTACCAGCAAAAAATTCACAAGAGCATGTTTATACCATGGGAACGAAGCTCTTCTACTGATGACATACCTCAAATCTGTAAACGGGATCAAATAAATCCTACCAAACATAAAGAAGATAGCCCCAAAGTAAACCCTAATGCTCCCCTCATAGGATCACTTTGATGTCCGCAAGTCTGTTAAGTCCCTTTTTCTCTGGAACGAGTTGAGCTATCAAGCTGAAATTAATATCAAACACTCAGGTCTATAATCCCTTCGATGAGTGAAAAAATAAAACTTCTAAGTCAACGCAATCAAAATATACGGCTGTTTATGCCTCGTTTATGCGCATATTTTGACACTCGCAAGGGCATCATAACCTATAGGGTACTTCCCGTTGACCTATAATCATGAAATTTGGTAAGAAGCAATGTCATGTAGCATGAGGAAAAAAAAAATTTGAAAAGCATAAATTTGTAGTTCCATCACAAACAAACGGACTCGCAATTGACGGGTTTTTATTAAGGGTCATATGAATAGCAAATAACCATCCTCAAGTATCGAGCACACAAATACAAGAAGAATTTTTCAAATACGACTGATATTTCCAGATACAATATCAGATATAGAATAGAGGTCCAAACAAACAAGCTTCACATAATAGTAGTCTGACTGAATGATATATAGTAGATAATATACAATATATCATTCAGACAGTCAGCAGAATGCAGGCTCCCGGAACCCTAAAACTGAGTATCGAGTAAAGTAATCGGCTAACAAAGATGATGCGACCCTATCAGAGATATCCGATAAAATATTTATCATTGAAAATAAGGTCCACTTATCGTAAACCCTTTTCCTTACTTTCTCAAAGCGCTCATCGCTCGGAGAAAGTACTTGTAACTGCTTACTTATTCACGATGGGTTGGTGCAGATGACAAACAGCCGTACCGCCTGTCTGATTATGAGTGGACAGCATATCCTATGATTGTTTCTAACGTTACTAACATGGTATTTCCACTTTCCTAGAGACGTGGGTCATTGGCAGGTATACAACAAGCGTCAAGGATTTTACATTTGGCTGTCTTTAGTAAGGTACCGTATCCGGGCTGCAACTTGTTAAAATTTGTTTACTTTAGCTTTATAGATGATAGTGGGCGATATATGTCTACATGTGCCCACATAGGAACACAATAATGCTCCGGGGAGTTGTTATTTGGTTGCGGTTTTCTGTGAGGTGTAGTTAACTTTCCCAGAGGGGCTGCTTTGATGCGCCCTACCTCTACTCTCTTGAAAACACCCAGATCAACACAACTACACACACACTACACACAATTATTTGACCTGTGTGGGAATCGAACCCATGAGCGTTGCTGTCAAAGTGCCGTTATATTTGCATTACATGTCACTTGTGAAGTACATTAAAGGTTTAAGTTCTTATACTAAAGTAAGCAGTTACAGGTCTTACTGTTCCGTGACAACTTGTAGGAGTGTAGTAAAACAGTATTGTCTTAGGTTTTCGCGATTGTTACACATTGTATTAAACAATTTTTAACCTTTCCAATACTTTGCAGCGTCCATGGTCGCAGGGAGACGTCGGTTCAACAAAATAAATAAAACACGCGATACTTCCGTTAAAAATTGTTTAATTCAATGTCTAGCAAAATAATTACAATTTATTATTATTATGCATACATACAAAGCTATTATTATGGAGACATCAGTTACATACATTCATTATCAGATAGTTTTAATCAATTTTATCCTCAAAAAAAATCAGATAGACTATAATAACTCTTTTTAATTAGAAATTCTTTTAATTGACTTTTGAAAACCATGTCCTTTTCCATTTCTTTAATGGTAAAGGTATGTGGGGATATGATTATATATTTTTATTAATAAATAAAATATTTTGAACGCAGAGAAGGGGACCGTGAATTTGTTAACGCTACGTCTAATTAATTTGAGTGGGGAATAATATAAGTCAGGATGCGATTTTACAGGCTTCGAAGATATATAAGCATATAAGAGTCAGTATGTGAAGTTCTTAAAATGAGGTTTACAAGATTCCGTCTGTTGTATGTTAGTTAATATTCTAATACATTTTGCCTGAAGAAAAAATTTTCTTAAAGTTTGAGCAATTTCCCCAGAGAAGAGAGAGGTAGGGCGCATTAAAGCAGCCCGTCTGGGGAAGTCCCAAGGAGTTGCTGTGTAAGCAGCAGAGGAGTCATCGCTGCGAGTGATACAGAATATATCGCAAGTGTTATAGGCTACGGTACCCGCTTTACATCAGGTGGGCCGTATGCTTGTATGCCTCCCGACGTAGTATAAAAAAAGAAATTAATTCCGTAGGCAAATCTTTCATGGAACGTTGTTGCATTGCATGTTATTAACATTATAAAGTCGCTAAATCTGTGAAGGTGGTGAGGAAGTGCTGCATGAGTCACTCCATGTGTTCCTGCTATTTAGTTATAATGCTTGTCGTTGCTGCCTATTTGAAGACAAGGAGTATTTAAAACCACACAATGCGACACAGAACTCTCTGACACATTTTTGCCTTTGACATTCCGAACATATGTCTCGAGCGTTATGCCACAAAGGGGCGGCTGGACAGCCCGTATTTTATATATATTTTGTGGTGTAGCGAGGGGGAAAGCTCTGGATATTTACAAAGGACACATTGATGGGTTTTTAATTTTCTTTTCTATAATTCGGGGGCTATACTAATGTCTTTTTCTTCTTTTTATTTTCATAGAACCTCGTGGGGCATACAAGCATACGGTTCATAGTGATCAAATACGGCTACCGCAGCCTATAAACGCTTGCAACACATTAAGTAACGCTCGTGCTATGCTATGCTTTTCTGTAAGGTGGAGGTACTGCCCCAGACGGGTTGCTCTGATGCGGCCTACCTCTCTTAAAACACCCAGACCGAGACAAACAAACATATAAATAAATGTTTGTCCTGTGTGGGAATCGAACCCGCGAGCATTGATGCCAAAGTAATGTAAGTCAAATAACAAGTCCTTTGAGGGTCCACGTCGAGTGAGTGAGCTTACAAGTAAGCAGTAAGATTTAGCAGCTGGTGTAGCAATACTTTTAGTATTGCAATCTTTCACAGGCTGCAACTGTAACTAATTTACATCAGGTGTACGTTGTATTAAAAATGTTGTATAAAAATATCGAATTACTAATATTGAGGTTTGTTAAGGTAGCCTGGTACCAGGATTATACAGGTTGCTAATCGTAAGACCTGAATGGACCACATGGAAGCCGCGGTAGAATCTAGTGTAAAATAAAGCTAGGTCAGATAAAAACTGGTCAACATGGCCGCGTAAATGGATATGGATTCATTTCACCGCATTCACAAGGGTAAGTGCCAATATCCGCTTGTTGGAGCGGAATAGTTCGTAGAAATCGCAAGCATTAGTTACGATCTAGTTCAAACGATATTACCTTCATAATACGGAATACATGACTATTGGTTAGAGCTGTTTATCATCGATAATCGCAATCTGCATGATGATCAAATGCTCTCATTGCGCTAGTATTCGGGTGCGTGATTTTTTTTGAAGTGAAAACTTCTTTAGCGGGGTTGTGCATTTTTTGGGATGAGTAAAAAATGCCAAACTCGCGTCAGGCTGTCAGGACACGTGACCCTGACCGTAAGATTTTGGTGAGAATTAGAACTTAAGT
The DNA here is from genome assembly GCA_947507595.1 of Pyralis farinalis. Lineage (NCBI taxonomy): Eukaryota > Metazoa > Arthropoda > Insecta > Lepidoptera > Pyralidae > Pyralis > Pyralis farinalis. The sequence continues at coordinate 8,237,649 of OX382266.1, forward strand.
TCGCTGCAGCGCTGAAACATTAGTTACCTCTAATTAAACAATTAAAACATGAAGCGCTAGACCAAAACGTTGTAAGCGCCATGAAATTGTTGGCGCTGTTTGGTTTAAGCGGCGCGGTGTGTTTGAGTTTTAGAGATTGGCGATGATGATGCTGGTAATGATGATGGTGAAAGAGACGTCGAAATTATGGATGAAAGTTGATTTTTCTGAGATAAACTTTTTAATGTAAAATAATTGTAATAGTTCTGAAGTGTTAAATTTATAATGTAATATAAATTGTGATGTTTATGTACGATAGCGCAATAAATTAATATTATATTTTGACACATATATGATAGTACTTTTATACTGATAAATAAAGCAATTCGTGCGAAATTATACCCTAACCATTCCAAAATATTCAAAAATGCACAACGTTAATGTTCAAGTTTTCACTTCTGCCGGCACTCCAGGAGTGCAACCCGTTTTTTTTTTTGACCTGACTATATAGTTGGGCCCTGTGGGCCGTTACTACGTCACCGGAAGGGACGAAAAATATCAATATTAATTTAATGTGTGTATAGGTAGGTAGTATAAGAGAGGTAGGGCGCATCAAAGCAGCCCGTCTGGGGAAGTACCTCCACCTCACAGAAAATCGCAGCCACGTAACAACTCCCTAGAGGGTTGTTGTGTTCCTGCGAGTGAGGAGTTGCTGTGTAAGTAGCAGAGGAGGCATCACGCGAGTGATACTTAATATATTGCAAGCGTTAATAGGCTACGGTATCCACTTTACATCATGTGGGCCGTATGCTTGTATGCCTCCCGATGTAGTATAAAAAAGCATAATATAATTAATGAATTTACGTAAAAACAATATTACACTCACCCTTACTCATCCCATTGCATGGATACGGGTGTCTGCTCAACTGCGGATTGGCGGAGGACAGTGTTTTCAAGCCGCCGGATGGCCACTGACTTTGCTTTACGACTTTCATCTTGCGACTAGCCGGGACCGACGGCTTAACGTGCCTTTCGAAGCACGGAGAAGATCAATCAATAAACACATCCGTAGACAGGTTGCGGTCGACGCTGCTTAACCTGCGTGTTCGGTTAGAATTGCATGCGCAACGACGCTTTTGAGCTCTCAAAGACAATACCGAACTATAATGTAATATAAAATGTTCAAGAACCATGTTAATAACAAAAATATTATTTCATATTCATAAGTTATGAGTCACAGCGGTGATTTATATTCCCGCGTTTCTTCATTAGTACCTGAATGCTGAACTGCGCATGCCGTTTTTAGGGTTCCATACCCAAATGGTAAAACGGACCCAATTACTGAGACTCCGCTATCCATCCGTTCGAATAAATATTTAAGGGGGCTCCCATACAACAAACGTGATTTTTTGCCGTTTTTATAGATAATGGTACGGAACCCTTCGTGCGTGAGTCCGACTCGCACTGGGCCAGTTTTTTGTGTATGTTCGCATCTTTTTCAGGAAAAATAATAGTTCAGATAAAGTTAAAAAACAAAATGTTATCTACATACAAAATTTTACTGAAGTCGTTAGTCGTTTCCGGCCCATCTGATGTAAAGTGGTTACCGTAGCCTATGGACGCTAAGTACCACTGGCACGGTGCCACCTCTGCTGCTAACCCAGTAACTCCTTAGGAACTTACTGGTGACCTCACTCACATGCAGGAACACAACAACCTTCTCGAGTGTTGTTATTTGGCTACGGCTTTCTGCGAGGTGGAGGTAGGAGGAAGCTTCCCCCGCCGACCTTGGTTTGATGCGCTCTATCTCTCTTAATACACTCAGACCAAGACGAACATGTGTGGGAATCAAACCCACGAGCATTGGTGTCAAAGTAATGTAACATTGCGTTTCACCAAGCTCGTCAACAATTTCATAAGTTATGAGTTATAGCGGTGATTTATATTGGCGCCTTTTTTTCGCGTTACCTATTCATTAGGACCTGAGCGCTGAACTTCGCTTATCGTTTTTTGTGTAGGTACGATAGCGTTTTTTGTTATAGGAAAGATGCCTAAATAGATAAGTTTAAAAAGAAAAATATTAACTAAATACAAAAACTTATTGAAATCGTTAGTCGTTTTATAGAAACGAGCAGCTTGTGTATAACTTAAATACATTTTTCGTGGTTCGAAACGCATTTAAGTTATATACATACAAGAACTACTTGTTTAAATTCTTCTTCGTCTATAGCGTTATCCCCTTTATTTAGATCCGCCACCTAAGCCTAAGGATCTGGCGAATATACTGATTTCGACGTGACCCGATTGCTGTGAGACCTCCACAACCTAGAGGGAAAATCAGACCTTTCTTCGATTAGGTCACACGACGTCCGAATTACGATTTCTTCGATGTAGGGGATTCGTCACTATGTTTTCCTTCATCGCTGTGCTAGTAATATTTGCAAATATGTACATAAATCAAAATACGAATTTAGTGATACATGCCCACACTACGTTTCGAACTAGGACCCGCCGGTTAGAACCTGATTCTTTATAAACTGGGCTATCACTTCTCTAATTGTATACAGTAATAGCATACAGTAATACGATATTATTATGACGGTTGCTGACGAAAAGTTAATAGAACATATACCTAGACATACTCTTAATGTAGTTAGTATATTATGTATGTGCGGGTGTATAAGTATGTGTACATGTGTGTATTTGGTACGAGCATTGTTGTATGTGGTTGTCGTTTCACTTATCTGCTCATTACACTCACCATAAATATATTTTTTTTTTCGATTATATAGTATGTTGAGTGTATGTATATGTATATATGTTTAGAAATAGGTATAGTCTTAAATGCGCCACTTGTATTTTAATGATTGTTTCTCTTCCTTTGATATGGTTGTGTGAAGGAGTTCGGTTTAGCGATAAGACCGCATATTGTACTCTTCCAATAATATGTTACTTAAATGTATTTATTTTGGTGCAATAAAGTGTATTCTATTGTATTCTAGTGTAGAATTACTACTACTGTAGTAGATAGGGCAACATTGGCAGTTATGATGTTTCTTATAATTCGAATTTTGCATTCGGGCCTTGTTATCTACTCTATGTTCTATAAAGTTTATCGTACCGATATAAAAAAATAATGGTGATATCCTGAAGTATTTAAATTTATATGTAGGTACCTATATTTTATTACGTTCCTTGCTGAGTAGCAAAATAGCTGTGTTGAAAACGACCTATATATTTGTAAAACAGTGCTATTTACGAACCCAAATAGCAATTCGACAAACAAATTGTAAGTATATAGGTATATTGAGATTTATCTGCTAATATTTTCCTGTAAGTTAAGTACCTTAAGTATTGTTCAAAACAATCGATTTATCACTTCATATTATTTCCACGTTATATTGTTCAGAAGGCAAATATCACCATTCGCATTTCTGTTCACTGAACTGAAATATACAAATTTGTAAATACGTTCATCTGATATTTTAATCGACGAGATGGCTGCGCACGTATGTCTATTATATGATGATACAGTTAACATTCATTCATAACTTTAAATTACTAATATTTAGGACAAAATCAATATTGTCACAAATGTATTGATAATACTCGTATTATGCTTTTAGGTTTCTTGAAATTTTTCTTTTGTTCTCAGAAACTTGCGACGAAGTACTAGCTATGCCGCTGTCAACCTCCGTTGTCATCTCAATCATCACTTGGCAGTGGTAGTAACTTTAATTGCTTATTTAGTTATGAAACTTTACGTTTAGAATAAATTAAACTTTGAAAGGAGTATGTAATCCCGTACGAATTAGGTTAGAAGTGTGTAAATTTACACCTATTTATAAATAATTTCGGGTTAAATTAAATTACATACCACCATCTAGCTTCAGAATTAAAGCTTGTTCTGTGGACAATACATAGCTGATGAATATACAAACTGCTTTTGTTTTAAAATTCGGCTGTGAGTAGCGATGCATTTTATTTTAAATGGTGCAATCAAACAATCAGTATCTATGTCATTGATGTTTTCCATGAGGTGGAGGTACTTTCTCAGACAAGGTGTTTTGATACGCCCTACCTCTCTCAAAAACACCCAAACCGAGACAGACAAACTTGACAAATTACAGATATTATTTTCCAGACTATTGAACCTAGACAGACTTGTGGACATATTTCTGCTTGTTAAATACGCTGTTTCAAAAAAACGTGCATTTATTAACGGATACCTACCGAGTAGTTGCTGGTGAATTCAATTTGACTTTAATTTATATAGTCTCGTAATAATATAATTAAATTTTACTAGTTTTTAAATTTCTGAATCAATCATAATCAAAGTTCTCATTTTGTAAATGAGTATAAAACTTTGGCGTCTCTGGTTATATAAATAATGTATATATATAATGACTATTTATATCTAAGTATAATGCTTCTGTATAAATCAAAACGAATTTCATAATGATAGTGTCTACATTTTTTATGAAATATAACATATCGAACTAGTCAGTGGCTTGTAGGAAAAGTTACGTAATCCAAAATAAGCGTGATTTTTCCTCAAGTGAGTTTATTTGATCTGTCATTTTTCTATGTAGGTACTTTATGTCTCCAGTGTACATATATTTATTAGTTAATAGATCAGGCGATACTTTGTAAAAGTCAAATTTACAGGCAATTTGTTCTAAATTACTTTGTATGCTTCCGCTCCCGATTAGTTCATGCGAACTAATGCCGGCCGGCACCCATCCACTACCGTTAGTGGATGCATGCCGCCGCTGCCATGGCTGCTCCGGTCGTCTCTACGTTTTCAGTGGTCGTTAGAATAACATGCTGCGATTCGTATCATGTTATTCTAACGACAATATATTTTATTTATTATATAGCAAAGACGACCGCAGCAGCCGAGGCAGAGACCACAAGAGCAGCCATGGCAGCGGCGACATGCATCTACTAACGGTAGTGGGTGGGTACCGGCAACCAGCACGTCACATGAACTAATCGGGAGCGGAAGCATACAAAGTAGTTTAGATTAAATTGCCAACATATATATTGAAGTGCCCGTTGTACAAGCTTTATTTAATTTAGGACCAAATGCCGCAATGTACGAGTAATAAAAAAGAGACAAAGAAATACGGAACGATTGATAGATTATTATACTACAAACTTCGTTCAAGCGCCTTTCATAATAATTCTTCAGGTCTGTAGCCAGGTGGTTCTCCACAGCATTGCGGAATAAGAAAACTTGATCCTTTCCTTGATTTTGATTCCTTTTCCATTGAGATATCCACCCTGTGCCTCCCAAAGCATTCCGTCGGATTTCACTTTCGTTCACCTCATTACAGTTGGCATATACAACGTCGGGAGGCATACAAGCATACGGCCCACATGATGCCGATGATAAATGATGTAAAATTTATAGTTAAATTGTTGATCGTGTACTGTATGAGATGCTGTAAACTAACAAGTCAATAATTTTACTATGAATTTTAGTAATAAACCATTTTACGTGTACATATTGTCTCCATCAACCACCAGTACGTAACTCTGCGAGTATACCACCATGCCAGCTGCCAAACTATGATCCAGATCCTGCTACACATTATTTTAAATTGAGCGCTAGGAAGTTTCCAAAAAATAAAAAAAAAACAAAATTATTATCCAAAATTACTTCCCTGTAGTCGAAAAGATGGCGTGCCTAAACACTCAGAAAATCCAATCAAATTGAAAATCCCCTGCGTCTGAACACATCCATCCATCATCTTTAATTAGAGAGTATGAAGTATATTATAGACTAACATAAAGTTAAATACCTAACAGATATAACCTAAATGGATTCAGACAGCTTCGAAGGTAAATAAGGTTCATATATCTTCTTTTAAAAGGTTATTTGCCCCGATAAAGAGAACAGTTGCTTTTTGAAGACACGAGATACCTGCATGTAATCCTAACCCTCTATTGTCTCACGCACTCGCATATATGTATTTGAGGATGCAGGTATGTATGTGTATAGCTGACTATTGATGTTACAAACGAAGAGATAATATTGAACAGAATTTTGCGAAGACAATCAAAGAATATCGGCACTCGACGACCCTCTCAGCTCAATTTGAATGATGTTTATTGGTACTTGAATTTAAATGAATTTGTATGAAATGGATTCATTTGATCTGATTATGGATCATATGGACTGTTCCCATCGCTACACAGATTATTACTCTGACTTTGGTTTGATATTCTTATATTTTACATACATATTTTTTTTGCGCAAAGTATCGTATGCGCTACTTCTCTTCTTTCTTTCTTTCACTCTGTTCGGCTTCTTAAGGAAGTATCGTAATGTTTAATAATATAATAACCTCAAGAATTGGGGTCTCGAATGCATAAATATATATAGAGGTAGGGCGCATCAAAGCAGCCCGTCTGGGGAAGTACCTCCACCTCACAGAAAACCGCAACTAAATAACAACTCCCTAGAGGGTTGTTGTGTTCCTGCGTGTGAGTGAGGTCTCCAGTAAGCTCCTAAGGAGTTGCTGTGTAAGCAGCAGAGGAGGCATCGCGCGAGTGATATATGTTACAAGCGTTAATAGGCTACGGTAACTGCTTTACATCAGGTGGACCGTATGCTTGTATGCCTCCCGACGTTGTATAAAAAAAAAACATATTTTAATCCGATTGGTAGTTTCGCGTTCAAACAAACAAACTATTCCCTTGTCTCTCATCTCACTTGACCGGTTTATTTTCTTAGATCAAGTAACAATTTTTAACTGTCAAGGTGATTTTTACAAAAAAAAACCTATTAGGTTTGGCGCAGGAACAAAGATTTAACTTACTGGAACTACGGCTAAAAGGTTACGTACAAACAGACATTAACTATATACGAGTATTATATATTAAAAGTGACCTTCTCTTAATGTTGATGTTACTAAGTTATTGGTCTTAAAAGACTTATAGTGATGATAAGATACTTGGACAAATGTAATGAAACTCACTCACAGTTCGTATAAGCACATATTTTTTTTTATTACTCAGATAATGTCCGATGATGGTAATAACGACAGGTAATAACAGAGCCTTTTTCCTAGTTTCGCTAAAATGTGGATATAAGGAGGTAATATGTAGTATTTTAGAAAAATGTTTCATCATAAAAATTGAAAGGCGCATAAAAGCAATTTATTCAATTTTTCATTCATTTGTGTGTTGCCATTGTGCAATGCGTTGTATTCCGATTGTTTGATATGATGCCTACGGGTGTTCCTTACCTTTTTTTTATAATAATATATATAACAATACCCTACATTGATCGTGTTTCTTCAGAAGGTGATGTCAAGAGCCTTAGAAACAGGCGATCGTGCATGAGAAGAACAAAAATGTTAAAGAAGCGAGTGAGGTGTGAAGAATCGAGACATGTGGCATTCAGTTCTCTCTGCCTTTGGCGCAAGGGATTTGGCGTAAAACTATAGATAGATAAATAAAAACAAAAAATCTTAGCAGTATATAATTTAATAGCGTAAAGTTGAACGGCCATCATTATACACTAATGTAGTGTAACATCTATTTATAAATTTCTAATATTAGGTCCTTACATTTGTAATTGGCGTTTTGTCAAACCTGCTACTTTGATCTCAAATATGTATTGTTTAGTTAGGAATTCCAAATTCAAATTTAGGCTTGTGTATTTGTGTTTCGAATTTAGTGATTCAATTTTTTACGCCGATTGATTTTTCTTTGACATCGGTCTGTTCACAACATGGAAAACTTAAAATATCGCTCTAAACGCATAACAATTTATTTGGTGTAATTGTTACATGCTATAACGTTCTTTATTACAATTTTAATAGATATAATTGCAAAATGTATAATTTTGTTTAAGACCTTTTTTATATACAACGTCGGAAGGCATACAAGCATACAGCGCACCTGATGTAAAGCGGTTACCGTAGCTTATGAACGCTTGTAATACATTAAGTATCACTCGCGCGATGCCTCCTCTGCTGCTAATACATCAACTCCTTAGGAGCTTACTGGTGACTTCACTCACACGCAGAAACACAACAACCCTCTAGGGAGTTGTTTTCTGTGACGTAGAGGTACTTCCCTAGATGGGCTACATTGATGAGCCCTACCTCTCTAAAAATAATTTGAGTTAACCATAAAGTTTAATAAAATAATTTAGACAGCTCGTTTCTAACTAATATTACATTAGTAATTATAACATACGTTTGTAAATAATTAATCGATTTTATTTTACCTATGGCAGTATGTTGGCAGTATTATTATCAGTGCTCACCTAGTTATAAACTGCACGGCAGGGAAAGAAATTGTGATGATTCCAAACAAATGCAGCCATTTTTACGGAATAAAAAGATTTTGACTTTGACTTTGTTGACATAATAGCTACGTTAGATTAGCATTATCTTTAAATAGTCAGAAGTAAAAGTGAAACGTTAGAAGTCTAGAATAGTAGCCATACCAATAACTCATTATCATATAAACTCATATAAACTCAAAAGGAAATATTTATTAGTATATTTCCCAAGAGACTTACAGCAGGAGATTTTTTAAAGAGCGTGAAATAGTTTTATAAGGTTGGCAACGCACGAATGATGCAATGTTTGTTTGACGAGCTCAGTGGCTCAGTCGTGAAAGACGCGACTTTGACAACGCTCGTGGGTTCGATTCCCACACAAGACAAACATTTGTGTGCATGAACATGTCTGTTTGTCTTGGTCCGGATGTTTTAAGAGAGGTAGGGCGCATCAAAGCAGCCCGCCTGGGAAGGTACCTCCACCTCGCAGAAAACCGCAGCTAAATAACAACTCCCTAGAGGGTTGTTGTCTTCCTGCGCGTGAGTGAGGTCGCCAGTAAGCTTCTAAGGAGTTGCAGTGTAAACAGCAGAGGAGGCATCGCGCGAGTGATATATGTTACAAGCGTCAATAGGCTACGGTAACTGCTTTACATCAGGTACCGGGACCGTATGCTTGTATGCCTCCCGACGTGGTATAAAAAAAACTATTATACTACCTCTACTCCATTTCGTATTTCATCTGAGAAAAAAAATGTTACAATAATTGCTTAAAAAAATTTGCTTAAAAAATGTTTTAAGCAATTATTGTTCAAAACGCAAACATCAAGAGGCGGTTTTAGCGCTATGTATGTTTCCATTAGTCTGAGTTTTTTTTATTGCCATCAAAGTTTATTATTTTTAATGCCATTCTTCTTATGATGTTTGTTTAAAAATGTTATCGATTAGCAATCTGAAATATCCATAAATCTTGTGCTATATAACAGTTTTGAACGAGAAATGCAAAAAATTTCAATTCATAATGAAGTTCGCAACACAAAATAAACAAACATATTTGGTCTTTCTCCTGTTACTGCAATGTAAAAACTGAGAATTGAAGCAGACATCAAGGTATCCTAATAAGCGATCCCCGAGACGTACTTTATTGAATATTTAGTACGCATGTCCATGAACAAGAGCAGTATTAGCTCAGTGGATAAGGAATCGGCCTATGACCGCCTATGGTCTATGATCCCCGGTTCGAATCTCAGCGTGATTATGTACATATTTATCACTAGCTCGGCGGTGAAGGATAACCTCGTGAGGAAACCCACACGTCCAAGAATTATATTTTGAAAGACGTGTGACCTGACCTAGACCTGAAAGATCTGGTTTTCTGTCTGGGTCGTGGAAATCTGACAGTCAGTACCAGTCAATCCCATGAGGATAAATTTGATTCATGTAGGGTTTTGACTTTCAGGCTCACTATTATGACTAACTTAATACCTTCCCGATTTCCCACACTTGTCATCACTACGACAAATAAGAATACAACCTTCCTGATATTATGTACTTACCTTAGCCTGTGGCCACTTGTAACACCAAGGGTGTCACTTATGCGTTGCTGACCTTTTTTTTTTTTGTGACGCGGGGAAAAATGCGTTACGCACACCACCGGTGCCTGGGTGGCCTCCGGTGGTAGTGTGGGACTCCCCGTCGGCTGTCCGACGGTATACCCACTAAACGACCCAGCGAAATGCCATCGGCCGCGTTGGTGTGGTGCCCCGGATCTGTCAGCGACAGGGCACCACTGCGACTGGCCAGCCGGACTTCTTCTCTCTAGGAACCATCCCGGCAAATTGGGACAGCCCCTCCGGCGTCACTTATGCGTTGCTGACCTAGTACAATCCTCTTATGTCTTCCTTGAAGAACCTCATGCCGTAATCGCTAGGGAAAACCTCACCAGAGAGTTCATACCACAAATTAAGAGTTCTCCGAAAATACTTCTTAGAACGCGACCACGGTAGTCACAATATGTCAGGACAAATTCCCCGTCGTTGGCAGGCGCTTGTGGAAGGAAGCTGTTGGTATCAAATCAAATAACTGCTTACAACACAATCCACTGTAGAGCTAAGTGCAGCTCAAGCTTTACATTTTGACCTTTGTACGAGTACCTTTCTTTTGTTGTTCGTAATAAGGGTTATAATTGCACTTCAACTATTAAGCATGATCTGCTCTTGGCTGTACAACCAGTAGAGCACACACAGTATTGAGCCTTTGAGTTGAGGAAAACCCCTTTTTTAAATCGAGGACTCAAATTGTAATCTTAACACAATTCAACGTCGACAATTGTCACAACTCGCCCCTGAAGCTATCACAAGGTGCTAGTAGTAGTTGTCCGTGTACAGTCTGACTTAAGACTTATATAGCCTAAGTCTTTTCCCAGAGCTGAAGTATTGCTTTGGTCTATTGAGAACGCCAAGTTTCTTGGATGGCAACTTGACATTTTCCTCGATGTACCTTCGTAACTGAACTTCGTTGTAGATTTTGACACAGATATTCTCAATGCTCTTGCCGATAGTAAGAGTCGTATTCGGAAATTGGGGAACAACAGAAAATGAATGGTATCTTAGCTGTGAATGCGCAGATTTGTGTTATGGTGTGGTTGAATTTGACCAAATTCAACCGTCCCCAAGACAGATTGTTTAGTCAAATTATTCTGAGGTTATTATTTCAGGCAGAAGTGATTGCGGCTTTCCTTCAAAGGGTAGGAGGGATGTGCGACCAATATAATAAGTGTCCCCGGTGGTCTAAAACTATCAATGTTATCGATTGACAAGATATCTTTGATAGAAATAACGTGAGGGACAGTACACCGCATTACAGTACGAGTATTTCATTTCATGCAACAGTTAATTTTATTGAATCCGCTGCCACAAAGAATAACGAATTTTATGCCAAGCAGGCAACTCTGTTTACCTCAAACCCTCGAGCAACCCGTAAGATCGAAACTTCTATGAAAGACCCAGATGCAAGATCCGATCAAGTACCTCCGCCATATCTAGGCTGTCAATTCTCATCTTGACTCTTAATCGTCAAAACGAACAGTGTACATAATAGACAGATATAATAGACAGTCAACAATCGGGCGATGACAAAACATTGACGGTCGTTGATTAAGTTGTTATTTTCCATGTACACCCGGAGTCACATATTTATCACTCACTTTATCGTCTTGGAGAGAAGGGAAGTTATAGTGATGCTACATGCTTGTAATTCAATAGAATTAATCTATGGCTTTTTTGAGGCATCGGATAGACTTTTGTAAAAATACTAAATTAAAGTAAATATTTATTGAAATGACCATCGATTGTAATCTTTATGTAAATCCTGTATCCTAAACAAGCGATAGCTGTATGTTGGGATGCAGTCTCTTCCCATAACTATGTAGGTAGCTATACTTTTTCGTTTAACTAACTTTAAAAATCTTAAAATGTCAGTCGCGACAGTAGATTTTGATGAATTCAATTACCATGAAGATGATAATGCAGTAATGATTAAGTATTTAGGCAAGCTTCAATTACTTCTTATATCTCATACCAGGACATAACAATTTAAGATCACAAAGTCTTTTACGTTCATGTTCACTATCACTATTGATTTTTTGAATAAATCTGCATTTTGTAATGTTCGAGAGTAATTAAGAGACACTTCGAATAGAGTTACCTGCCTTTCCTTGAGTACCAACGTAAAATTTCTGAGCAACACTGCTGTCATCGTAGAGGAAATAATTACTGACTTTTTGCAAGCGAAAAATAAAACATTTACGCCACTCACATATGGTGTTACGTACCTAACTTATTATTTCTGAGATATTGACAATACTAATAAAAATATTCTTCCTCCAGTTGTTTATTGGATACTAACTGTTACCAGCGGCTTCGTCCGCGTGGTCAAAGGTCAACGAAACCTGGTTTTCCCGTGGGAGTGAGCTATACCACCGCGATAGAAATTAGTCTATGTCACTCTCAGACCCTTTCACTATCTCCACACAAAGAATTACATCACTCCATTGCTCCGTTTTGATGTGAAAGAAAGATAAATAAACACATCTTCATATTTATAATATTAATAAAAATTCAAATAATAATAATAAATAATGGATTTCCAAAGAAAATTTGTATCTCTGTCAACGTGATTGAGTAACTTAATTTATTATATTTATGATGACAGGTATCTAATAGATCCCCAAGAAGAGTCGAATTCGTCGTTGAGGCTTAGTATCATCGAGTCATAGTCGAGTTTAGTCATATTTACAAAAACAATTAACCTTTTCATAAGTATCAATATTACCATAAAAACTCGTTTCAATTTGAAAATTAAAGAAATAACCAAGACAAAAAGGAACAAATTAAGTGAAAACTATAAGTGTATACTATTACAAGGATACAATACTCTATGTTTGGTATACGTAAAGTAAGTAAGGAATTATCTATTTATACCCTTACTACAAAGGCATGTAAGGATAAGGTTAAGAACAGGCTGCTTGGTATTAGTTATGATGACACTGAAAACCTTATCGCGTTCTACTCGTAGTTGCGCAATTGGGTAATCTTTGTCTGCAATACCTCGCACCCTTCACACAACACGCATACTCACTCTCTCTCAGTCACAAACATCAATGGGTACATTCTATAATATTCAGAGAGACTTAGCCTCCCTTTGTGTGTTCTACCGATTGTGTTCTGAAGAGTTGTTCGAAATGATGCCGACAGCTACTTTTTATAACCGCACCGCTCGCCGACGGCAGGGGAGTTCACCCTCACACGCTTGAACCGCAATGGTCGCGTACGGTGCGGTTCCAGAGAAGTTTTCTTCCGAGAACACTCAAGCTGTGGAATGAGCTCCCAGCCGAGGTTTTTCCAAGAGACTACAGCATGGAGTTCTTCAAGAAATGCGTGAAGAGGTTTTTAGAGGGTCGGCAACGCATGAGTGACGCCTCTGGTGTTGCAAATGTCCATAGGCTACGGTGACTGTTTAACATCAGGCAGGCCGTATGCTTGATTGCCACCTTAGTGGTATAAAAAAAAAATCAGTAAATTTGTTTCGTTGGTACATTCTCAGACTCAGATACGCGCATGTCATTCGCAAATATTTCTTAGTTGGACTACTTTGATGCGCTCCACCTTTCTTAAAAATACCAAGTCAAACAGACATGTTCACGCACACAAATGTTTGTCTTGTGTGAGAATCGAACCCATAGCATGGCTAACCACTCCACCACCTTGCGAAAAATGACAAATAAAACCTCTTTTAATACACTAAAATTAAGACTAAAACTTTTTAGTGTCAAATAATTATTACGTATGTATGACACAATGAGTTTTTTGAATTCTGGTGGGAATACTGTTCAGACAATGCGGCTCTGACCACTAATTGCAATGACTTTGTACTTTGTCCACCGAGCACGTCAAGGTAAATTGAGTTACTATGCAAAATCGGTCTTACATCTCCATAGCGCCTTTCTTTCATGACTAAAATCGACGTTAAAAAAAAATCTTCACTCATTTCTGCAATATAAATCTACATTACAGAGTTCAAAACGAAATAATAAAATTAGCTTTACGAAGACTCGATACCCGCGATGTTATTTATTTATGACTTGTCTTCCGTCTGTCCGTCAGGGGAATTCAAAGGCGTGGTGATGAGAACCACGTCGCAGTGGGTACAGCCATTACGTAATCTCTTTGCAGTAGGCAGTTGGATCTGTGCCGATGTGAATCCAATATAAACGCTGTGTACCTACTGAATACTGAACAAATAATGACTACAATATTTATTGAAAACGACTTCGTAGCAATGCAAATATTAATAATATAACTGACTGTCACTCCTTATCTTTACGTGAATAAAAAAAACCATTGATCGTGCAGAAAATGAGCTGTGAAAGTTTAGTGGAAAAAAAGCCTATTAATCTACGTACCATGGTTCGAATCCTGGTACGTATCACTAAATTTGTCATTTCGGATTTATTTACATATTTGCAATTATCTATCTATCTATAAATCCACGCCAAATCCCTTGCGGGGTAGGCAGAGAGAACCGAGCGCCACGTGACTCGATCCTTACATATCTCACTCGCTTCTTTAACATTCATTGCTCTTCTCATGCACGCTCGCCGGTTTCTAGGGCTCCTGACATCACCTTCTGATAGAACACGACCTATTTGGTCATGATAGGTAAGTCTTGGCCTTCTTCGGCTCCTACATCCATATTTATAATTATCTCTATCAAAAAACCGCAACTCCTTTGGAGTTTACTGGTGACCTCACTCATACTCAGGAACGCAATAACCAGTGAGTTGTCATTTGGCAGCGATTTTCTGTAAGGTAGAGGTATTTCCTCAGACGGACTGCCTAGACTAACAGACATGTTCCTGCACATAAATATTTATCCTGTGTGAGAATTTAACCAACGAGCGTTGGTGTCAAACTCGTTAAAAAGTAAATACTTACATATTAACAAATATATATACGCTTATAGAGAACAAACCTAAACTGAAGCCAAATCACATTGCCACAAGTTATTATATTTAAAATGTGTAAATAGTGGATGTAATTTCATCTCTGCGCTGATTAAATAAAACATATAATTAAATGATTGCCTCACAGCTATTCAGTACACGTACTTCGTAAACAAACGCTTCGTAAACTACTCGTACACTAATTATAATCATATGAAATGTAAACATCACGGACATAAAATAAAGCGGCATAAGATTAAAATTTATAAATTTGAATGATTGAATGAACCATATGTGAATTCAAAAGAAAAGTTCCCTTTTCGGTTTCTCTTGTCATTAGAAGAGTAGAAATTTTAAAGCGTCTATTTAATTGAATTAAACAATTTTTAACGGAAGTATCGCGTATTTTATTTATTTTGTTGAACCTGACGTTTCGAACGCTTTGCAGCGTCCGTGGTCGCAGGAAGACTAAGGTGGTATTTGTCTTATACATAGGGCAAACAAAGAGAAGCGTAGGTACTCGTGTGAAAGAACACATTGCTGACATGAAGAATAGGCGCGATAAAAACTCTGCAGTATGTGAACATACACTGGACCAGCCAAACCATTACATCCGGTTCGATAAACCACAAATCCTCGCCAAGGAGAATCGCTACATGCCGAGAATGTTGCGCGAGGCTATTGAAATAAGAAAACACCCCAATTTCAATAGAGAAGATGGTTGGCAAGTACCACCTGCTTGGGATCCAGTCCTAAAAATAATCAAGTCCCAAACCCAAAGATCTAAAAAATGTTCGGACACTGTGAGCGATTTTTGTGTGAATCGGAACATATATAATTAATCCATCCATGTCGGTAGATGTAATAATTGAATAACTAATGTAAGACAAATACCACCTTAGTCTTCCTGCGACCACGGATGCTGCAAAGCGTTCGAAACGTCAGGTTCAACAAAATAAATAAAATACGCGATACTTCCATTAAAAATTGTTTAATTCAATGTGTAACAATCGCGAAAACCTAAGACAATACGTCTATTTAATGTTATGAAAGATGAACGATGCGTCTTCACCGTACCGTATCATAGAGATCAATGGTCGCTAATCTATACTTATAAAACATTGTACTATCACCATGAATGAAATAACCTGTGGAGAAATAAAGGGGAGTAAAGTAGAAGTAGAAGGCGCAGGTCAGTAGGTTAGAATCGCTAAGATATTTAGGCCCGGACTTCACCAAAGCGGAGACGAGACGAGAGGAAAAGAGATGTGTTTTAAACAACTAATACCTACAACTTCATTATTCACACATCTCGACTCCGTTCAGCTTCAGGGGATATGTCTCATATTTATATGGCTCGATCGAGAAGACGAGAAAAGATGTGAGCGGTGTACAGTAAGCGGCGCCTGGCGACTTATTATACATAGAAAATACCCAGACCAAGACAAACAGACATGTTCATGCATACAAATGTTTGTACTGTGTGGGAATCGAACCCACGAGCGTTGGTGTCAAAGTAGCGTAACAGCGCGTTCCACCACTGCGCCACCGAGCTCGTCAAGAGATAGTACACTTGTAGGAGTTTCAGATGCACTAAGATAAATCCAATGGGAATGCGTGCGAAGTTTTATAAAATATTTGAATTTGTTATTGTAGTAGGGTATTGCATACTACTCACTCGGTACTATTTATTATACCCTATTCACACCTATCGTATGCGTCTTAGATTTGAACAACAAAAGTTGCAGATTGCAGGCATTCATAAAAGAAGAGATGCTATTTTATCTCTAAATAAGACAATTTTCCAATTATTGATTTCTTTTGAAAGATTCATTTTGTCTTCAAAAGTAGAAATGTTCCTTCGTCGGTTGCTTTGTCCCTATGTGCGTACTCTCGTACATTATGTGCGGTTGCACGCTACAGGCCGCAACTCAGGTTTTTGTTGTTGATTTATATCAATTATCAAAATTATCTGAACTTGCCCTTTGCCTATTCTAGGAGTCCCAGTTTCAGCGAGATATGTATACTTACGTACAAGAGAAACTTCTGAATGCTGAGTATGCACCACTGATATTTCCCATATGATGCATTCGGATTGTGCACTTGCATACCTCGATAGGCTTTAATTTTAAACATTGGTGAAAGAGAACATGGCTAACACCAGTATGATTGACTGATTAGCCCAAGATAGTCATGAAGTTGATGATGAAGTTCTGCCTACAATGGAATGATAAAATCTACCCGTAATCGGAGACTTGGGCGAGAATGTAGTTCATTTTACCATACTTTAACCACGATGATCACTCATAATTTATATCTTTTTTTGTAGAACACCGGGAGGCATACAAGCATACGACCCACCTGCGCACTTGTAATACTTTAAGTATTGCTCGCGCGACGCCTCCTCTGCTGCTAACACAGCAACTCCTTAGGAGCTTACTGGAGACCTAACTCACACGCACGAACACAACAACCCTCTAGGGAGTTGTTATTTGGCTGCGGTTTTCTGTGAGGTGGAGGCACTTCCACCTCTCTTAAAAACACCCAGACCAATACAAACTAACATGTTCATGCACAGAAATGTTTGTCCTGTGTGGGAAACGAGCCCACGAGCGTTGATGTCAAAGTAGCTTAACAGCGCGTTTTACCACTGCGCCATCGAGTACGAAAAATCGATTTATCTTGAAATAAAAGAATTGAAAGCTGGCAATGTCTCATAAAGCTGCTGACATTTTCGTATTTAAGTACTTATTATCTCTGGATGGAATAGCTGTCTTGATTTAAAATGATGCTTACCGAACTAAAAGCATATTAACGTAAACGAAGCTAAATTAAGCGTCGGTGTTAAAATATGAAGAGGCATGCGTTGGTTCGGACATGTAGAAAGAATGCAGGATGAAAAATGACGAAGCAGATATACAGTGCAAAAGTGGAAGGATGTAGGAGGAAGGCCAAGACTTACCTACCATGATCAAATTGGTCGTGTTCTATCGGAAGGTGAAGTCAGAAGCCCCAGGAACCGGCGAGCGTGCATGAAAAGAGCTATGAATGTGACAGAAGCGAGTGAAGTATGCAAGGACCGCGTCTTATGGCGCTCGGTTCTCTCTGCCTACCCCGCAAGGGACTTGGCGTGAAGATATACATACATACATACAAAGATGGAAGATAGATCACTGATGTGGAGAGATGAGTGAATGCTGAGAATAGTGTGGATGGAGCGGTGGCAAAAAGGCTTCTAGGCACTAAAAGCTCGAGCCTGAAGGTACTGCTCGCTATACTCAACGCTGACTTATGGAACCGAGAGCTGGGAATGGCAGAGAGAGAGGTTGCGCAAAATCCGTTGTGTAACGCTTGTAGACCACGTTCGCAATGACGACGCAAGAAAGAGAGTTGATTTGAAAGAGATAATCAGTATCGAGATAAGAAGAGACATGCTCCATTCCAAGAGCCCTAGAAACCGGCGAGCGTGCACGAAAAGAGCAATAAATGTTAAAGAAGCGAGTGATGTATGTAAGGATCGAGTCACGTGGCGCTCGGTTCTCTCTGCCCACCCCGTAAGGGATTTGCCGTGAAGTTATAGATAGATAGAAGCTAAATTAAAAATCGAAGTATCGTAGATACATCTGATCGTTTGAGATGTTAATTGCATTAACAGCGTATCAACAAATAAAGTAATGATTGATCAATACCATGAAGCCGAGTAATGGAAGTGGAGTCATTGTTCTATTGATACCTTTGATACACAGACGTGATGAGTCGGCCCTGGCTTCATTCCAACTGACGTGTTTACTTTAGTTTTCATTTCGTGTACTCTGATTTAATGAAACAAACCTGGAAATGGGTAACAACCTCTTAGCTAAACGGACTACGGGACTGAACGTTTGTTTATAATGAAAATAAGTCTTAATATCTTTAAAGTGTGTTTAGGGGTCAAATTATGGAATGGTAATTTACCTATGACAGTATGTATGTATTTTTACGAGCTCGGTGGCTCAGTCGTGAACTACGCGACTTTGACACCAACGCTCGTGGCTTCGATTCCCACACAAGGCAAACATTTGTGGGCATGAACATGTCTGTTCGCCTTGGTCTGGATTTTTTAAGAGAGGTACGGCGCATCAAAGCAGCAGGGAAGTACCTCCACCTCACAGAAAACCGGCAGCCAAATAACAACTCCCTAGAGGGTTGTTGTGTAAGTGGGGTGACCAGTGGGCTCCCAAGAAGTTGCCGTGTAAGCAGCAGAGGAGGCATCGCCCGAGTGATAATTAATATATCGCAAGCGTGAATAGGCTACGGTACCCGCTTTACATCAGGTGGGCCGTATGCTTGTATGCCTCCCGACGTAGTATAAAGAAAAAAAATCTTCACGCCATGTCTCTTGCGGGGTAGGGAGAGAGGACCGAGCACTATAAGACGCGGTCCTTAACATTTATAGTTCTTTTCATGTACGCTCGCCGGTTTCTGGGGCATCGCCTTCATATAAAACACGACTAATTTGGCCATGGTAGATCAAGCTTGGTCTTCCTCGGCTCTTACATCCTTCTACTTCCGCATTGTATATCTGTTTCGTCATTCTTTCATCCTGCATTCTTTCTACATGTCCGAACCAACGGAGCATGCATTTTCCTATCTTAACACCGACACTCTTACGTCATCATTACGAACGCGGTCAGCAAGCGTTATGCCACAAATTTTGCGCAATGCATATTATCTTGACCGCATTTATTCTTCTTTCATGTTCTCTTTGCCATACACAGCTCTAACTTCCATAAGTTAGCGTTTGTGTACTGCGAGCTGTGCCTTCTGGCTTAGATTTCGGCTTCCTAGAAGTTTACCCAATGCTCCAATCATGCCATTCTCTGCTCTCCTTCGTCTCTCATCACCTTCCATTGTTGCAAAAGCGCTTCCAAGTTATACAATCTCATCCACTTGCTCGAACACTATGTCATCAACCATAATACTAGTGTACGTTCTGGTTGTCTCTCTTTCAAATACCTTAATGTATATGCTAGAACATACAACCCTTTGATTCCGAGTGTTCCATCTGATTAGTTATATATAAATTCGAAAAAGTGCCACTCAACAAGTTTATTCAAGTAATTTCGCACAGTTTTCAACTTTCATCGGTTTTCAGTTGCGTTTTTAACCACTCCACCACCGAGCACCAAAACAAGTTGCCAATATAATCGAAAAACTACTATTGAATAGCCAATATCGTGAGTAGATTTCATAAAATTGAATACTAAGGAGCTGCTGTGTTAGCAGCAGAGATGGCATTGCGCGAGCGATGCTTAATATATGGCAAGCATTCATAGGCTATGGTAACCGCTTTGCATCAGATGGATCGCATGCTTGCTAGCCTCTCGACGTCGTATAAAAACTAGAAATTGCTTTCGGGATAAGACGATTCATAATTTTTAATTACAAAATAATTGGCATCTTAATTGCAGAGGTAAAGAAATAAATAAGAATTTAACTGTTTAAGATTATTTGGGAGCCATAATAAATTAAAAACTCTAGTAAATGGGTATTTATGCAATGGAAAATACAGTACAGTTGATATTACACTATAATTTTAAATGTAAGTACACTTTTAATCAAATTTCACAAAATTACAAATCGATAAGACTGACCGAGAGGACAGTATTAAATTATCGGAATCATTTAAAATAGATGTCGAAGGGCGAGGGAATATAACCGGTAAACGTGAGTATAACACCATTTTAATGCTTTTATCTCGTATTTATTTTCGTTTTTATCCTGTCCTTGTAATCACTTACGTACTTGTACTAATTCTTCCACTGTTTCTTACATAATTAAGACTTCGTTAAATTACCTAACGTATAATTATTTTGGATTGTCTTGCGTAAAATGATAACAATCAATCAACAAGATAAACTATTAAGTATATAAGTTTATTTCGAGATTTTCCTAAGAAACTACCACGCTTTTTCGATACGGACGTGAAGGGATGAAAGCTTTCCGTATTATGTATTATTTTTATCCCATTCATCAATGTTTTGAAAATAAATAGCTAACTTTGTTTCTTTTTCAAATGTTTGTATATTACTAGTTTTAACAACTAGCGCAAGTGATATATTTGTTTATCATTCTGTAGCATTGTTGCTCCCGAACGGGCGGGTTTCTTTCTTTTTGCTAGCATTGAGAAATGACATAGTTAAGTAAAATTTTGGAGTTGCCATAATTTCCTTTCTTTCTTACGGAATAAATTATTGTTTGATTTTGCTGTTCAGGAAGCATTGAACCCACGATCTGAGATATTTGCAATTAGAATTATAAATTGTTGTATATTTTATCCACACAGATGTAAACTGAACTGATTTCGCCAGTCTTTTAAGTTAATTGAGCGCTACGGTCACACGCTTAAACCTGACTGGCGGAACTAGTTGAGTTCTTTTCAGCTGCCGGCGAGTGCCTGGGGATATATCAATTTGCTTATATTTGTTATATATAACTGAATAATAGTTAGTACACACATATATATACATATATATTTTTGTATATTCATATATTTTTATTATATACCTATATAACTTTTGGCTCGATGTCGGATGTATCAAATGAAGATTTGAATCTAGAATACTATTCCTTGTCATCTTCATATCAAAGTTTGGATAGCTCTGGTGGCGTGACAGACATCTCCTCCCTTGAGGAAAGTCTGAATTTTACCTTTTCATCATTACCTAAAAATTTCAATGTAGTACATATAAATGCGCAAAGCATATCTGCACACTATTCAGATTTGCTCTCTACTTTTACTTCTAATAACGTGCATGCAATTCTTATTTCTGAAACCTTCTTAAAACCGACCCTTCCTTCCACTCTTTACCCTCTCCCTAACTACAAATTAATTAGAAACGATCGCACCTGCCTTAGAGAACAGGACGGTGGGATGCGTATGGTTGGTGGCGGTGGAGTGGCAATATATTTACGTAGTGACATAGTGCATGAAGTTGTATCGCAATCTACACCAGAATTTCAGTCACCTGAGCATCTATTCCTGAAAATTACTCTTCATCACGCTAAAGTACTCTTAGGTGTATACTATAGTCCCTCCCTCCGCATCAATTACTTTGATTCCCTTGAGACAGTTTTAACAGATTTGTATCCCCAATTTGATCACATAATTATAATGGGCGATTTCAACACATGCCTCTTGAAAAATGATGAGAGAGCAAGAAACCTTCTTCAGCTTATTAATTCTCTTAACCTTCACCATGTTCCACTTAATCCTACCCATTTCCCACATAATGGCCCACCATCACTCCTAGACCTGATCATAACCTCTTCACCGGATCTGCTTCATAAAAGTGGTCAATACAACGCTCCGGCTTTCTCAGCGCATGATTTAATATATGGTTCCTTCAAGTTACGCCCACCCAAACGAAGGCACCGTGTTATATTGGCGCGCAATATGGCAGCAATTGACAGGGAAAAACTAGTGAATGATGTACGCAATGCGAACTGGGAAACAATTCTTTCAGCTAGTAACGTAGATGCAAAGGTTGCAGCGTTAAATACGGTAATTTTAAATGCATACGACGAACATGCACCTTTACGACCAGTACGTATAAAGCACTATCCTGCTCCCTGGCTCTCTGACGATATTAAAAAAATTATGTCTCGGCGGGATAGGGCTAAAATTAAGATGCGTCATAATCCTAACGAGACCAACCGTGAATTATACGTCACTTTGCGCAATCGATGCAGTAAAATGTGTAGAGAGGCCAAACGTAGGCACATCCATTCCTCTATTGATAGCTGTCCGCCCAATAAGCTCTGGAAGTATTTGAAGGGAATAGGTATTGGCAAGCAACAACAAACTGATGGCTGTTGTAGTACCGTGAATATTAACAACCTAAATGCTCATTTCAGTTCGCCACCAGCTGGTTTCAACCCTCTTAATAAACTTTCTATGTTGGCATATCTTAATGATTTGCCAACATTCAATGCAGATTCCTTTCACCTTGGAGAGATAACACCTGCAGAAGTGCTCAAAATACTAGATACCATCAAATCCAAGGCTGTGGGAGACGATGACATTAGTATTGATATGCTAGAACCTATAAAATATGTAATTGCTCCTTACCTGGCAAACATTCTAAATTGCTCAATTACTGATGGAGTCTTTCCTTTAGCCTGGAAGAAAGCTTATATAATACCCCACCCCAAGAAATCCAATCCGTCTTCCTTTTCCGATTTCCGCCCTATCTCAATTCTACCCGTCTTGTCCAAGGTATTGGAGCACTTTGTGTATCATCGTCTGTCTAATTATCTGCGAAGGCATAACCTACTGAGTGAGCATCAGTCGGGGTTTCGACCTGGGCACAGTACTTTATCGGCACTGGTGAAAATCACTGATGACATAAGAGGCAATATAGATAACAAAAAAATAACAATCCTTGTTTTACTTGATTTAACGAATGCCTTCAATACAGTTGACGTCGATATATTGCTTGGTATGTTACGCACCCTTAACCTATCACCCACTGCTCATTTATGGTTTAAGTCTTACCTCACTAACCGAAAGCAGTTAACAAAAACTGAAGACTCTAAGTCTGATTGGTGTGAACTCAAGGCTGGTGTTCCTCAGGGGGGAGTGCTTTCACCTATTCTGTTCTCCTTCTTCATCAATGGCATTGTAACGTCTCTTTCTTCTTCTTATCACTTATATGCCGATGATCTTCAAATTTACACATCTGCTTCGCTTGAGGACATTGATTCGGCTATTGCTAAGATCAATAACGACCTATCCGTCATTAGTAAGTGGACCAATGATTACGGGTTGAATATAAATGCATTAAAATCTCAGGCCATTGTTGTAGGCAGTCCATACTACATATCAAAGCTGCAAAGTGTGGTATGCCCAAATATAGTCCTTGATGGGAACATTATTCCTTTGGCACCCACTGTCAAGAATTTGGGCATTACCATTGACCAAACTCTATCCTGGGCCCCTCAAATCGGGGAAGTCAGTCGTAAAATTATTGCATCGCTCCACTCATTAAAACGCCTCCAGTATTTTCTTCCTCTGGGTACAAAAGCTTTGCTTGTTCGCTCTCTACTTCTCCCTATCCTTGACTATGCGGATGTTGCATATTTAGATCCTACTGAAGACCTACTTAACAAATTAGAACGCATTCAAAATATGTGCATCAGATATGTCTTCGGTCTGCGAAAGTTTGATCACATAACTGAATTTCGTCACAAATTAAATTTACTACCTATCAGACGTCGCAGAAATATGCACATTCTCACGTTGCTTTTCCAGGTCCTATTTAATCCCTCAGCTCCAAATTACCTCTCGGAGAGATTCGAGTTCCGTGTACGGGATGATCGTTTACGTCCTAGCAAAAATCTGACATTGGATATTCCATCATACAATTGTCATTCCTATGCGAAATCTTTTACTGTGCAGGCGGCACGTCTTTGGAATTCACTTCCAGGTGATGTGAAAATGGCCCAGTCTGTCCAATCTTTTAAGTTAAAATTGTTTAAGTTCTGGTTTGATGCACCTGAAAATTTTAGCTAATAGTCTACTAGTATCTGATATGTATATGTACTGGTATTTATGTGTATTGTATGTATTTGTGTATGTGTGTGAAGATGGATATGTTAGTATTTGTATGTATGATATTTATATAAGTTTGCGTTTATCTATATGTGTAACAGATATTATTTTGTTTGTTTATTAATATAGTGTGAATGACTTTGTGCTCATACCTACTTCATTAAATTGAGATTTCCTATCAGGTATTCTATGGTTGACTGGAAGAGATCCCGGATGGGATAAGTCCGCCATTGTACAAACAATTTTTATTTTTTATCTGTATTATTGTTTTTTCTTGTAGTACAATAAAGATTATACAAACAAACAAACAAACTTAATCAAGAGTGTTTTTAGAATTATTAAAAAATCTGATTAGCTATTTCTAGAGAATAAGTTCCTTTCTAGTTGATGAGGATAAATGAGACCCTTCCGATTGATTCGAAATTGGGTATCCTATTACTTCAATATTGTTTCAAAAAATGGTAAATAAAAGTAAGTATCCTGCAGATTCCAGTATCTGTAGCATCAGTAGCAATAGTATAACTCCTCGCGACATTTGAACAGAGATATCGTATTTGGTCTCATTGGATTGTCTCAAGAAATATTTAATACATAGTGTTCATTTATTCCGGTCTGATGATGGAGCAGAAAAAGGAAGAAGAAGACGATAAATCCGACGGATACTAACTTTGCTCATTGAATAAGGTATTTAAATAAGATGTTTTACGATTATTGCCTTTTGCAATTAGTGTATGAATGTGTAAAATGAATGATCGAATGAGATTTTGTCATATTTTAGTTCTTTTTAATACTTAATTTGTGTTATACTAGGAAATCGGTTTGAAAGATAGCTCCTGGCATGTACTAGTTTGAGAATTCCTACGGCAGGAGCTATAACACTAAATCACTTCACATAGCACTAATATAGTACTCGTACTAAGTAAAAAGTGATTTCAACTATAGATTAGACTTCCAGCATCATCTTTTTTTACGTAGAAAATAACTTCAACATATATTTTCTATATTATAACTAGTCTGGCCATAAATACTGTTACATAGAAATTATTTTATTATTGTTACATAGATATTATTTTTTCAATTCCTTAATTATTTTGAATTTTGAACGCGTTTATTATGTTAAAAGTTTTTCGATTTCCTGCCGTTTTACATATTTGTTTCGTGTTTACTAGTATTATCAAATTACAAAGTAGGAAATAGAAAATAGGATTGTAGTGATTGCCTTGCACAAAGCGGGTATGGAGCCGTTGGTCATATTCAAGATACTTCAAAAGCTTGGTATCAGCAGATATGTTCGTATATCGTATTGACAGATATAGCAACACTTCCTCTGTTGAAGATCATAAAAGATCGGGGCGACCGCTGTTAGAACTACAAAGGCTGTTAATGGTGTTAAAGCCAGAATTCGCCGAAACCCTATTAGGAAACAAAAAATCTTATAACGAGAAATGAAGATTTCCGCTACGACTCTTTCGCGTATAATAAAACAAGACCTGAAGCTCAGCGCTTATCGTCGATATACAGGACATGCCCTAAATCAATCCCTGCAGTTAAAGAGAGTGGATCGATTAAAACGCCTTCTGTCCCAATACGCTGGTGAAAGGCACAGAAATATATTCTTTACTGTTGAAAAAATTTTCACAACAAGCAAAATGACAAAGTGTACGCACACAGTTCTAAAGAAGCCACCCAAGCGGTCGGTAAGGTAGAATGTGGTCATCATCCTGCTTCACAAATCTTCATTTTTGTGAAAGCCTCTCAGTAATACACTTTTTAAAAATGTACCGTGGACTTTCTAGCAGGACTCTGCCCCTGGATAGAAGGCACGAACTACCCAAACCTGGCTTGAAGCCAACGTTCCGGGCTTTATAAGAGCTGAAGACTAGCCCTCGTCTAGCCCTGATCTGAACCCCTTAGACTACTACTGCTATGGTCAGTTTCAGACAACAAATTATGGTCAGTTTTAGAGGACATGCCATGCTCGAACAACACGCCGACATTGTGCCTCTTAAGAAATCTCTGGAGCAAACAGTGGTTAAATTTCCCATGGAAACAGTGCGTAAATCCATGGATTCGTGGCCACACAGATTATAGGCCTGTATCAAAGTGGAAGGTGGCCATTTCGAATAGAGTATTTTTTTTATTTATTGCTGAAATTTACATAAATATGTACATATAAGTTTTATTACGATTACAGAACTCATAAAAAATAAATGCATATTCATTTTTAACAGGATTTATGTCCGGACTAGGTATATAAACGTATTTTTCGAAGCTCGTTTTGAGCATGGCCAAACACTTTTGTATCTCTAGTTATATCTGCTCTCTCAAAGGATTCGCGGCTGCCGGAAATTAACTTTGATTTCTCTTCGAAACAGTTGCGTTTTGATTTATTATTCAAAAGTTGAGAGCTACGTAT
The DNA here is from genome assembly GCA_947507595.1 of Pyralis farinalis. NCBI lineage: Eukaryota > Metazoa > Arthropoda > Insecta > Lepidoptera > Pyralidae > Pyralis > Pyralis farinalis. The sequence goes on from OX382266.1 coordinate 8,264,437, forward strand.
AGCTATTGGTTTAGAAACATTAGTTATATAATTTTTTTTAGATCTTGGAATTTCTGTAACAGTGTTGTACAGTTAGGAACAGATAAAGCTTGACGTTCAGTTTAAGTATATCGCCTATTTGATGCGTCATAACAATACAGCGTCGCACATTTAACATAATTTTAGATGTATAAGTAAATACTATTTCTTTATTACTATTTAAAGTAAACTTTAGTTTACGGTTTCAAATGCCTACAGACATATAAACACTTTCTTTTTACCTTTCCTTTTAAGCATTAAGCTGTATTACACTGGGAAAACCTTAGCTGGGATTTTAAGTGCTCGTGAAAGAAATCTCTTTAGGGCCGCACAATACGCGACCACTGTGATTTCAATGTGTGTCGATATTCCCTGTAGATAAAAAAAAAGTGTGCGTCTCGAGACGCCCGACAGAAGTGATAACTTAAACTAATCTACATATAATTAAAGCTGCCGTATGCGTGAGGGAAAGGGAAGCTAGACAGACTGGCGCCGTAACGCGTTACGTAACGAAGCGGTTTACCCTCCCATAAGAAGTTATCATTTCAAAAAGTAATATGTAATCATATTACTTTTTGAAATGATAACTTCTTCTAAGAGACTGTAAATATAACATTGAATAACTCCTCTTAACGCAACTTCTTGTACAATCAGTTAAAGACACAAAGAGAGGCAAAGTCAAAGCGCAAAGGTAAAACTATTGCGGTTAGAATTTGAGACATGGACAGCAAATATCTTTTCAACACACTTGCTCATAAAGTGGCTCTAATTTCACCGCAATTAGGCACATAATGACACCTGTAATCAAACTGTGACTTTTGCATTGCTATTATTCACAAGTGAGTTATAGATTTTTTTTTTATTTTATTAGTTGAGTTGCTTTGTTCTTAAAAAAGTTTCCATACAAAAAAGATCGTGTTCAATAGTACAAATAATGTATCTATTGCTTGCTCATTTCATGCAACTTCGTATTTAAATAGATAATTTCAACTTGTACGTGTTTAAAAAATAAATCTTTCACTCAAATATAACTTTTGTTTTCTCTGTAATAAAAAAAAGTTTAAATTCCCCATTTTGTACTTGGCTAAAACGCTATCCGCGAAAAGCCAAAAAAAAAGAAACCTCATTCTTTTAGTCTATGGCCGATCCCTTTGTTAGATGCGCGCGCATAGGAAAACTGATTAATTTTTCCCGCCATTGCGAAAAATATTTCACAACTCGTTTTCACTGTTGAAATTATAGTTATTTATTAATCAAAATGTCTACAAGTACTAGTTATGAAGAAAATGATTTATGTTGTACGCCGCCCGATATAAGATGTGAAGCCCTTAACGTTATGGAAAGTTTACTACCTGAAAACTCCAAGGAAAAATATCTATTAGCGTACCAAAATTTCATACAATGGCACAACAACAAGAATACGCATTCTTTTTCAGAAAATGTATTCATGGCGTACTTTAAACATACACAGAAGAACTTCAGCTACATTGCTGGCTAATTCAGGAGCTGATATAATGACTTTGCGTCATGGTGGGTGGCGTTCTAGCAATGTAGCAGAATCATAAGTAGAAGATTCCATAAAAAACAAGAAGAAATTTTGTGCAAAAATCACAAAAAGAATTAGACCTGATTCTGAGGCGCGTCCTACTGGCGAAACACCATGAACATTCAATGATTGGATTTCACCTACACCTACACGAATAATAAACCATCTCAAATAACACTAGAACATGAAAGTATTTCAGTAAATAATCTATCTTATTTTCTTCACAAGTGTGTTGAAAAACGTCGCCTAACGGCTCGGGTCTCAATGGCGCCTCAGCGGTAATCACTAACATTACACACTTGTACCATAATGTACTATTATATTGAGCTGGATTACTGTTTGGTTCTGCTTGGTTTTATTAAACACATCAAGTCTCTTCTTGGACTGCAAAACTATTGCGGTCGGATCTGAGACGACTTGGATAGCAAATATCTTTTTGTTGAGCTGGAGTACAATTTGGTTTTATTAAATACACACATCAAAAGTGTCTAGGGATCAACATATTTTTGCAATAACTTTTCTCCTGATTGATATTAATTAAAATTTTCTTTAAGGATTCATCAAATAAAGTGTTTTCGTTTGTCTACAGTAACGATAAACCAAGTCACCTTTGCATTAATAAAGAAATTTGCCATTTTCATAATAAAGGGATTTTTGACATTTGAACCACTAACATTAAAGTTCGAAAAAAAGACTGAAATAACAGTTTTCTTTAAAATTTTATTGGGTAACTTAAACAATTAATAATCCGTGTTTCTACCGCGAACACTAACAACACAAGAACATCGGTTTGGCATACTCAAAATGAGTTCATCCAAATCACGCTGTGGAATGGCCGCCCATGTTCGTTGCAACAACAAAAAAAGGTCTTCTTGCGACTGGATACCCTCCATATTCGGCAGAGCTCTTCTCTGTAGCATATCCCATGCATGCTCAATCGGGTTCAAGTCTGGCGACTGAGCAGGCCAGGGCATGACATTGATGTTAGCTGCGGCGAGAGTCTGTCTTACAACTCTTGCGGTGTGCGGTCGTGCATTATCATGCATTAACTGAAATAAAGGACCGATTTGCACTTGTAGAGGAACGATGACGTCTGATACAATCGTCTCAGCATAAATTTAAGCGTTGAGGTTGCCTCTGATCCAAATCAACTCAGTTCTTCCGCCGATCCAAATACCCGCCCATACCATGATGGTTCCACCACTATAAGGATGGACTTCCTGGCAGGATTTTAATCGCTGTTGGGGTCCAGGGGTTCTCCAGTGTCGTATACGTTTATATATTTTATATATTTTTTTATTACAAAGCCACATCTCAATTTCAAGAAATCCGCATAAAAATGCTTGATCCCTAGACACTTTTGATGTGTGTATATCAAGGTTCTTTGACTCAATTTGACCTTCACAAACCTTTTAAACCGACTTCAAAAAGGAAGACATATATTAGTTTGTTTCTATTTTACATTTATTATTATTTTTGGAGTTGGCGCCAGCGCATTTGTTGTGTATATTTGTAAAGGTTTAAATAGGCATTGCTACATTATCGCTTTGACTTAACTTACCATAAATACTAATAAATATATTTTGTAAATCTAAGGACATTTCCCAAAAAATCTTAAAAGATTGGCTGGCACTGACTCCAAAAATAACAATAAATGTATATTATTCTCCTAATATATTTATTTTATTCTAAGTAGTCAAAAATATTCATTTTTTTTCGTTTAAGTACAAATAGATTATATAATATTTATTTATAGTCATATAAAGAAATAATGCAATTATTTTGTACCTTTTAGTGCATTTTTTCTTAGCAGATGTTGTTGGAGTCGGTGTTTATTTTTTATAAAACATGCAATATGATAATTCTACCATAATCAATTTCTATATCTGAATTCAACCTTCTTTTATAATCTAGGCCCTTTGTTAAATAACCACTTTAAAGGCAATATTATTAATTATTGTATGCCATATATGACATATAGCCAAATTATGGACAAAATTATGAAAATACAGGTGGATGACGAAACTACTATTGTTCTTTTAATAGGAAATAGTATAGGAATTTAAAAAAAGTATGTAACCAGAGGATTTAGTATTAGTAATTATAAAATAATCAGTTGCTTTAATAGAGAGTCTTCAATAAGAGGTGGGTCAATGATTGTGTTAAAAAAATACCAAAAAGCGAAAGAACGTTTGGATATTGCTAGGCTATTTATTGAGGTCATGTGGTGGCACCATATAAAATATCTCCTAGTGGTGATGTTTTGCTATTTGAGCTAGTAATGGAGGATATTTTTTAAAAGCAAAAAAGCCTGCGCTGATTTCAACATTGATATATTAGTAGAAACACAAACAAGTATTCGATTTTTAAATTTATTTAAATCTTTTGAACTAGAAAATCTAGTTCTAGAGCCAACGCGTATAACGATCACATTTGCAACTTGTCTTGATAATGTTTTTGTGTAATTGTGACATATTTTTATATGAAATATTTTTAATATATGTGTAGATATGAGTGGGCTCCCAGACTTGATGCAGTTTAGTAAACTTGTTCGTTTATTCAAGTCAGGGGAAACGAGCGAGTTGGGGAATTACAGACCCATATCTATACTGTCAGTTATGAGTAAAATATTCGAAAGCATATTTTCGGTCCATTTTTATTTTTAGTATATACGAATGTAGTATATATTATAATTTAGTATATATTTAGCCTTAAATGGTGCCGAAAATGGCAGATATAGTACTATTTGCTGATGATACCTCACTAATTTTTAATGTGGCCCGCCAGTGGCAAAATATTGACAAGGTAAATGGTGTTGTGTTTGTTATTTTAAAATGGTTCACATGTAATAATCTTTTGCTAAACTCAGCTAAAACCAAGAGCATCAAATTTAGTCTTCCAAATGTGACTTCTGCCAATACAGAATTTCTCATTGGGAATAATAAATTAGAATTTGTTAATAATACTGTGTTTCTTGGAATTACAGTAGACTCCTAATTAAAATGGGGCCCCCACATAAATAAACTTGCCGGTAAGCTCAGCTCCACTGCATATGGAGTTAGGAGAATCAGGCAATTGACAGATGTGGATACTGCGCGCTTAGTCTATTTCAACTACTTTCACAGCATTATGTCGTATGATATACTATTGCTGATATTGAGACAAGTTTTATTTTACAAAAAATAGCTAATCGCTCTATTTATAACATGGGCTCCAGAGAATCTCTCAGGAAACTGTTCAAAGGAATAAATATCCTCACTGTTATTTAATATTCACTGTTAATTCTCAATATATTTACGAAAACATAATGTATGTCCGTAAAATTTTTTAATCGTTTTGAAACTTCAGCGAAAAACTTAGAAGTAGAAATAAGTTGTGTATGCGTGCATCGGCTTGCTGGTAAATCTTTTCTTGTAAATTGTATTCGAATTTATAATAAGTTGCCTGAAACAGTTCTGTCCTTTCCCGACAATGTATTCATAAAGTAGGTACATTAAAAATACTCTCTGTAAAAGGGCTTATTATAGAATTCAGAATATGTAAGTAATAAAGATGTCTGGAAATAATTCAGCACAGACGACCTGTCCTTAATAATCTTTAATTTTACCATTTGATAACATTATTGTACCAATATGCTTATGCGAACTTTTTGCAATATGAATTGTCAATTTTAAAAGAGACCTATATTGACAAGTTTCTTTCGGCATTTCTTCTTCGCCAATGCTCATTTCCGAAATGCTAGCAGATTAAAGAAGAAAAAGTAAAATAAGAGAAATGAATAAGATACAATAAGATTATATTTCCAAAATGTAAGACGTGTCTAACTGCCCGCGAGAGCCCAGTGGCAAATAAAGAAATTGTTATCTTTTATTTTTATTTGTTTACCGATATCTATTTAGGCACTCTTAATTGATACTTATAAAATAGTAATGCGCGAGTGATACTATTAATGGTTGGTTGTTTGTTTACCACCCGAATGAAATAAAATAAAGCCATAAAACAAACATTAAACTCGGGCAACACATTGTTTATTTACGAGGCGTTTCCCATTAACACATATCATACTTTCAAGGGTTTTCCTGTATACATCTCGTCACCTCCATAGGTAGTAAAGTAGGGTAAACCGGGGTTAAATGATCATTTGCCCTAAAGTGGACCCTTTCTTTTATTTTCCTCCTAACACTAATACTCCCACACCACAAAACGTACATCCTACCTAATTTTCAGGTGCCTTTGCTCGATTTCAGATGCAGGGTTTTTTTTTAAAAGAATATTCATGTCAATTTGACGTCGCTATTGTTTAAAAATGGCGTCAATATTGCATTGTATCAAGTAATTATTTAGCCTACGATCCAAATAATCCTACGGTTGATGATGAAGTGTTGGAAGAAGTGGACGAGATTGTATATCTTGGATACACACACCGCTAATGTAGAAAGACGATTGAGTGCTGGGAATAGTGTGAATGGAGTTTTGGGAAAACTTCTTGGCAGTAAAAACTTGAGCCAGAAGGCACAGCTTGCTATACACAATGCAGTGCTGGCCCCAAAGCTTACTTATGAAAGCCAGAGCTAGGTATGGCAGAGAGAACATGAAAGTAGGATAAATGAGGTCGAAATACGAGCGTTGCGCAAAATTTGTTGCGTAATGCGTGTAGACCGTATTTGCAATGATGATGTTAGAAACAGAGTCTGAAAGAGAGCGTCGATATTGGAATAAGAAGAGGCATGCTCCGTTGGTTCAATGCAGGATGAAAGAATGACAAAGCAAATATACAACGCAAAAGTGGAGGGATGTAGGAGCCGAGGAAGGCCAAGACTTACCTACCATGACCAAATTGGTCGCGTTCCATCAGAAGGTGATGTTAAGAGCCTTAGAAACCGGCGAGCGTGCATGAGAAGAGCAATAAATGTTAAAGAAGGAAGTGAAGTGTGTAAGAATCGAGTCAAGTGGCGCTCGGTTCTCTCTGCCTACCCCGCAAGGGATTTGGCGTGAAGTTATAGCAAATAATCTTTCTGTTTATAACTATTTTTTTATACCACGTCGGGAGTCATACAAACATCACCTGATGTAAAGCGGGTACCGTAGCCTACTAATGCTAGCGATATATTAAGTATCACTCGCGTGATGCCTCCTCTACTGCTTACACAGCAACTCCTTGGGAGCTTACTGGTGACCTCACTCACACGCAGGAACACAACAACACTCTAGGGAGTTGTTATTTGGCTGCGGTTTTCTGTGAGGTGGAGGGTACTTCCCCAGACGGGCAAAACTTACTCTTAACTTTATACTCAGTTTACTTGTTGGTAGCATTTTAGCTCTAGGAAAGGACCAATCGATTTTGATTTAGTTTATTTTTTTAAATAATGAGCTTAGCTTCAAAAAATCTGTTGTAAAAAGAAGATTAACAGCTATTTTTTGGTTGATTAAGGAGATGTGAGCAAATTTCACTGGTTTGATCTATTTCGAATTTGATATCCTATTACTTGAGTGATATTGCAAGAGAATAATCATGACCTGATGTTGTAACACAATTCGAAATCTGCAAGATATCCAACGTCTCACCAACTTACAGCAGTGTTCGTCTTTAGAATTTTCATGAGAGTGTCACATATGAAAAAAACCTGAAAAAAAAAGATACTGCGAATAACGAATACTCATAGCGATAATTCGCGGCATGTCAATCTAAATTCCCTCTTGTCAGGATACTTTAAGTATGTTTTTATTTAATAAAAATATTTTAGTCCTATCAAAGTGTCAAAAATATTTTGAATAAAAATCTTTTGAATAGCCTGTACCCGTAATCGAAATTACATCCTGTTCTTTGAAATGAAAGCTGTAATTTGCTTATTATTATAAAAATCTGAATCTTTTCATCAGAGTAAGTATATACATTATTATTACTTATATTATATTAAACGAAGCGTCGATGCCACTATATCAGCATAATATATGTTTCACGTGCCACAAGGATATCGTCATGTGATATCTTTGTGACACGCATATGGTTTGTGTGGTGTTCACTTAATACGTTTCAATTAGTACGCGTCTTTCACTTCGACGTACAAATTATTACATGTAAGCTTTGTTAATTAATTATCAGATTTATATATGTCGCCGAGGTAGCAACACCATATTGAGAAACCCGGAAGAAATAAATCCCCGTGATGCTAGTTTTAATAATAACGGATCAAAATGTCAAGTCGGCGCTTGGGTGGAATCGACATCGTTGGATTGGCAACACCGGTTGTGTTTGTTATGGTTTGCTCGAAATGTCGATTGTTGTCAGTTGTCAAAAACGTCAAGATGAGATACCGTCATTGGAAGCGCATTACGAATCGAGCAATGGAGCCAATCGCACGTGTCGCGTCCACCGCATTTTGAATCCGTTGTAATCTGCGATCTGAGTATAACTTTTGTTACGATTATTATTGTAATGGACTGATTAAATATTGAGAAGATTAACTATGTTGATATTTCGCTTTATTCGCCATGAACAACGAGCCACCTGACGACGATTACATTCTCGTTCTGACATATATTTATAATGATCACTAGCTAGGTGGTGAAGGAAAACATAGTGAGGAAACCCGCACGTCGAAGAAATTATATTGCGACAGACGTGTGTCCTAACCTAAGAAAAGACTGATTTTCTCTCTGGTTTGTGGATGTCTGGCGGCAGACACTCCGTGTAGAATCAGTATCTTCGTCAAATCCTTACGCTTAAATGGCGGACTCTGCCAATCCTAATGGATTAGGAAAACAAAGCTTCTTCTTGTAGCGTCATGTCAATAAAGAAGAAGAAGCATTGTTAATTAATTACACTTTTTTGTTAATTATATGTGGATTATATTACCGTGTACTGATAAAGGGTCATTATTTCAAGTAACTCGTAACAGTTTGCCATCCAATATAAATATATATTATATATTTGCATTTTGAATATCCAAAGCTCTTCTCATGCACGTTCGCCGGTTCCTAGAGCTCATGACATCAGCTTCTAATAAAATACCCTTCATTATCGCATTGTGTATACCTGTTTCGTCGTTCTTTCAATCTGCATTCTTTCTATATGTTCGAACCAACGGAGCATTGTTTTTCTTATCTTAACATCGACACTCTCTTTCAGAACAACTCTATGTCTTACAGTGTCATTGATGGCGCAAGCTAGAATAATAGCTGAGTAGAAATTTCTATTTTTAATTTCTAAAAAAAAAAGGATTGACGTGATAATAATCTGCTGAAGTGTCAACCTTTAACATGTTACGATTTTTGGGATTATATGATTTTTAATGAGCATTGATATACTTTTGAATCTCGTCTTCCTCAAATGACATTAACTTTTTTGTAATTGATTTATTACTTTTTTACTACTATTTTAGTACTCTATAGAATCTGCATGCTAGGGTTTTTAATAGAAAATTACTGTAAGCCTTGGCAGAAATGGCAATTACCTGACTCGTAATATTCTCATAAGACTCCGGCTTCAACAATAATGTAAGTACTATTCTTAGTCGACTGTTGTTAGAAGTGAAAAATATATTAGTACAATCGAAAACAAAATGTCGTACTTTATCGTTTGGTTTATGGTCAAATATTGACTAAAAGCCAAATAATGAATATACGTGAATATCAGTTTTAATCTTCTTCTTAGCGTTATCCCTTTTCCTAATCAATTTGCATAAGCGGGTCCACTACCTAAGCCTAAAGATTTGGCGTAGATACGGATTTTTACATGGAGCGACTGCTGTTAGACCTTCACAACCTAGACGGTAATCAGATCTTTCTGACGTTAGATCATATGTTTTGCAAAATATAACTTCTTGGATGTGTGTGTTTTCTCACTATGTTAAATATGTACATAAATCGAAAAACCCGAATTTAGTGGTACATGCCTACGCCAGAAATCGAACCGGGGACCGGTTGGTCAATAGGTCAGCTCCTTGTGCACTGGGCTTGCACTGCTCTAGCATTAAATTCTAAACGCGAATATTAGTTTTATTGTCATTAAAATTACACTAACATTATCCCCTTTTCAGGAAATAAAAAAGAAATAGTTGAATAGTTTTAAGTATGGCCAGGAAGGTCCTCCATTCTAACGTACGTTCAAAATTACAAAAAGCTATAGAGAAGTGAGAACAAATGAAATTAAATAAAATATTATTTGTAAAGAAGAAGAAATCAGAACCAGCGTAAGAATTACAACAAGAGATGATATTATATATCTTGGATGCGCCACAGCTGATGTGGAAAGACGTGTGAATTCTCGGAATGGTGTGAATGGAACGTCGGGGAAATTTCTTGGCAGTAAAAGCCTCAGCCAGAAGTCAGCAGGTTGCTATACACAACGCAGTGCTGGTCTAACTTATGGAAGCCCACCGCTCGTGCCCTGGTACTGCTCAATGCTCTTGTTACTTATAATCGAAATATTGACCTATTCCATACTACGGATGCTGAATTATTTAAATACGTAAAATATTTCGTGAATAATGTTAAGATGAAATGGGTAATAATTAATATGTATATTTACATTGGTCATATTAATAATTTTATTCTATATATGTATGAGTACTTACGATTAATGTTACTCCGATTGACCTGTACACGTTTTGGTTTTAATGTCTATAAGTGTATGTATTATAAATAAATAAACAAAGCGAGCGCTGAGTATGGCAGACAGTGAGATGTTTAAGAATACATTTTGTTTTATAGTTGCGTAAATAATAACAATTCATGGTTGTTATTATTTTTAAAATTCGGATAGTAGTGGACTTGAATATTTTTAAAAACGGTAACTCTCTACATTGTCAGGGGATCATATTAATGTATTTATTTATTTGGTATATGAGTACGAAAACTGATTTTTATATTGCTGGCCAGCGTATATCGCGTCACTTATAGGATATATAAGAAAAGTGTATTTACGTACGTTTATCTGTTATCAAGTACCCATAACACAAGTTTCCTTTACGTTGAGGCTAGATGGTGCCATGTAATTTGGTCGGAGACATTTATTTATAATTATTATTTATTGTAGGGAGCTACCTTATATGGTATAGATTCTTCAGGAATATAGTATCGCAAAAATGTGTGCAATTTTAGAACGAATAAAAAACGAGTAAATATAATTATATATTTCATTAATGAACATTCGTGAACAGGTCGATGAGTGTGGTAGAGACGAATGAGGAATGTTCGAATCAATGCCTATGGCATTCCAATGTCTTCACCTACCCCAATGGGTGACAGACGTGATGATATGTAAGTATTTCATTCATAAACAAATAGTATTCTTAATAACAATTAGTAATATCTTGTGTATACTATTTGTTTATTAATGAAATATTTTGGGATTTCATTGCAGTAGTAACTAATTTTCAGGTGAATGCACTCCTTATGGCCATAAAAACTTTAATCAATGTTCGTGCACCCTTTTATTAAAGTACTTGATGTGTTTAATGTCAGACTTGGATTTCTTTGAGACCTGTGGCTAGAAATACGGGACCAGTGAAGGTGAACTCTGGTACCTATTGCCTGATTTAGTGTATCACTCTATTAGTTAGACGGTAAGATACCTTTATCTTTCTTACATTCTTTTTTAATTAAATCTTGATACCTAGCGTAAATATGAGAAAAATATAGCTTGCAAATGAAGTCAGAAAGTAAATTCTCCTTTGGAATGAGATATGTTCGGACGGAGTTAATAAAACCGCAAGCTTCTACGATGTCTAAAGTCTAATGTAATATTAGTAGGTAACAACGTGTATTCAGCAGTGTATACACTACTGCATACACTTTATACCCGGGACTTTAAAAGTAAAAAAAGGAAAAGTAAAAAAAATACCATTATATATTTTAAAGTTTGTTAATTTTTTTTTATACTACGTCGTGAGGCATACAAGCATGCGGCCCACTTGATGTAAAGCAGGTACCGTAGCCTATTAACGCTTGCGATTTAAGTATCAATCGCGCGATGCCTTGGCAACTCCTTGGGAGCTTACTGGTAACTTCACTCACTCGCAGGTACACAGCAACCCTCAAGGGAGTTGTTATTTGGCTGCGGTTTTCTGTGAGGTGGAGGTACTTCCTCAGGCGGGCTGCTTTGATGCGCCCTACCTCTCTTGAAGAGCTTATTGGTCAGAATATTCTCCCATTGGTCAGTAGGCTCGAATCGGTTTTTGTTCATGCACACAAATGTTTGTCTTGTGTGGGAATCGAACCCACGAGCGTTGGTGTCAAAGTCGCGTCTTTCACGACTGAGCCACCGAGCTCGTCAAATTTGTATAGTTGTATGTAACCTTTGCAATATTTTCGCCAATAATGTATAGGACATACCTTGAGGGCAGTTTCACATATACATCCACAATTTCAGTGATGTGGCAGAAATTCTTGAAAAATTTAATTCACTTGTGTGAATTAACCGACATTTCTTCTGATATTTTTTGGTAAAGATTGGTGTAGATACAACGAAGATGTAATAATAAACTAAAAAGTTATACAAGTTATATTATTAGTAAATAAAACGTTTTAAATAAAAAAGGGCTACAAAATTCGTCGAAGTCGACGTCTATTTATATAGTTGCTATATATGATTCTTTCCACCACTAGTGGACATTATACAGCGGGTTTAATATCCGACTTGTTTGTAAACGTAAAAGATTATTTTAATTATGACTGATAGTTATATACATTGTTTATTTTTTATACTTCATAATATTATTTAATTATATTATTATTTTTTAATAATATCGCGTTTTTTTTTCAAGTACACACCTATACAGGTAATCTTAGAAAGCAAAATCTTATCTTAATACAAAATTTGGTCCAAATTGTTAAAGCTGTTTCTGAGATAGATGGAATGTATTTTTATATATATTTATATATATATATATATAGGAATAATTCATTTAAAGTAATATGATAAAATGTGCAAAAAGACAGTGCTGTTAGTAGGCCTCGAACTCTTTGTGACTGCATAAGATAGACCGTATGTACGGTGCGTACAAATACGTAATAATGATACTGTCGAATACAAAATGTAATTAGTGTTTAACACGATCCGCAGTTGGGAGTATTAATTGAAATGTATCTGAGGGACCGAGTTACGCTTTTGTGAAAATTCGGGGCTTTTTTTGGAAAAACACCTACATACATATGGAAAATTTGCTCGTTAAAAGTAATAGCTACTTTTAACTTAGAGTTCCTGTGTAGCATACATAGAGCGTAACCCTACGTGGCCAGAGATGTGGCTATCAGATAGTTTCCTCCCAAATTATACCAGGAATGTAATCGCGATCTCGAAGACTACAAACGTAACGATGTGAAGACGGTCTACGTAGCCAATGTCCTTCAAAATGGCCTCGTTGTTTCTACCTGCCGGATTTTCTGGGATAATTTATTTATATAAACTTTATTGACCACAAGATAAGGGTGCGGTAGGTGGACTTAATGCTAAAAGCTTTCTCTACCTGTATAATTGTCTTTTTATTCAATAGGCGACAGACACGTTTTGATATTTTATTTATTTATCATTATATAGATATAACGATTATAGGGATTAAAGTATGAAATTACCGTTTTTTGGTGTGAGATTTTCAAGTGAAACTTTTTTCACTTGATATGAAGTTTTTCATTTAAAAAATGTACGTACATGTAAAAGGTTCGCATAGCGCGAGCGGTCTTAATGTATTGCAAGCGATCTAAGGCCACGGTTATCGCATTGCAACAGGTAGGCCATATGCATGTATGACTTTAGGTGTAGTATAAAAATTCCACGATCTTCATTCATAATGTCCAACAAATTGTTACGTCAAATACAAGGCAAGTCATGAGTATAATGGAACGTAGACGGTATCTGTATTCTAAGAGAGCATATACTATTGATACACTTCAGGAATTTAGGATACGGATATTTTCATGTAAGTTAAGCAATGCGGGTAATTCGCGACAAAAATATGTTTCCTTTTTGCTGTCATACAAGCAAAAAGAAATACAGTTCTTAATACTTCAAAAAAGTCTATTATTAATTATTCATATTTCTCATTGGTTTTGCCCTCGCCACTCTGCACTAAAATATCTAATCACTCAAAGGTTGGCTGGTAGAGATCTCTTATAGAGATAAGTCCGCCTTTGTACATTTATAATTCTATTTTTAGGTTTACTGTATTGTTGTTTACTATGAGTGTACAATAAAGAAATTACAAACAAACAAACACGTCTACTCGGCTCTTATACTATATGTAACCGGAATTAATACTCATTTTTGTAATTCGTTTTGCGAGGCAGAAATATCGTACGGATACGTCTCGAATACAATGTCTTATTTCATACCCTTGTGGTACTACTATTTGTGAACATTTTTACGTCAGAATGCCGACAAAATGCGTTAGCATCGAACGCTGTTCTTTGCCATATATGAATTCTTATGTTATTTTTAAACCTCGCTGAAGTATCGTGCCCAACCAAAATAATTTCTTTGACATGTTTCGGCATACTTCAAGTGATTCAATAAATACTTTCATTTGCTGAAAAACGGTCGAATCAAAAGCCGAAGAGCATGCAACCTATTCAGGTTGATGAGTGTAGAAGAAGCCAGAGAGGTATGTTTGGATTGATGCACCTGGCGTTCCAAGTCTCTGCCTACCCCAATGGGAGACAGACGTGATGATTTGTATGTATATATGTATGCTTTTGTCGACAAGTTTAATGCAAGCCTACATAGAGCTATTGTGTTGTAATCATATTACTTTAAACGAGCAGTTTTTGTACATATATATAGGTATGTTTCATGTATATACCTCTGCAACAGCTCAATTTGGATCAATTTTTGTATTATGATAATTACGTGTTACTTTTTTGAGAAATACAGGTCATTTAGACATTATTACTATTAGGATTCATCCGCTTCAATGAACCCGATACTGGATTCGTTAGGTCGGCCACCCTATGAGCCAGGGATGTGACGTGAAAATGCAGGTGCTGTACATATTTGGCGGTACGGTGCCACGATCGTCTCTAATGACCGCAGGGTCCTATTGTTAAAGGGATGCACGATAAATCTCCAGATTCATTCGCCTGAATGCAGCCCAAAGTCGATCCAGTGTTTAGCGTGTTGTCCTGGTATCGTCATGCGTTGTCTTTTCACAAAGTGTGCTATCCCAATAGTTTTTTTTATTGCTCCCTTGCGTCTTTCCATATAAGTGGCTCAATATCAGCAGTCAGACTAATTAACACCTCTTTTTCCATTTTCTTATACTACTACGGGGACAAACAAGCGTACGGCCTGCCATATGGTACGCAGTTACCGTAGCCTCCATAGGCTACGGTAACTGCTTCGGATACATCCTCCTCAATGAACTCCATAGTCAAAGTCAAAGTCAAAATCTTTTTATTCCGTAGAAATGGCTACATTTGTTTGGAATCGTCACAATTTTTTTCCCTACCGTGCAGTTTATGACTAGGTGAGCACTGATAAAAATACTGCCAAAAAACTCAGGCATCCCTCTTTTGGTATCCAAACAAATTTACATATTTTATTAATTACATTATAATTGGATCGACTCACTCCCAGGCATTTTTATCATTAATATAGTCAGATACTTTATAATATGCCCTACTACACAATTTGGCTTTAATAGTAGTATTAAATTTGTTTATTGATAATTCTCTTATATTGCTGGGAAGTTTGTTATAGAACCGTATACATTGCCCCATAAAAGAATTACTTATTTTGTGGAGACGGCTTGCATGTAACACAAGATTATGCTTATATCTAGTATTTATGCTATGAGTATCACTCTTTTTACAAAATGAGTCTATGTTTTTATGGACATACAAAAGATTTTCGTAGATTTTTCGTACATATTGATGAATTAAAAGTTTTCTATGAGACAAATATAAATTTCAACTGTCTCATATATTTTGGACGAGTAGGCACTGAACTTTCATATGAAAGAGTAGATTTTTTTCGAGTTCAGAGATTCTTCTTGATACTAAATAAGTGGATAAATTAAAAGTGAAAGATCCTTCTAAGTTCTTAAATATTTTATGTTCGTTAATTTAACGTAATTAAATTAGGTACGTTTCAATTAATATCAAAATTTAAGCGTACATTATGTAGAGCTGCAGCGTGGCGAAAGCGGGCTGGCAAAATGCTTAATCGCACATTATACTTATTATTACTGTCTTTATATCTATCTATAACTTCACGCCAAATCCATAGCGGGGAAAGCAGAGAGAACCGACCGCCTCATGACTCGATTATTACACACATCACTTAGGTACTTTTTAACATTCATAATTCTTCTCATGTTTCATGTTCAACACGATTAATTTGGTCATAGTAGGTAAGTTTTGGTTTTCTTAGCTTTTACATCCGTCTACATTCGTGTTGCATATCTGTTTCGTAATTCTTTCATGCATGCCTCTTTTTATTTCAATACCGATGCTCTATTTTAGACCAACGCTATATCTAACCTCGTCATTGCGAATATGGTCTACAAGCGTTAGGCGATAAGTTTTGCGCAACGTTCGCATTTCCACCGTGTTTATTCTACTTTCATATTCCTTACATTATTATTATATCATATTACTGATTATTAAAAAGTACGTATTTACTTATTATTTTCAATTAATGTAACAGAAAGTGTATACAAATTAAACTCAAATACCGATGTATTCCATTTATGCTGAAAGTTTTTGTGGAATACCCGATCTTATAGATAACAAAAAAACCGGCCAAGTGCGAGTCGGACTCGCGCACGAAGGGTTCCGTAGCATTATCTATAAAAACGGAAAAAAATCACGTTTATTGTATGGGAGCTCCCCTTAAATATTTGTTTTATTTTAATTTAATTACTTATTTTTAAAGTGAATATATAACTAAATATTCTGTAAATATTTCAAGCTTCTACCTGCTGCCGTTATCAATATCGAGCAAAAATGACCAAAAAGTCACGTTTATTGTATGGGAGCCCCCTTAAATATTTATTTTATTCCGTTTTATAGTATTTATTATTATAGCGGTAACAGAAATACATCATCTGTGAATATTTCAACTGTCTAACTATCACGGTTCATGAGATACAGCCTGGTGACAGACGGACGGACGGACGAACGGACAGCGGAGTCTCAGTAATAGGGTCCCGTTTTACCCTTTGGGTACGGAACCCTAAAAAGTATTTGAGTTTTGCGGACGTCTGTCTAATATTTATATCTATATATGTTTATAATATGTTTATCTATATATGTTTATAATATGTTTATCTATATATGTTTATAATATGTTTCAGCTACTTGAAATATCATTCTCGTACTCATCGCATGACACTGATTTCCACACACATTATCTACCTATCCAACGGGGTGGACATACATAAATAAATACATCGTAATGCATTACCCTCCTTTTGGTTGGCTAAAGATATTATACTATTTAATTAGAAAGTTCATATTTTTTTCCTTTATTTGTCGTAACTGCAACGGTGTAAACACTGTGCAAAACTGACTTCACGACTTCAGTATAGTCATTACTTCACTGAATTTACGAATAATTATTCAAACCGAGGGGCGTCGTGAAAAGATAGTTTATGAATATAATTATAGTGATAAAAATAATGATGATTATTATTTTTTTATAACGTGGTTTTTATTGTTATTATTATTACGCTTGGTTCTTGGCCACAAGGGGCTGGGTATGAAAGCGAAAATACTCATAAATTTAAAAGAAAAAGGAAAGAAATGAAACCAATAATGTGTAATTTGATTTGATAGTAAATGTCGATAAAATTATGATATTAATGTATTTGTAATTAAATTAGGTACGTTTCAATTAATATCAAAATTTAAGCGTACATTATGTAGAGCTGCAGCGTGGCGAAAGCGGGCTGGCAAAATGCTTAATCGCACATTATACTTATTATTACTGTCTTTATATCTATCTATAACTTCACGCCAAATCCATAGCGGGGAAAGCAGAGAGAACCGACCGCCTCATGACTCGATTATTACACACATCACTTAGGTACTTTTTAACATTCATAATTCTTCTCATGTTTCATGTTCAACACGATTAATTTGGTCATAGTAGGTAAGTTTTGGTTTTCTTAGCTTTTACATCCGTCTACATTCGTGTTGCATATCTGTTTCGTAATTCTTTCATGCATGCCTCTTTTTATTTTAATACCGATGCTCTATTTTAGACCAACGCTATATCTAACCTCGTCATTGCGAATATGGTCTACAAGCGTTAGGCGATAAGTTTTGCGCAACGTTCGCATTTCCACCGTGTTTATTCTATTTTCATATTCCTTACATTATTATTATATCATATTACTGATTATTAAAAAGTACGTATTTACTTATTATTTTCAATTAATGTAACAGAAAGTGTATACAAATTAAACTCAAATACCGATGTATTCCATTTATGCTGAAAGTTTTTGTGGAATACCCGATCTCATAGATAACAAAAAAACCGGCCAAGTGCGAGTCGGACTCGCGCACGAAGGGTTCCGTAGCATTATCTATAAAAACGGAAAAAAATCACGTTTATTGTATGGGAGCCCCCCTTAAATATTTGTTTTATTTTAATTTAATTACTTATTTTTAAAGTGAATATATAACTAAATATTCTGTAAATATTTCAAGCTTCTACCTGCTGCCGTTATCAATATCGAGCAAAAATGAGCAAAAAGTCACGTTTATTGTATGGGAGCCCCCTTAAATATTTATTTTATTCCGTTTTATAGTATTTATTATTATAGCGGTAACAGAAATACATCATCTGTGAAAATTTCAACTGTCTAACTATCACGGTTCATGAGATACAGCCTGGTGACAGACGGACGGACGGACGAACGGACAGCGGAGTCTCAGTAATAGGGTCCCGTTTTACCCTTTGGGTACGGAACCCTAAAAAGTATTTGAGTTTTGCGGACGTCTGTCTAATATTTATATCTATATATGTTTATAATATGTTTATCTATATATGTTTATAATATGTTTATCTATATATGTTTATAATATGTTTCAGCTACTTGAAATATCATTCTCGTACTCATCGCATGACACTGATTTCCACACACATTATCTACCTATCCAACGGGGTGGACATACATAAATAAATACATCGTAATGCATTACCCTCCTTTTGGTTGGCTAAAGATATTATACTATTTAATTAGAAAGTTCATATTTTTTTCCTTTATTTGTCGTAACTGCAACGGTGTAAACACTGTGCAAAACTGACTTCACGACTTCAGTATAGTCATTACTTCACTGAATTTACGAATAATTAATCAAACCGAGGGGCGTCGTGAAAAGATAGTTTATGAATATAATTATAGTGATAAAAATAATGATGATTATTAGTTTTTTATAACGTGGTTTTTATTGTTATTATTATTACGCTTGGTTCTTGGCCACAAGGGGCTGGGTATGAAAGCGAAAATACTCATAAATTTAAAAGAAAAAGGAAAGAAATGAAACCAATAATGTGTAATTTGATTTGATAGTAAATGTCGATAAAATTATGATATTAATGTATTTGTTTCGATTTATCAATTAACAAAAAAAAAATTGCTATAGGTTTTTGTAAAAAAAAGTGTTATCCGCTCTCCGAATACAAAAGAGAACCTCTTCAGGCGACATATATTGTCTTAGGTTTTCGCGATTGTTATACATTGAATTAAACAATTTTTAACGGAAGTATCGCGTGTTTTATTTATCTTGTTGAACCTGACATTTCGAATGCTTTGCAGCGAATTGTTTAATTCAACATATATATATTTTTTTCGTTTATCGATAAGTCTGTCGAAATTTCATACCCTCTTATCAAAGTTAATATTCGTGTTGACCTGTGTAATCAGGTCAAAGTTGGTTAATATATCGTATAATATACACAAAACAAAAATATTTGAAACCGGAATTAGATACCGACTTCAAAGTAATCTTTGAAGTCTGAAAAAATAAGAACTGCTTGATAAATAATTCAAACCCACATCGTTGCATTTTATATGTGCTCACTTTATTACGACGTTTTCACATTTTATTTAGTTTTTGTTGGCCATTGAAGAGTTCATATTCAGCACACTGATCAAATGTTTTTGTAAGCTTTACCAATTACATCATTTTCAAAAAATCTTTTTTTGCTAAAGATTTTTATAATTGATATATTTATTTCTTTTTTTCTTCTATACTAGCCTCTTGCCCTGGTTTCGCACGCGCGATCAGATCGTTAAACTTCACAGGATCATGCACTGGGCTGAATTTTGCCCAAAATCTTTTTCAAAATCGGTTCAGCTGTTTTGGAGTCCATAAAGGATAAACAAAATTACATTGATTTTATTTTTATAGACGATGAAATAAAATAAAAAGAGAGAACTGTTGATGATAAAATAAAAACAGAGACAAAGAAAAGAGCCTATTACTAAAATGTTTTTTAAATAACTTTTTAAATAGTGATTAAACCTTCATAAATATAATTCGATCTATTTCGGATGTACCAAACGAAGCTCTATTTGAATTATCCAATACCGTAAAAATATTACCGTAAACAAAAAGTGAATCTTATTTGACATAGACGTTATTGACAACAGCCAATATCTTCCGTAAATATGATGTCAACATAAAGGCATATCTGAGAATAGACTATTATAAATTAATGTACCCTAATTTTGTAAGACGGGAATTTTCGTTTCCGTAAATATGTCAGAGACGTCCGTTTTCAAAGAGATTACTAATAATAGGCTCTTTGGAAAAAGCTTACAATTTTATTATGTTTTTATATTGTAAAATGTTTTATCAAAAAGGTGTTTATATTAAATAATCTATTTTATATTTGCATTTTTTAACTATTTATTAATGTATGGCATGCTTGATGAGTAGCAGTTACCGTACAGTCACTCGCAGAAAAATTCTCTGGAACCGCAGAGTACGCAACCTTTGTAGTTTCAATTTGTGAGGATGAATATTTAACCGTCGGCGAACAGTGTTGTTATAAAACGAGGTTGTTAGCATCATATTGAACATACGGTATATCGGTAGAACACAATAAGAGAGACGAGATCTCCTGTAAATTTAGGTGATTAATACCGTGTGTAAGTTTAGGATTATCGAGAATTCTCAGTGTTCGACTCTGAACCAAATCATCAAGTCCTTGCTAGTAGCATTACGAAGCGAAAATTGTAAATAGATATTACAATTCAATTGTCTATAGAACCTCGACAGATCATCTAGATATCAAGTCTATACCATCAATATATACCTTTAAGATATTTACTAAAGATGTAGTGATATGTCTCGCTGACGTTTTCAGCTCTGTGATATTTTACATAATATGCCAAGCACGCTAATATTAAAGCATGCATTGCGATGCACAGAATATTTCTTTTCGCTACAGGAATGGATAGTTCTTCTTTTTTGTGAGTTAGAAATTAAAATATTTCCTCCGGGAAAATGCGAAAAATCTGTCGTCCAAAATATTCAACGTCTCAAGACAAAATAAGTCTTTGGTTAGTTTGCGTTGCCAGCGATATCTAAGATACGTTGTCTCTAATTACGGGCTTCATGTGATAGCTCAAGGTTACACAACGTGCGATGAAGAGCGCCATACTCAGTTTCAGTTTCTCTACGTGATCGATTCAGGAATAAATACTCGTAGCAGAACTCTGGTTACCAATGTGGCTCTAAGGATTATCAAGCTGAACGCAGAGAAATGCTGTCGAATGGCGACCACAAATCAGAAAACGCTTCATAAGACGTCTCCCCACGCTATGAACCGAAGATCTTGTGAAGCTCACAGGGAGTCGACGGATGCAAGTTGCACAGGATCGATATTTGTGGAAGTCTAAGGGGGAGGCTTATGTTCAGCAGAGTTCTTCTGTATAAATGCTTCAGTGTTCTTGAACTTTAATGAGGAATTAAGATACTCCCAGATACGGAAGCTTTTTTTTGGAACTGCTCGTTTGATAAACAAACATCCGGACCGCTGTTGTCATTCCTACTGTAATGCAGTAACTTCCCGCTAGCTTACTTGTAATATCACATACCATCTTTACGTTCGCAGTATTGCTCTATCTCTATTCTTCCTATACTCTCTAAATTATTAAGGTGCTGTCCACAAGAAACTTTTTTCCAATTTATCGACAAATAACCTTCTCAGTCCATTTCTGGATTTCTGGATCTGGATTTTGTCCTTATCATAGTGCCGTCAGTGCATTACTTCATGTCACTGAAGGTATTCGTTACGCGATGGACAACCAACAAATCACTGAAGTTGTACTACTGGATTTCAGTAGTGCCTTCAATTCTGTAGACTTTGATGTAGTACGCCATTAGGGTTGCTTATTATATGTAGCTGTCCTATATATACATATATATAGTAACCTCAATGATAGTAAAAATATTTGAAACTTTGACGATATATAGATGTATAAGTAGATGAAAACACGATGGCGTCATTGCGCGCCAATCTAACTGAACACACAGGTTAAGCAATGTCGACCGCAGCCTGTCTATGGATGGGTTTTTCTATCTCGAGTTTCTCCATGCTTCGGAGGGCACGTTAAGCCGTCGGTTCCGGCTGTTGCCTATAGATGACAGTCGTTAAGTTAAGTCAGTGTCCGTCGGGCGGCTTGAAAATACTCGCCTCCGCCAATCCGCATTTGATCAGCGTGATGGAGTATGTTCTAAACCTCTTCGGTTGAAGGGAGACCCGAATCCCTACAGTGGGATGGGTAATGGTTGTTGTGATGAAGATGAGCGTATTCAACAAACCTCTATAAGTGTAATGGAGCCAGCAAAGTGTGGAAGTGTGTCTTGTGGCGCTCGGTTCACTCTGCCTGCACCGCAAGGGACCTGGTGAAAAGATATAGATATAAAAATAGAGCATCAATAAGTGTACATTTTGCAACTGACTCGATACATAGAATAATGTATAAGTTTTTCCAAGGAACATCATTGGTAATTTGATTTTACAAACTGTGAGTATGCGTGGTACTTTACGACGCCTAAATTCTTGACACTAACGCGTTCGATACTTATCATACCAATTTGGCCCAAGTTCAAGAACACTGAAGCATAACTCAATCAATATTTCGTTATTCATACTTTCAAGCATTCTTTTCTTTTTATACCGCAAAGGCGGGAAAGAAGTGTACGCGCTGCCTTTTTTTATACAACGTCTAAAGGCATTCATGCATACAGACCACCTGATGTGAAGCGCTTACCGTAGCCCAGTAACGCTTGCAATATTCAACGCTACATTCGCTATATTTTGAGCCAGCATGGTAGCGTCAACTGACAGGACACTGCCCTTTGTCAGTTGCCGCTGC
Organism: Pyralis farinalis; assembly: GCA_947507595.1. Taxonomy (NCBI): domain Eukaryota; kingdom Metazoa; phylum Arthropoda; class Insecta; order Lepidoptera; family Pyralidae; genus Pyralis; species Pyralis farinalis. Next base: position 8,287,333 of record OX382266.1, read on the forward strand.
AATTTGGGGTGCTCTTTTCGCTTACCAACAGGCGAAGGGGAGCCACTATGCTGAGCCAATATATATATATATATATAAAAGTATGGTCGCGCGATGGCCTACCTAAGTTTCTAACACAGCACCTCCTAAGGAGCTGGCAATTTCACTAACCGCAAACCTTCAGGGAGTTGTTACTTGGCTGCAGTTATCTGTATTTTCCTAGGTTTTTGATGCGTCTTCTCTCGTAAAATGGCCAGACCAAGACGAACAGTTACGTACACAATGTTTGTGCAGTGTGGGAATTGAAAGCGAGCATTGGTGTCAAGGTAGCGCTATTAACCACTTCGCCACTAAGCTCGTCAAAACCACTCCACCTCCAAGATCGACGAGATAGTAAGATGCCTGATAGTAAGCAGATACCGAAGCTTACCAACACTAATAGCACAAGGGGCATTACGTGTAAATTTACGACACTAAAAACGGGTTGTTGTACATTGGTCACAAAGTAAATTTGTCACGGAAAAAATGTATGTGTAAATTTGCCACTGTTCTATTTTTATGAAGTAAATTCGTCATAAATTAATTTGGGTTATTGTACCGGAACTTTATGCAACAATGATGTAAAATAAAGACTTGTGACGAATTTACAATAACTCTTACTTACCTGTAACGAATTTACACATATTTTTTAATGCAAGTGACAAATTCGGCAATCGACGAATCGTTCACGACTGAGCTCGGTGACTCAGTCGTGAATGACGCGACTTTGTCACCACCGCTCTTGGGTTCGATTTCCACACAAGGCAAACATTTGTGTGCATGAACATGTCTGTTTGTCTTGATCCGGATGTATTAAGAGAGGTAGGGCGCATCAAAGCAGCCCTTCGGGGAGCAACTCCACCTCATAGAAAACCGCAGCCAAATAACAACTCCTTAGAGGGTTATTGTGTTCCTGCGTGTGAGTGAGGTCACCAGTAAGCTCTCAAGGTTGCTGTGTAAGCAGCAGAGGAGGCATCGCGCGACTTAATATATCGCAAGCGTTAATAGGCTACGGTACCCGCTTTACATCAGGTGGGCCGTATGCTTGTATACCTGTGTGACGAATTTACTTTGTGACGAATGTACAAAACAATCCGTAAAAACCTCTGCAAAACAAAGCGAAATGAATTAAATACTTTTTATTTTTGTCTGTAATCCCCCATAATAATAATAATCCCCCATAGTTATTGCATCTCGATATTAACCATTCTGTGTCCTGTAAAAATAACTTTCCTCCTTTATTTATTAGTTAAATTTAAACCTCCATGTCGGAAAAATGTTAATTTAGCTTTGAGCTTTCCATCGTCCGAAAGGCATTTCCCACGAAGATCTTTTTTAAAATTTAGGAATAGAATAATTACTTGAAGCCAGGTCCGGACCGGACTAGAGTGTGTGGCTGGATTTTTCGAAACCACAATCTCTCACAACAGCTTTCGAAATACGCGTTGTGCGAACAATTTGAATTTTCTTCAACATTGTCACGTCAGTCGTTAAGATTAAGAGAGAAAGGCACATCAAATTAGCCCTTCGGGGGAAGTACCTCAACCTCTCAGAAAACAGCACCCAAATAACAACTCTCTGGAGGGTTGCTCAATCACCAGTAAACTCCCATGTTACTGTTGTGGTGTGTTGGGGATATGTATTTGGACGATTCAAAGGCTACGGTAACCGCTTTACATCAGGTGCGCTTTTGGCATTTCTTCTTCGCTATTTGACATTTTCGAATTGCTGGTAAATTAAAAAAGGAGATTAAAGCTATGAAAAATTAATAAGATATAATATGATTTAAACAATATAAGACCTAATGGCAAATAAATTATTTTTATCTTATCTTTGTCTATACGGCCCACCTGATGTAAAACAGTTACCTTAGCCGGTGGCTTACAATATATTAAGTATACGACCACCACGATACCACCTCTGTTACAGTAACTCCTTGGGAGTTCACTTGCAACCTCGTTCACTCGCTGAAACAACAATTCTCCAGGATTTTCTGTGAGGTGGAGGTACTTCCCTAGACGAACTGCTTTGATGTGCCCTACCACTTTTAAGAACACCCAGACCAAGTCAAACCGACATGTTCATGCACACAAATATTTGTCCTGTGTGGTAATCGAACCCGCGAACGTTGCCCTCAAAGAAGAGTTACTAACCACTGCGCTATCGACCTCATCTTATAATACCTATAAGCGATGTATCTCCGTATAATTTTCGAATATTAAATGGTAATAATCGTATTATTTTACCTGTAAATAACTACATTCCGTTTATAGTGCAGTAAACTTAATAAGGCATATGATGCTTGCAATGCGATTCGAATTTGTTTGCATCTTGGTTAATAGTTATGTACATATCTGATATCCTGTGATCAGCACGAGTCAAATTCTTCACCACTGTGTGGTCACTGGAAGGGATGTCATGAAATATTCATACAGCGGCCTTAAGTAAATAGTTCTATTTTGACGAACGTTTGACGTTGAGAAATCAACCGGGAAATGTTTTACTGTGTTATTGTGGGAAAAAGGCATATATGTAAACAACAACAAAAAAAGGAATTTTTATTTTGTTATTTTGATCTATCTATCTATATCTTTACAACAGGTCCCTAGCTCCATCCATCACACGCTCGCTTATTTAACATTCATAACTCGTTTTCTAAGTAAATTCGTGCACGTTCGCCAGTTTCTAGGGCTCCTGACATGAAAGTTGTTTTGATGTGTAGCCCTCGCACGTACATTATGCACATAAGTAATTCGTCAGTTAACTTCGTAAGTCAAAGAAACGGGCCAAGTGCGAGTCGGACTCGCTCACCGAAGGTTCCGTATAAACTTGTATGTGTATAGTTCTTAGGAAAAATAATCTGGCGTTGGAAAACTATTATACCGTAAATCGACATAGGGCGCGGTTAGTTTACCAACTGAATATAAGTTTGTAATCGCAATAAAGTATTTATTTTATGATGAAACTACAAATTTACTTTTTACTCGTGCTGCATGACATTGCTTCTTGCCAAATTTCATGATTCAACGATTTCATGACGGTCAACGAAAAGTACCTTACAGGTTTTGATTTTTTTACTGCTCCAATGGATTGCAGGCTTGAGTATTTGATATTAATTTTAACTTAATATTAATATAATACCTCTGTTGGAGACCATAAAAGATCGCGGCGACCTCGTGCTGATAGAACTACAAAGGCTGTTAATGTTGTTAAAGTTAGAATTAACCGAAACCCCATTAGGAAACAAAAAATGTAGATTCCAGCTAGGACTGTCGCGTATAATAAAACAAAACCTGAAGCTCGACGCTTATTGTCGAGACACAGGACATGCCCTAAATCAATCCCTACAGTTGAAGAGCGTGGATCGATCAAAACGCCTCCTGTCCCGATACGTGGGTGAAGGGTACAGAAATATCCTGTTTGCTGATGAAAAAATTTCTACCACCATTGAGGAGCACTACAACAAGCAAAATGAAAAAGTGTACGCACACAGTTCTAAAGAAGCCACTCAAGTGGTTGGAAAGGTACAACGTGGTCTTCATACTGCGTCTGTAATAGTTTGGTGGGCAGTGTCTTATCAAGGAGTCACAAAGCTTCGTTTTTGTGAAAAAGGAGTGAAGACTTCAGCCAAAGTGTATCATGAGACTGTCTTGGATCATGTTGTGAGACCTTTCAGCAATACACTTTTTAAAAATATACCGTGGACTTTCCAATAGGACTCTGTACATGGTCACGAGGCACAAACTACCCAAGCCTCGCTAGAAACCAATGTTCCGGACTTTATAAGAGCTGAAGACTGGCCCACGTCTTGCCCAGATCTGGACCCCTTAGACTACGAATTATGGTCAGTTTTGGAGGACATGGCTTGCTCGAAAGCACAAAGCGACATATCTGGAGCTCTTAAGAAATCTCTGGAGCAAGCAGTGACTAAATTTACCATGGAAACAGTGCGTAAATCCATAGATTCTTGGCCAGACATAATAAAGGCCTGTGTTAAAACCATAGGTTGCAATATAATCATTCATTTTTATTTTTTGCTGAGACATCCATAAGTACATGTAAGTTTTATTAAGATTACATTACTTCATAAAAAAATAAATGCATATTCATTTGCAACAGAGCTTATAGTCAGACTAGGTATATATTTAAAATATATATATGCATGGATTTATCCCAATAAAGGATCTCTTCCAGTCAACCACACGATTCTTGAAAGAGAATGCTAAAATGACTTTGGTACAATATACAATTAGCACTTCGAATTTGGACTGAGAGTTACCAGCTTTAGTGAATGCATGTGCTTACCCTCAACATTAGTTTGTCATGGCTCTATTCTTAGGAAGTAATAGAGTGAGTTTATCATCGATGGTCTTCTTTCTTGTAAGTTTAATTGTTGTTTTTCGCACGACTCACAAAATGTTTCTTATTTTTTTAGCTATACATATGTATAGCGACAGATAGAAATGGAAAAACTCGCCACTAAACCTTCCTTTACCTTACCCCTGTTACTTTATTTTGAAAGGGCACTCGACCGACAATCGAGAGGTCGTGAGTTCGAACCCTCGAACGCCTAGAATGCGGGAGAGTTTAACTTTTCCATCGTGAAAAAAAAAATATTTAGCAACTTACTGTACTTCTTTACTGGTTTGATTATACTTAGGACGATATCGTCGTTTCGAGTGGCCTTTAATTCGATTATTCCTATTAATTTATATACTTTTGCCGGGGATTTTTCATCGATTTTCGAAAGAAGATGGCGATCCATATTGGCAAGGCTAAACATAATAAGCTAATTCATAGTATGGAGCTCCATTGATCTTAATATAGTCAACGTTTCATTGCTCCATGCGATTTAAGAGCTTGCTTGGAAGATAAATTTGTGCGTAAGATTTATGTATTACCGGCGAATTTTCTTTGAACGATGAGCTGAAATTTAAGTTTTGCCCCACCGATCATGAGCATCTTGGCCGAAAGCCATGATGCAGGATGGTGTTGTTTGTGACTCTTTTTTGCACTACCTCGCTATTTGCCTATAAATTTATTTCTAATTAGATACTCAAAGTTTGACTGGAAGACGGCCCTTATATGTATTAATATTTTTTTATTTCAATATACTTATATACGAGTATCAGTTATACTTCCTGTAAAATAAAGATAGAACAAATATACAATAGCGTACTTTTTTGGAGGCCATACATGTTAATTGTTTTTTTATACTACGACGGATAGCAAACAAGCTTACGGTCCGCCTGATGTGAGGCGGTTACCATAGCCTATGAACGCTAGATACAAAAAAATGTCGTTAGCCCGTTGCCACCCCCACTGTCAGCACAGCAACTCCTCATCTTATGGTGACCTCACTCACTCGCGGGAACACAACAACCCTCTAGGGAGTTGTTACTTGCATGCCGTCATTTACGAGGTGGTGGTACTTCCTCAGTCGCACTAACGTCGCGGCGTCGTGCCCTACCTCTCTTTCAACATTTCGCTAAAGCTTCGTCTGTTGATAAGCAGGGTGCACCGCGTGCAGGTGAGGTTGGCTTTGGCTCTAAAAGTAACATTGAGGTACTTACACCCTAAATGATAAACAGACGGCTTTGATTTGAGTTGTAGTACCGCTTCGCTGTGTTAAATTCTAGGTATCACGGCACCTTCATATTGTAAGGCAACATAATGCTATTATGTTCATCTAATAATTTACTTGCTGTACCCAATAATTACGTTACGTTAGCAATGAGGTCATTGTTTTGTTAGTAAACTGCGTTACCACTGGAACAAGTAGGTTTTAGTTTACAATCTTGAATGGTTTGCTTAGTTATTTTGTTAGACATGAAAGTTGTAGATTCGATTTTATTTAAACATGAGTTTAACTAATGCACTTAGGCTTTTTTGAACGTAATTGCTAACCCTCATTAGGGTCGTATTGCGCTGTTCACTGCTCACATTGCACGCGTACACAAAACATTCGAAATATTAACAAATGTGTTCTATTCCAAGTAACAGTCGCAATTGAATAGACCACCATCTTTACGTAAACTCGTGTATGCATCTTTGCGCATGCAAGGATTTCGAAAGTTGTTTCCTTGAATTAAACAATTTTTAACGGAAGTATCGCGTATTTTATTTATTTTGTTGAACCTGACGTTTCGAACGCTTTGCAGCGTCCGTGGTCGCAGGAAGACTAAGGTGGTATTTGTCTTACATTAGTTATTCAATTATTACATCTACCGACATGGATGGATTAATTATATATGTTCCGATTCACACAAAAATCACTCACAGTGTCAGAACATTTTTTAGATCTTTGGGTTTGGGACTTGATTATTTTTAGGACTGGATCCCAAGCAGGTGGTACTTGCCAACCATCTACTCTATTGAAATTGGGGTGTTTTCTTATTTCAATAGCCTCGCGCAACATTCTCGGCATGTAATGCGACCACCAACGCTGCAAAGCGTTCGAAACGTCAGGTTCAACAAAATAAATAAAATACGCGATACTTCCGTTAAAAATTGTTTAATTCAATGTGTAACAATCGCGAAAACCTAAGACAATACTATTGTTTCCTTGAAGTTATTCTACTGCTAATGGCTCCCTACTGTGTTCTGACGTCTGGGCTACACGTTACTGAAATTCATGTAACATGGAGGGTTGATGACGTCAACGTCTCGTTAGCGAACGAGTGACGATAACTCGGTTACTGTCATGTGATACGCCGCTTCTGCCGATTTCGATAAATCGGTTCCATGAATGATCTTAATTTAATTCCGATCATTCCGACGTTATATGTATAGTTCGATATTTATCATATATCGGTTCCAGCATTTTTTGATTTTCTATCACAAAGGAGATGAATTGTAATTACTAAAGTTAGTCAGTATGTCAAGTCAGTATTACAAAATATGTCAGCGGAGCCTAATTAGTAAAATCCATAGAAGGAAAGTAAGAGAGGAAAACTGTTTACCATCAGGCTGACCGCAAGCTTGATTGCCACCTTCGTGGCAAAAAAATACTATGTGTATGTGTAAAACAGTGCTATTTACGAACCCAAGTAGCAATGTGCCAAACTAAACAAAAAGAATGGAAGTAATAGAAAAAAGAGGCACCTAGGAAGAGTTGATAAAATTTTGGGATAAATCTAAGGAATCGAAACGTACAAAATAAAAATTGGTAATTGGGACGTTTGAGTATAGAGGATGGAATCAATTAATACAAAAACTGTAAAACGGAGGTGAAATATTGGTAAAGAAAGTTAGCTAAACAGATGAAAATATAGCACTTTTTTTCTAGAAAGAAGATGCAGTTACAATAGGAATGAAGGGTAGAAAGAAAATAAAAACGTTGGAATCGGACACGCATGGAGTTTCTACCAACTCCATATATACACCACATAATATTGTATGTGAAAATTGAGAGAAGATTTGATTACTTTAGGGCAACTTTATCATAAAGTCCGAGTCATGCGGTCACGTATATTTTGGTCAGAGCGTAGTCTAAGTTTGGCTACGTAAAAAATGGGGGTAAAACAGTCAGAGAAGAGAAATCAGAATATTGATTTTGTAGATTAGAGAAGCAAAGTGAAAGATGATGGCTTGTAAAGGAGGTGAAGGAATAATAATAGCCCCTATAAGTACAATCATCGTTCAGGTGATGTTATTTAAATTTTTATTGGTGATATAATGAGTTTGTATTGTATTGTGATGGTTTTCCAGCAGCTATTATGCAACTTCTTTCTGTGTAAATAAAAAAAAATGTTATAAGAACGGTGGAGTGCTCCACGTGCAGGCAAGGTTAGGTGTAGCTCTGAAGGTCACTAAGAGCCACTTACGTCCGAAAATTGCAAAATAATTAATAAAACTTTACAGCATTTTAGTGGTAGTAATGAGCTAATATTTAGCCACTTATGGTAATAATAATAAATAGATAGCTTGAAATGACTATTATTGAATGCTATTTACGGATAGATTTCTTTTCAGCTCAAGCAAAGTTATCTGTTCAGCTCAGCTATACCCCAAAATTGTAAATTATAAAATTATTGCAAGTTTATTAAATTAAATTATTGCAGCATTTTACTACTACAGACTCCTTTAGTGTTTGCGTTTGTAGGAGCAAAGTTCTTAATAAATAGTTGGTTTGAAGTAAAAAAGAAATCTCAATTGCAGATAGATTTTTTCATTTCAAGCGAGCAATCTATCTTTGTTAGTTAATTTTCTTGTTTCCTCACAGACTTGGGTCTGTTCATTGAGCAAGATGGTTAAACTAGTTACCCATGAAAAATAGTCGGCAGAGATGTATTGGTCATTCGGTTTAATTTATTGTGGCTTAAATGAACTAACTGCAGGAATTAGACAGACGCAGCTAATTTTGAACTGTGCGATGGATGTTACATCAACATTCGCTTCTTTGAAATCGAAAAGTTTTGTGTATCGAAATAGAAATTCCACAATTTAGGTACATTTAAACATATCAACGCAAATTTGTGCAAGCCTCACGTAAATGCCTTGTGACAACACACAGTGAAGTTAAAATAAGTAAATTTGTTTGCACAGAATTCACGATGATTTCAGTTTTCTAGAAACATCATTCAGGTGGTATTGGGAGTTCCAGGAACCGGTGATAGTGCATGAGGTGTGGGAAGAACGAGCCATGCTGCGCTCAGTTGTCTCTGTCGACGCTGCAAGGTTCGTGGTGAGGATATGATCACCGCCGAGCAAGTGATAATTATAAACATGTACATAAATCCAAAAACACGTATTTAGTGTTAGGATTCAAACTGGGGATTTTTCATCCATTGATGTCACCGCTCTAAACAATGACCTACCAGGATAAACAAAGATTTTTTTTTTCATTTCGTTTCCTACATTAAATATTCAGTTTTAGGGCAACATACTGCACAAAATACGAGTATCTAAAGTCTGGGGCATTAAGACATTTAGTTTGCGGAACAGATTACCAGCGATATACGGATGGACAGACATTGGAGTGACAGTACTAATGCTCTCGTTTTGCCCTTCATGCACGGAATTCTTCATAGTGTATGCCCCAATCGAAACACAGACTACTTAATCAATCTAGATCATTCTATTATTTATTATACGTTCGCAGAATATATGTCGAATCATTTTTCAGGTTTTGATCTGTATTCTTCTTTCTCTCTATTTATAACTTCACGTCAAATGCGCGGTAGACAGAGAGATCCGAGTCACATGAATCGGTTCTTACACGCCTCACTCGCTTCTTTAACATCCATTGCTTTTCTCCTGACATCACCTTCTGTTAAAACACGATCAATTAGGTTATGGTAAGCAAGTCTTGGCCTTCTTCGGCCCCTCCATCCTTCTACTTACGCGTTGTATATCAGTTTCGTGATTCTTTCTTCCGGCATTCCACATGTCCGAAGCAACGGAGCATGCCTTCTCTAATTTTAACATCGCCACTCTCTTTCAGACTGCCTCTGTTTCTTACATCGTCACTGCGAACGCGGTCAACAAGCGTTACGCAACAAATATAGCGCAACGCTCGCATTTCGACTATGTTTATCCAACTTCTGATTGGATTCTTCTTGTTCTGATTTGATTAAAACTTCTTCTTCTACAAATAAAGTAAAAATTTCACTCGTCAACCATGTGTACTACACATGGTTGACGAGTGAAATTTTTACTTTATTGAGAAAGATTATTGCAAAATTGATTGCCTTGGCCCTTTACATATTGGACAACAGGTAAAAGAAAGAGAGTTGTCTATGAATATTTGATACAATATTTTCTAAATTTTCTTTTGTGATTCTCATAACATTCGCCTCACTATTCGAGTTGTACTTTTATGGAACGAAATTCAATTTCCCGCGTCATATGGGCCACTTCTAGCTTCCTTACTATTTCACTCGCACGATTCGCATTCGTCTCTCTCATGGGTCGTGTGAAATGGTTTCTGTGCAGTATTGCTTTCAAATACGAAATAATAGGAAAGGAAAAATTGTTTCGGAACACTTGAGATATTTATTTTCATCCTTTTAGTAAAATACCTTTTCAGTGAAATGTGACATAACTTCTTTTGAACAACGTAGGGAGGCAAACAAGTACACGGCCTACCTGATAGAAAGTAGTAGCCTCGTCATTGTTGGATATTAACGTTTAAAATAAACTAAAATTACTAAGGTCACAAACATTCGCAACAACTGTTCACGCTTTTTTTGAAGACTTCCGCTGCAGTTCCTTTAAATCTGGACAGCGAATTCATTCCATAATATATGCGTTCTTCGTAGAAAACTTGTGTGGAACCGCACAGTATGCGACCATTGTGATTCCAGTATAGAGAGAGTTCTCCAAAGCGAACATGAACACAGATGAACTCGAGTTGTGACACAATAGACGTGTTCGAGCTAGTTTAATCGACTGACGCAGCAGCCGTTAATGGGGTTTAACGTCTGAGTACCGCACATACATCTAATTCTTAAAATTAAATAATAAAATACCCTAATGTAACATGTAACATATCGATGGTGGAAAGGCTAATGACTTCAAGCGACATCACTGGCCATATTGAGTAATATTGGCCATGTTCGGATTCAGCAAATTTTTCTGCGTCGTTTGAGCCGGGTTTCATGCAAATCGGAGCTACTTGTTGTCGCTTGATGCATTTAAATTTGAACGCTGTTTTCCACACCGCCATTGTCTCAAACTACACAAAAATTTGACGTTTTCTTAGTACGGTGTACTTATGCTACATTAAAATATTATTGTTTGTTACCTGAGCTAGTTTGTTTTTCTCAAATTTAAATTCAAGTAGTTTTTAAAGCCTTTTCCGTTTTATTCAAATAGCTTACGCCAAAATAGAAAACCAATGTCGCTTGAAGCAAATGACCTGCATCATAAATCAACTTGTCGTTTAAAGCAATTAGCCTTCTAGCAGAGGGAGACTTTGTACAAAATTTGTCTGCATGGGTAGCTATTTCTACCGCCAAGCAGCTATATTTATATATCTGTGTTGCAGCTTGAAGGGTGAGATATGGCAGAGAAATTACTGGATACTGTGACGAAACATCCTTAGGTCACAAGATTGGCAGCGCGCAAGTAACATTCCCGTGGTGTTACGTAAGTTTTACTTTCCACTGTTATTTGTATTGCCGGAGAATGGCAGAAGACGATAACCAAAGCCTAATCAATTCACGACGATATTTAAGATGACATTTCTGCTATCGGAACACGAAAGACAGAAAACGGATTAAATCCTGAAAGCTATTGCCGTACCTCTTACGCCAATAGTTACTGGACTCTTTAATGACAAAGAGTGGGATACATCGATTATCACTACGTTGTATAAGAAAGGAGACCCAACGGACATTGGAAATTATAGATTAGACTAACTAGCTGACATCACACTGTGCATAAAGTATTCACAACTACGCTTCTGAGAAGAATTACCAAAATACTTGAAGCTAATTAGCCTAGAGAACAAGCCGGTTCCAGATCAAATTTCTCTAGACCATATCTTCACACAAACACATTTGAAATGAAATTGAAATATATATAGAGTACGGAAAATAGCTATACATTGGTTTTGTTGATTACTCAATAGCATTGGACTCTATTTTACATGAACCAATGACAATGAATGATGATGATACTTCATGGCCAGTACTGAAAGATCAAGGAGTCGCAGAGCGATAAACAGCGATTTTAAAACGGATTTACAAAAATAGTCAAGCGATTGTTAAATTAAAACGCAAAGGAGAGCCATTTTCAATCAATCAGCGAGTAAGACAGGGGGACCCAATATCCCCAAACCTGTTCCCAGTTCTACTGGAGTACAACTTTAGAAAGTTCCTCTGGCAAAATTTTGGGATTAATATCAACGGTGGATTTCATAACAACTATCTATGGAAATTTAAATAAGAAAAACTCAAACCCTTGAGACTGACATCATTGATCACGTACGTGATTCTTTGTGAGTACCTACATACCAATTATCCTGTCTTTATATAAACCTCCATCAAAATGTGACTGGTGACAACTAATAGTTTCTGAAAGAAATACTTCTTTAAGTTAAGTTTTTAAAATATTTGGAAATGTTAAATTTACAACGAGAAGTTTATAAAAAACTAAGTTAAAATAAAGTTAAAGGTACCTTACCCAAAGGACCCAATTTTTTTAATATTCGCTAAAGGTTAAGTTTGGGTAATTTTAGTTTGTAGTTGTATTTTTAATTAGGATACTATTATTATTATATTTATATTAAATTTTTGCTTGACAAATAAAATAGATAATTTCAGTTAAAATTATAAGAATTTAGCTTATAGTTAAAACTATTGAATCTTTCTTGTTTATTACTGTTTACAAGCAGTTTTCTAAGATTTTTAGCTATACTTATAATGCAGTCGTCATATACATACACATTTATTTATTATACAAACTACATAATTATTACATGTAACACATACCTACATAATGCACACGTGCCAAATACATCTTAAAGACTACCTACCGCATCAAACACACACAACACGTTCACTATCACATTCGATACTGAAAATAAGGGACTTGTGATACGTTTTAGTACCTTTGATTTTAAAAATAAAACTCAATAAAGAATACAAATTTGATTTTAGCTTTTGGGAAAATAAATGTTGGGAAAACAAAAGTTGTTCTCGATAGAAAACTTCCCTGGAACTGCACAGTACCTCGTACATTGTGGCTGCAGTGTATGAGGATAAACTCTTAGCCGCCGACGAGAAATTAATATGAACAATTAATAGCGATAGATTTGTTTGGCAGTACTGACGGTATATATCTATGTACGATGTCATAGTAGAAGGGCTCACTGGACAAAATGTCATCTGCCACTGACTCGTGTCTAATTTTACCAGAAGAAGCTATCACCCTAATATTTTAAGTTTAAAACAAAACTTTATTTGTCATCGTGACTTAATAATGTTGTTCAAAACTCTGGAAAGGGTACTACAAATGTAAACAAAATAACAAATGATAGATGATAACTTAGTATGACTTTTATAAAACGGAGAGACATGTTCAATGAAGCGTGGAGATGACAAGGCGGTTGGTTGATAGATGGATCGGCTGTGCATGCCCCTGTTACGACGCGATATATCTGGACAGCGATGATAAGTTACACTTTCTTGTGCAAGTGACTGAGTGTAATGCGATTTTTGTCTTAAGTGATATATTTTTAGAAATATAATTTTTCTATTTTTGGTAATGGATGACAAAACCGATAAGATCAATATTTATCTGATAATCTATAAGATTATATCATAAGTTTCTTACAAACTCATGACTTAACTTTTTAAAATAATATCTCTGTAATAGGAGAAGTTAAGAATAGTTTTGACGAGCCCGGTGGCTCAGTCGTAAATGACGCGACTTTGACACCAACGATCGTAGGTTCGATTCCTACAGAAGGGAAACATTTGTGTGCATGAACATGTCTGTTTGTCTTGGACTGGATGATTTAAGAGAGGTAGGGCGCATCAAAGCAGCCCGTCTGGGGAAGTACCTCCACTTCACAGAAAAACCGCAGCCAAATAACAACTCCCTGGAGGGCTGTTGTGTTCCTGCGTGTGAGTGAGGTCGCCAGTAAGCTCCCAAGGAGTTGCTGTGTAAGTAGCAGAGGAGGCATCATGCGAGTGATGCTTAATATATCGCAAGCGTTAATAGGCTACGGTACCTGCTTTACGTCAGGTGAGTCGTATGCTTGGATACCTCCCGACGTAGTATAAAAATAAAGTTGACTCTTGTAAAGAACAGTGATAACCCAGTCGACAATCTAAAAATCTATAATATCACTTCATAGTTCACAATATGTCAGCAAATATATTGTATGTTTAAATATAGATCCATAGACCAGAGAAAATTGAAAAGCCATAAAATGCAATAGAGTCCACTTTTTGTTATCGGCGAGGATACCCTTCAGAAGTTTCAGATGGGTCCGTGAAAGCCTATATTGATTTCACCTCCGCTGATAGTTTCAGATTGCTCGTCGAAACTAGCTCAACTATAAAACATACAACAAATATCAATAACGCGGAGCTAGTTTTATACTGCGGCTTTGTCTTTGCAGGTATTTTTAGTAGGATCTGGAGACGACCATTTTGACGAGCTCGATGGCGCAGTGGTTAGCAACGCTACTTTGACAAGCATCTCCTACCTCATAGAAAACCTGAGTCAAATAACAAATTCCTGGAGGGTTGTTGAGTTCCTTCTTTTTAGGGTTCCCTACCCAAAGAGTAAAACGGAACCCTATTACTGAGACTTCGCTGTCCGTCCGTCCGTCTGTCACCAGGCTGTATCTCACGAACCGTGATAGTTAGACAGTTGAAATTTTCACAGATGATGTATTTCTGTTGCCGCTATAACAACAAATACTAAAAAATAGAATAACAGAAATATTTAAAGGGGCTACCATACAACAAACGTGATTTTTTTTGCCGTTTTTATAGATAGTGGTACGGGTCGACTCGCACTTGGCCGATTTTTTTAATATCAACACTCACTTTCAGAACAATTCTGTTTCATTAAAACGTGTGCTACGTGCAGGCGATGTTAACTTTGACTTTAATAATAAGATAGAAAGTACTGTAATCAGCTTTGGGCGGAGGCACCTGGATACCAGCTAGGATGTCGTGACTCGTTGGAAAGACGACCTGTGAGGATTGTTGATGATCCTGAACTCACAGCATTGAGCCCTTGAGTTTGAGAAGAGATTTTGGCTCCCTCCACCTGTTCTATCGACTGAACAATGGATAGTGTTCTGAGGAGTTGTTCGACATGATGTCAACAGCATAGTTTTACTATTCCACAGCTGGTCGACGGCTGGGAGCTCATCCCCATACATTGCAGCCGCAGTGTTTGCGTACTGTGCGGTCCCAGAGATGTTTTCTACCAAGAACTATTAAGGTGTGGAATGAGCTCCCTGCCGAGATTTTCCCAGGGGACTACAGCATGGGGTTCTTCAAAAAATGCGTGATAAATTTCTTACAGGGTCGGCAACACAAGGATGACGACACCCCTGGTGTTGCAAATGTCCATATGTCGAGGTTACTGCTTACCATCAGGCAGACGGTACGCTGGTTTGCTACCTTTGTAAATAATAAAAACCAAAAGACAATAGTGAGGCCTGTATACTTGCATGAACTATTATCACTCCAAAACCATCAGCTTTTTGCCCCAATTACTGACGATTGGGATGATGTACAAACATATACTTCACTGCGTAAAGATTATTAATGATAATATAACTATATAAAATCTTTTAGTGTGTATGCAGCACGTTTATGGAACTCGCTTCCAATAGATGTGAAAATAGCACAAACGATTAATTCGTTCAAATCCAGCGTGATGAAGTACGAGGTCAATACTCCCGTTACATTGACCTAGTAATGTTATGTATTACGAGTATGTTCGTAATTTGTTGTGTGTATTGTTTACTATTTCTTATATGTGTGTTATACATTCTATACCACTCTTGTTATACCAGTGTATTTATCTATGTACCTATTTTGTCGATCTTAGCATCTACTCACATTGTTCCTTAAAGACTCGCCAAGCTTATATCTCCTTTCAGGTTCTCAATGGTTGACCGGAAGAGATTCCAAATGGAATAAGTCCTCCATTGTAGAGTAGTATTTTTAACCAACCCATGTATACCAACCCCTGTACTTACATATTGTTATGTTAGTTATTGTACAATAAAGTTTTCTACAACAATATTTCTTCTGTACAATGTCGCAGGAATACAAGCATACAGCCCACCTGATGTAAAGTGGTTACCGTAGCCTATGAACGCTGGTATTAAGTATCACTCGCGCGATGTCACCTTTGCTGCTAACACAGCAACACCTTGGGAGTTTACTAGTGGCTAAGTAGTAGTAAGTAATTCTGGCTTTAACAGCATTAATGGTCTTTGTAGTTTTAACAGCATCGCCCCGTTTTTTATGGTCCTCTACAAAGGAAGTGTTGGTATATCTGTCGATAGTATACTATACGAACATACGGCTGATACCCAGCTTTAGAAGTATCTTGAATATGACCGACGGCTCCAAACCCATATTGTGCAAGGCAATCACTGCAACCCTATTTTCTTTAACACCCCATTCTATATTGTAATTTGATAATTAACACGAAAAAACTATGTAAAACGGCGGGAAATTTAAAGAAGTTTTAACATAACAAACGTGATCCAAATTCAAAATAATTAAAGAGTTGAAAAAAAAAGAAAAGTTTCCATGTATTTACGGCCAGACTAGGTACAGATGTTTGTCCAGTGTGTCCACCCCACGAGCGTTGGTGTCAAAGTCGCGTTATTAACCGCTCCTCTAAAATCTCCATATATACTTATACAAGTAGTTTCCATAAGATGTTTAATTTAAATGTAGCAGTTTAGTTTTGTAATACGGTATCTTCACTCGATATTTACTTTCAGTTTTGGCAATCAATTTTCGTTCATCAGCATTGAATTGAGTTGAATGTTCGCATATTCATGTTACTTCTATTTAGGTTCCGTACCCAAAGGGTCCCAACAGGATCCTGTTACTGAACCAACGTTGTTCGCCAATCCTACCTTTCAAGTGCTACGATGTTTTAGGAAAGTAATGTAGTACAAAGTAAGAGCTGTGATAGCCCAGTGGATAAGAAACCGGCATTGACCAACTAGTTCGCGGTTCGAGTCCTGGCATGTACCACTAAAATTGGTGGTTTTCTTTATATACTACTAAGGTGGAAATCAAGCAAACGGCCTGCCTGATGGTAAACAGTCACCGTAGCCTATGGACATTTGTAACCCCAGGGGTATCACTCATGCGTTGCCGACCCTCTAAACGTGTTTACTTATATATGTACATTATTTCCCATATAAATACAAAAAAGTTTCAACATATAGGTAGATAGTAAAGAAGTAAAGATCCATTCGCCGCTCGGCTACATTATTGAATAGACGTTTGTTTGTTTTTCGTTCGATCTCAATTGTTCTCAAACTTTCATTACAATGTTTGACTGTGCGAGTTGCGGTGGTCAGCACTCCGAAGGAACACTTTGCAGCACGTGTAAAAAACGCTACGACTTCTCATGCTCAGGGATTACCGAAACCGGTTACAGGAAACTGGGTGATCGAAAAAATGTATGGCGCTGTCCTAAATGCAAAACAAGTGCCTGTCCGACTCCATCTGTAATTTCACCGCAGCCTCATCAGTTGGACAAGATACAGGAACAGCTCCAGATGATAACGTTCCAGCTTGCACCCTTGCCGTCACTAGTTGAGGATGTAAAATTGATCAAGAACGAGATCGTTGGGCTTAAAGAGTCAATTGAAATGGCACATGCCATTATCAAAAATTTAAGTGACAAGTTTCAAACTTTGGAATCACGAGTCATGGAAGCCGAAAAGTTAGCAGAGGAAATCCCTAGTATTCATAATGAGGTTGCCAGGCTCAGGCAGGAGTTGCAGGATCGAGATCAGTGGGCTAGATCTAACAACGTGGAAATCCAGGGTATTCCACTAAAGAAAAATGAAAATTTGTATGAAATAGTGCATAAAATTGGAACGTTATGCAATTTTCCACTTAAGAAAGAAGACATAAATTATATAGCACGGATACCAACTCGTGCCTCTCATGGCAGCAAACCAATAGTAATGGCGTTTAATAATCGCTACAGGAAGGAGGAATTGGTAGCACTGGCACGGAAGAGCGACCAGCTGTGCTTGTCCAATTTGGGTTTCTCTACCCCAGGCACCTTCTACGTCAACGACCATCTGACATCTTCCAATAAATCGTTATTAAACAAGGCACGAGCATTAGCTAAGGAAAAAAACTACAAGTTCATCTGGGTCAAGCATTGCAAGATTATGGCCAGGAAGCCGGAAGTGTCGCCTATGTTTCCTATAAAATGCGAAAAAGACTTACTAAAAATCACCTAACTAATACGTCTTTACCAAGTAAAGTAATAATATTGGTTATAAAAATGTATTTCGCAAAGTTTGGGAGCCGTATGCAAAAACCCGCCTGCCTATTGTTTGTAACCGTCAACAGATTCAATAATCGACTTTTGCACGTAAGTTACTATTTGCATAAACAATTATCGCTTGAACGCACATATATTATCAAGTTCTTTCGGGCTTTATTTGCTTCTGGATGCAGCGGAGCAATGCCACATTCACTTACAAGTTACAATGGGTCACATTAAGTTACAGAAACACAGATCGCTCATTTCGTAAAGTACATCTATGTACTTTATATCTCTGCAAAGAAAAGGATGGATTTTCCTTCAATACCCAGTTACAAAAATTTTCTGAAAAATTGTCGTGTATAGTCAGTACTTGTCCAAATGACCTATTTATAATAATGGGAGATTTTAATTTAAGCAATATCAACTGGTATAGTGATGGATTATACTCTCAGCCGTCTGCGGTTACTAGCGAGAGTCAATTATATTTTATTGATACTTTAATGGAGTGTAATTTAAATCAATTTAATAATTGCCAAAATATCAATAATAGGATCTTAGATTTAGTCTTATGCAACACAGACCTCTCCGTCACTTCTTGTGATGATGACCCACTGGTACCAGAGGATGTGCATCACAAACCTCTCGCTATTTACTTGAAGTGTAATTTAGTTCAGTCTTTAGTATTAAAACCTAGAAAGAAATATTTTTATGAATTAGGCGATTACGATAAAATTAACGCATCACTGTGTGACATCGATTGGGATGACCTTTTAAATAACAAAAGCTTAGAAAATGCTGTCGATTTATTTTATCAATGTCTTTATAACTTAATAGAGAAGTATATACCACACAAAACTGTTTACCCCTCAAACTTCCCACCTTGGTATAACGCTGCACTAAAAAAAATTCTTAAAGAAAAATTTAAATTTCTAAAGAAATATCGCACTTATGGCAACACATCAGATTATTCTAGTTTTTCCATGTTAAGAAAACGAACTAAACTCCTTGAGCAGCAATGTTATAAAGATTACTTAGAAAAAGCTGAACATTCCATTGTCGAAAATCCAAAATTATTCTGGTCTTTTATAAAATCAAATAAAAAGGGCACGAATTTACTGCCATCTATTATGTTTTACGAAGGGCAATCAGCTAATACTGGTGAAAGCATTTGTAATCTTTTCGCGACATATTTCCAGTCTAACTTTCTTTCACCTTCTCATACGAGTCATGACAATACCACTTGTGATACTACTGACACTGTTTCATCAAATTATGTACACACTATAAATGACATTGAAATTAACCCTGAGATTGTGTTTGAAATACTTAAATCATTAGATCTAACCAAAGGTGCTGGGCCTGACAATATTATGTCCTCGGCAGAGGAGGCCCACTCGGGACGATGCACCGCCGACAACTCACGTCGTACAGCCAGAACTACACCGCCACCATACTTTTCCTTAGTGCGCAAATAATCTCTATCGCGTCGAAACACTAGGTACCTATCGTCAAAAAGTTCGCTGTTGTTGATGCCGTCCGTCAGCCAAGTTTCCGTAAGCGATACCACGTCATAGTTGTTTAGGAGTAAATTTCTTTTAAATAAATGTGTTTTAGTGCGTAGCCCTCGAGCATTTTGGTAATACATATTAATATCAACCATTTTTAATAATATCAGCATAACGCCTAAAGTGTAATAATAATATAATAAAATTCATAGTTAAAAATCCTAAAGAATCCACAATATAATGAGTAAAATAGATTAAATAATATATTAGAAAGTTAATCACACTATCTCCATAAATGCAATGTCCGTTTTGATACGATAAAAACCTTTTTTTCTCTAAAGTAACAGTGAATATAAAATAAATATAGCAACGATGTCGAACGTACCACCAACATGAGTACGACAATGCATAGTAACAATTGTAATGTAAGGTAAAGGCATAAAAAATATTTAGTAAGGAATGTGCGCAATATATCGCACCTTTAGAATTATAGGGACCTAATTCAAAAAATCATGAATTTGACTTTATGTCAGGGAACGACCCAAAAAGACTATCTTTATCATTTCCTAATAAAACACAGACCGATTTTGGCGTAGAAAGCTACATAACGTATACTTGGGTCTCTTTTACTCCCCTCCGCTTGCCGCGGTTGTTCGGTTTGAGAGAGACGCAAGCAGTAACGTGCCGCGAATGTCCAGTACAGATCGCTGCCCGCTTAGTTTCATAGTGACCTAATCCGAAATAGACCCGTACAGGATTAAATGTCAAGGTAAGTAAAAGTTAAACTTTTTAATTTAATAAAGACCTTATTTATAATTGAGTCTATATCATACTAAACTTTAGTGAGTCTTTTGTGACCTTTTTGTTATTGAGCCCCTATTTGATTGAAAAACAATAGTTATTAAAGACCCATTTCTAAATCAGTCTTTTTATTTATGAAAGTTATGATAATGATTAAAAATTATTAATTATTGTGTCTCTCTTGTAATATATATATTTATTATTTACTGACTATTTTAGATATGGGTCTGTCTAAGTATGAAATTATTTTGATGATTTTCTAATTATGACTAAACAAGTCTAATGTATTTTTTATTAAATTCCACATTTGCAGCCGTCATTATTCAATTAAGGGAGAAATAAAATAGCAAAATGAAGAAACGAGCTGATTATATTTTGGAGAATCTAAAGATCGTCACTAAAATTCACAAGAACACTACAAAGTAAATATTATGCCGTGTAATTATGAAGATATGCTAGAAAACCAAAGTAACTTCTCAACAAATTTTTCAGTTATAGAGAACTCTCCTAATTCATACATTCCAAATTTTGATGTGAAGACGTTACCTTTATACAATAAAAGCGTGACTGAGGTAGTTATAATCTTATCCATTCATTCATTAACTTTAATAATCCATAATTCACTCACTGCAAACTAATTTTATTACCTATATTGAATTAAACAATTTTTTAACGGAAGTATCGCGTGTTTTATTTATTTTATTGAACCTGACGTTTAATTCAATGTGTAACAATCGCGAAAACCTAAGACAATATTATTACCTATATTTTAGGTAAAACTTTGAATAACGCTGAGAAATTAATACAAGAACCAGGGGCTTCTCAACAAGCAATTCTAGCAAGAGAGACCAGAAGCTGCACCTACCGTAGCAGCAGTTCTTCTTCCAGCAGATCATCATTAACATCATCGTCTTCCTCTCGCAGCACCTCTCACGTAAGAAGGGCAAATCCCTCGAATGTACAAAATAATTATTATCAGTCACCAATTAACTCAAATGAAAGTGATGTAGATTTAAGGGACAACGACCCTACTTATACAGCCGACAGATCTCGATCACACATTATAAAGAATACTTGTTTATCAGCGTCCAGTTCTTCGCTTTCTTCTAACAATGAATATCCTATGAATTCTAACTCTGTTAATACTCTATCTCAATCTACGAGGAGGTCCAGAAAACGTACTTGAGATCCATCAAAATGGAAGCAAAATGTAGCGAAAATTCATGTACGACTAAAAAAGAAGTACCAGCCCGTTGCGTTAAAGAACCATGTAAGTGCAGACTTAAATGTTCAGAGAACATAAATGACACAGACAGACATAAATTATTTGAAAAATATTGGGCTAAAGGCAATATTAATTTGCAGAGATATTATATCAGATCTTGTATGGTGGAAGTTTGTACTAAATATAAGTACAGTACAGTAAGTAATATTAGATTTTTTTCAGTCTAAAAAGATAGATGTGATCTCTGTTTAGATTATGAATTAGCAAACCCCACTAGAAAAAAGAAATTCAAGAAAAATATGATGATCATCTCTAAGAAAAAGATTTATGTCACCAAGAAAAGCGTCGTCAAAAAGATCGTCAAAATATTGACCTGACAAATATTTGTGCGGTCTATGATTCGCAGGCTATTATGCAGTGTCCCACTGGAGATACGTCATCATTTCTTTACAAGTCTAAATTGAACTGCCTAAATTTTACCATTGTGGAAATGATGAAGAAATCAGAAGAAGTAAAAAAGCGTAAAAAGAACGATAAAGAAATGTCAATGAGATAGGTGCTTATGATAATGTTGATAGCTATTTCTGGGATGAGGTTCAAGGTAACAGAGGAGCTAACTAAACTTTACAACATTTAAACAAACATAATTCTAACAAAACTTGCACTTCACATTACTTTTTCTGATAATTGTTGTGGACAAAAAAAAAAATACGTATATTAATACATTATATTCTTATGCTGTATGTAAATTCGTAAATATTAACATTATTACTCACAAATATTTTATAAAGGGCCATACGCAGAATAAGGGAGATAATGTCCATAGTCTAATTGAAAAGGAGATTAAATAAATAGGATTTCTGGGCATATATACGCACCCTATGAATATGTCACCTTAATAAAGAACTCTTGCAATTCGCCTTTTAATGTGAACGAGTTAACATATTATTTTTTTATATATTTAAAGATTTTACAAGATAAATGGGGTTATAATTTTAATGAAGATGAAAACAAACACAATGTCTCGTGGAATAATATCAGAGTTCTAAAATTTTGTAAAGCGGAACCTTTCGTATTTTTCTATAAAACATATATTTTGAAAGAGAATTTAGTATGGTATTAACCATATTAAATCTCATATTAAGGAGAAACAAATGGAAGAAAATGGACAGAATAGAAGACATTACGGTGACCAAAGCATACTCATAAAGACTAGAATTAAGTGAACGTAAGAAAACTGACTTACGCGATCTCATTAATAAAAACTTAATTCCCAGTTATTATACAGATTTTTATAACTCAATATTTAATTACTTGCCTTCTTATTATTTTTTTCAAAGTTTTGTTTTAGGAGATACTTATTATTTTTTTGTATACGATTTTATCCTAACTATTGCCACTATGCGTAACTATTATTAATTTAAATATAACGCACAATAAATTAATATTTATAATTTTATTAAGACTGTTATAAAAAATGAGTACTGAATACTTTAGAATTTAAGTACAACTAATAACGTGATTTTATTGTAAGCAATTATAAAGGCTGGAAGCTTAGCTAAGTTATGTTAATTTTAGAAATATTTATTTTTTAGTTCCTTTATAACCGAGTTGAATATTAACTCATTTATTCTAATAAAACCTTATTTTTTCTATATTTTATAGTTCTTGTATTAACGCAAAACCAAAAATATCATCTAAAATTTATTGGTTGAGTGACCCATTTACGGATAATACAAGATTATGCTCGAATATTCAGAAATAGAGAGACCTATGTAACAAACAGTCTTTAAAAAAAACTAAAGCTTTAATCTTACAAAGACCTAATTCTGACGCCTTTTTTTGAAAAATTATAAAAAATATTATAATATCATTTTTTATACTAATTTCTCATAGTACATGTGGATAAATATGTTAAAAATCAAATGAACCTATAATATATACGAGTTTTTCGAACAAATCTTTATGGAACGATTCCCAACAATTTACATTTTTTAAATAGGTCACTATAATTCTAAGGGTGCCATATATCCCCTATTTTTATCATCAACTGTGCTAGAAGTTTAACCAAGCCTCTCACCATCCTGTATAAACGATCCACGAAGGAAGGTATAGTCCCTAAAGTTTGGAAATCCGCTTCTGTCACTCCAGTGCTCAAAGATGGCAACAAAAATGAAGTAATAAACTATCGTCCAATTTCCAAGTTATGTTTGTTCGCGAAAATTCTGGAACGTCTAGTTCATAGTCAGGTCTACAGTACTCTGTCAAGTATATTCATACCTGAACAACATGGTTTCCTCAAAAATCGCTCTACTGCATCTAACCTGTTGTTATTTACAGAATATACTACATCTGGTATGGACGCCGGAGGTCAGGTCGATGCTGTTTTTACTGATTACAGTAAGGCGTTCGACCGGATTGACCATAAGATATTACTCCAGAAGCTTCTAACTGCAGGAATTCATGGCAATTTGTTTAGATGGTTTAATTCGTATATAAACAATCGTTCGCAAGCTGTAGCAGTGAAGGGATATTCTTCAAACTGGCATGTCATACCTTCTGGAGTCCCGCAAGGCTCGTTGATCGGGCCCCTTCTGTTCAATCTGTTTATAAATGACGTAAACTCTTGCTTTACCCACTCTTACTTCTTACTGTATGCGGATGACATGAAAATCTATAAGCAAATACATGATTTTGATGATTGTCTGTCTCTGCAGCAGGACCTTAATAAATTCGAAGAATACTGTAGAATAAATAAATTAAATCTTAACGTTTCGAAATGTTATAGTATGACCTTCAGTCGTAAACCAAAAACCATCGACTTTAGATATACACTCAACGGTTCACCACTTACCAGGGTCGAGAAAATTCGCGATTTAGGGGTGGTACACGATAGTAAACTGACCTACAAGGATCATGTTGACTATATTGCTAAAAAAACCAACAAAGCATTAGGTTTTATAATTAGATCCTGCTCGCAGTTCAACAGAATTAAAACTGTCAAAGTCCTGTACTCCTCATATGTGCGTAGCATCCTCGAGTATTGCTCGGAAGTTTGGAATCCACAATATCAAATTTACATAAGCAGACTAGAATCAATTCAACGCAAGTTTATGAGATTTTTGCAATATAAAGTTAACAGTTTTGAGAGAACATATGAGGCGAAGTGTAAGAAGCATCACACACTTCCTCTCCAGTTGAGACGGCAAATTGCGGACGTAGTCTTCTTAGTAAAAATTGCACATTGCAAAATCGATTCTCCGCAACTTCTCTCCAAAATAAATCTACGAATTCCAAATAGATGCCATATTAGACGACCCACAACCCTTTATGTTCCGTTCAGTTTGTCCAACTATAGAAATAATTCATTCTTTGTGCGATCTGCAAATAGTTTCAACAAAATGGTGGACGATTTCGACCTAGATCTTTTCGTTAGCAAACCCAATACATTTAAAAATGTCCTAACTAAGGCGTGGTTTGATACGGCCCCTGCGATTCCATAGCCATGGTTAATAATTTTTACAGCAGTGCTTGCAGTGGAACGCATGAATTTAGTTAATTTTGTATTTTGTTGTCACCTACTCATTCAAAACTTACTAACATATAAATTTAGTATCAGGTTTTGAGATCTGCGACCGATTAATGTTTAATTTCATTTTTTGTCATAAAAACAAACAAGATTTTTCAGATTGTATGCGAAAACAATGTAAATGTGTATTATTCGTTCTTAATCTGTAATTAACACTATTTAATAACATTACTGTATGTTTTCCTAATAAAATAAAATAAAAAAATAAAATAAATAGTGCAGAGGCAAACTTATGTGTCTAAATAAATTTTAAGTAAATACCTACATACCGAATACAATAAAAAAATTAAAATTAATCTAAATTAATTAAATAAATATATTTACATAAATACATATATAACATAAATACACTTAAAAGACTATTATCAGTTTTTCGACGGTGATGGAAAACATCGTGCAAAAATTCGAACGTCTAAGAAATTGTATTTCGAAAGTATGACCTAGCTTAAGAAAGGTCTAGTTTTCATTCTGGATTGTGGAGGTCTAACAGCAATGGCTTCATGCAATCATTATCTTCGCAAAATCCTTAGACTCAGGTAGCGGACCCCGCCAATCATAATGTATTAGGAGACTCACAGGAGTATAAGTAGCGCAGCGAGTAGAAATATTGAAAGTGAGTTCAAGATAGTTATTAAACTTATACTGACGACAATATTTCCAGGAACCAGTGAACGTAGAGCAAAAGAGCTATGAATGTTAAAGAAGCCCGTAACGTGTGTAAGGATTGAAGAAGGTCATGTGGAGCTCAGTTTTCTCTGTCTATACTACCTATACTTCTATCTATCTAGACAGATAAGTAACCCATTAATATAACGTGATATTTAAAACGGCTTTATATAAAAGGCTAGTGAGTATCTCGATAACAGGAACGCCATTTGGGACAAGCTGCGGGCGGAAGCATGTTATACAAGCTGTTACTGCTGCTTTTGGATTAATTTTGTGCGTGCACTGTATTTACTACTATCTGACTCATAAGCTTAAAGGGTGAATGCAAATCGAAGCGACAAATTTGATAACAATGTAATCTCAATTTTGTAACTATCTGCGTACGGATAAAGTTCGTCCGAAAGTAAATAGAAGCATGATCATTAGTGATATGGTTTCATTATACTATATATAATTCGAATCGTGTACAAACACGATAAGGTTGAATTCAAATTGATACCGAAATTAGTATCATCGCCGGTACTCCGTAGGTCTGTGTTACCTCTAAGACGCAACAAATGGTCGAAAGCGACAGTGAAATAGTTTGTCGTGTCTTATCAACAAACACAGGCAAACTTTAAATGTACACTCGCAAACTTAGCGATGACAAAGCAATTGTATTCTTCCACGCGTAAGTGAAACCACTTAGGTACAGGCTGAATTTTCCTTTCGAGCGGAAACCTACTTTTACGTAATTCTAGTTGCATACGCGAGAGTTTCAGGCAAGATACTTTTAGGCAATGCTTTTAAGCGTGCGCTTGCTTTTTCTTATTGTAAAAGGAAACACGTGGAATAAAAATAAATAAATAATAAAAGAATTCATTCTTAAACGGACCGTCTATATGCCGAGTATTCTTTATTTGCAGTGTCCCGAGAGATTTATCTATGTTAAATGAATCGTACAGTTATGAATTCTATATCAAACAGGCCTTTCCAATTGAACATTGATTGGATGGGTAATAACTAACAGCTGTATTGCTGAACTATGATATTTTATGCATCGGAAAGGAAATGATGCGTAGTGGTTCCTGTAAAATGTAAATGCTCACAACACAAGTATGGCTCGCATATACAGCTGAAATACGAGAAAGCTTCCGGTGCAGATGGAATGGTAGCGGAATTGTTGAATATATGAGAGATTTCGGGTCTGAGGACCTGCAGTATCTGTTTGATTTGACGAAGAGCTCAGGTAGAGCAGAAAAGCGTAAACAAGAAGTGTTGCCATCGTGTTCATAAAAATTGATTGAAGAATTAAATATTTGAGCCTCGAAAGTTTCTTTCGAGAGTTATGATGAAACATCTCACAAGAAGATCTGACTACCAGCTACTGGATCTGGCCGGTCTGCATATACAGATATACAGATATTGTGACAACTGTGCAGAAAGCTCCTTTTTACTCCTTAAGAAACGATTTTTAGTTATAAGGCGCGGTACGGAAATTTTATGAAGAGTAAAATCAAGTGAACGCGTTAACAAAAAACTGAACCGTTACGCTCGCCCGCTTAAAAAGAGACAAACATATACATTAGTTAGATTTAACGTGCGAGAGAATGAGATAGAAGTATCTATAGGATTTAACTGAGATTTTTTTGTATACAACGTCGGAAGGCATACAAGCATCCGGCCCACCTGATGTAATGTGATTACCATAGCCTAAGAACGCTTGTAACGCATTAAGTTTAGTATCATTCGCGCGATGCCTTCTATGCTGCTAACGCCGCAACTCCTCAGGAGCTTAAAGATAAAGGCAAAGGAAAGGGCAAGCGCAAAGGAAAGGGTAAGAACAAAGATACCGACCGAGCCTTGTACCTACGTGTTTGCGCGTATATTTTTAAATATCAATCAAGTGATTAAAGTTAAAAAATCGGCCAAGTGCGAGTCGGACTCGCGCACGAAGGGTTCCGTACCATTATCTATAAAAACGGCAAAAAAAAACATGTTTGTTGTATGGGAGCCCCCCTTAAATATTTGTTTTATTTTAATTTAATTATTTATTCTTAAAGTGAATATATAACTGAATATTCTGTGAATATTTCAAGCGTCTACCTGTTGCCGCTATTTTTTAGTATTTGTTGTTATAGCGGCAACAGAAATACATCATCTGTGAAAATTTCAACTATCTAACTATCACGGTTCTTGAGATACAGGCTGGTGACAGACGGACGGACGGGCGGACGGACAGCGGAGCCTCAGTAATAGGGTTCCGTTTTACCCTTTGGGTACGGAACCCTAAAAACAACATTGAAAAATGTGGAAGTAGTTGATTCGAGTCATAACAAAGAAGCATTTTACAGGATGCATTCACTTACACTCTTTCTATTCAATATATATCATAATTATCATTCGTAAGGAGTAAACTCTAGTCGTGCGTCGGAGCTGATACGCACACACCTTTTTTTTGTATTAATTCAGACGCCTTCGTGTGTGTAGCCTGTGGATAATTTCGATGCAAGCAGTCGCTTGCATGTAGTCATTATAAGACAGCAGCTCCTCAACAGCACCCTGTGGATACTTAATTACACGAAAAACACCTTCCGGTGAATTATCGTCCTTGTTGTTAGTTAATGGCTATTAGTTGTTGGTATTTCCCATACTCCTATTAATTTTAACTTTATTAGTTTTATACGGTGAGAAACCGTTACCTTAGTCTATGCACGCTTGCAATACAAACAACAGTCTCAATCTTTCACCAGAGGCTCTTCTAGTAATCGGCAGATTACACTACTTTTTTTTTGGTTCTTTTTGTCCCCGGGGGGTAAGGCAAAGGGATCTAGCCCATACAGCCACGTCATCAGTTTAGAACCATTTGAAAATCTTAATTCTATGTTCCAGCTTCAGGGACTGTGCTCAAAAAATACTTGGGAAGGGTACTTCGACCCAATCAACCCAGTATACCACCCGTAAAACGATAGGAATTTTACAAGGTTTTCTTGATGAACTTATTCACGTCTTCCAAAAAGTGCATAAACGTGTTATATTTGAGTTTTTTCATTGTTGTATAATTGCACTAGCACTTATGTTACAAAACACTATCGAAATTGTCACATAAAACTAATTTTACACTGAATTGTAAAATTTTCAAATATAAGAACAATGTCACTCGTCAAAAGCGCGGGAAGAAGTCCCAGATTACACTACGTGGAAATAAGAATGACGTTTGCTCTACAGACATTATTAAACTACTTATACCACAGATAATAAAGAATAGACGCACTGAAGCAGATTATATTTTATGAAAGTGAACAAAGCTAAGGAATAAATTGCCACTCTAATGAGATGGAAACTGTGCAACATTTTAGTGCCGCTGTGCTTCCACGGCGAGTTCCACGATACAGATTCACAAATGCCCTCTATTTGGCTTTTGTATACACACAAAAAGCTGATTTAACTTTTGTATTTTAGACCGATATTGGGGAGAGTTGGGATTAGTTGGATAGAAATACTTTTGAGTTTTAGTACTTGTTTAATATACTCAAGCGGCTTGAGCCTTTTTGCACTAGACTTTGTATTTTGTTCTTATATTTTCTTTAAATTACCAATTTTATTTATTAATTATATTAAGAACAGAGAGTTTTTTCTTCGCCATTCGATGCTTATGGTCTTTTCCATATGCGTTACATGGTTTTTATATAAAACTAGCTGATACTCGCTGCCGTATATATAGATCA
Source organism: Pyralis farinalis (assembly GCA_947507595.1). NCBI lineage: Eukaryota > Metazoa > Arthropoda > Insecta > Lepidoptera > Pyralidae > Pyralis > Pyralis farinalis. The sequence continues at coordinate 8,316,799 of OX382266.1, forward strand.
TATTGCTATTTATTTCAAGTTTTACTTTTATGCGCTCTGCACAAAATCGGACATTTCCTGCAATTAGAGCATAGAAATTTATGAGCATGGGTGCATCAAAGTAAATCGACTGGGAATGTACTTCCATCTCACATAAAACCGCAGCCATAAATTCGAAAACACGAAGTTAGTACATGCCTACGCCGTTGTAATGTTGACTATCCATTGTAATAAAACTAGTGAAAATAAAAAATTTCACCAGTTCTATCATTGAACTGTTCAATAGAACTACTGATATCGAAGGCTCCGCGAACGGTGGGGTTATAAATACTCGTAGAAGGACGTTGTTGCCATAGCGTTCCATTGCTGATTGAGGACCATAAATACTTATCATTAACAATTTGTATATAGCAATTCTTGGGCATATACCTTCCTATTAAAGCAGTCTCTCTCACTCACATAAGATCTTTAGTTTTCCGGATCCAGCCACTTTCAGTCGAACGTTTAAAGAAGGGGGGGGGGGGGGGGGGGACACGACGCTTCGTCATCATCCTATCGTAAACTGTTTCAGTAGGATCCATTATAATTTACATTTGAGAAATTGATTTTTTGAGGACTGTAATCGGTTTAAGCATTATGTAAATTAAGTCTTTACGAATACAGCGAATATATCATTTCCAGATTCGACAAACATTTCAAGAAATAGGTTTAATAAAGCTTAAGAAACCTTTGCAATTTTCGATAACGAAATGCAAGTGAATATCAATGAATTCTAAAACTTTCCAAGGCATTTCACCCGCGCATTTTAAATTTATTACATGTAGATAAAAAGAATTTCAGACGGGATATTACGTTTAAGTAGAACGTTTGTAATAGCAATGTATTTAATCTCAAAAAATATTTCACCTGTTTGTATATTGTATTGTAATATAAGTAGAAGGATAAAGTAGACCAGGAAGGCCAAGACTTTCCTATCATGATCAAAATCATCGTGTTTTATCAGATTTTGATGCCAGAAAAGCCCCAGTAGCCGACGAGGGTACACACATGTGAAGAGCTATGGATGATAAATAAACAAGTTAGTAAGGACCGAGTCATGTGGTGCTCGGTTATCTCTGCCCACCACGCAAGGGGTTTGGAGTTAATTTATAGATAGATACTTGTATGTATTCCATTTTGAATTACGAATTCAAAATAAAAATGAATAATATGTCGATTTTCTACATTAAACTCAAACAACACTCAATTTAAAATTCTCAATAAATTCAAATAGTAATCATACTCGTACCAATAAACCATACACAAATAATGGACAATCTATACATATACATAAAATTGAAGTGTCTGTCTGTGATTTCAAAATAAAACCTTTATCTTAAGCTCATATTATTATTTTCACGTTACCAAAGCCTAAATACGCATTTTTAACTTTTTGTCTGTCTGTTTGTTTGTCCGGGCTAATCTTCGAAATGGCTGAACCGATTTTAACGGGACTTTCACTGGTAGTAGAGGACTGTTCAGAGCAGAATATAGGGCACTTTTTATCCTGTAAATATTTAGGGTTCCTGCGTAAAAAATGAAAAACTGTTTAAATTGTGGGGAAATATCTTCCCCTTCGGGGGACTTTGCAATTTTATTTTTATTATTTTCATACAATACGTATTTTTTGTAACATAAAATAACTACGCATTTTTTATGTAATATAAATAAAATACATATACGTTGCCTCCCGTAAAGGTCAATAGATGGCGCTGTACGAAAATTGAATCGCTCTATGGTTGCATCTACGACCCTGAACTTTGTTTTTTTTTTAAACAGAAACAATTTCATGTCTACAGAGAAATAAAGGCTACTAAAAGCCCAAATCTCATGCGTGCGAAGCCGCGGGCTTTTGCTAGTCATAAATAAAAGTGCCTATTCTTATATATGTATAAGCAATAATACATACTTTCGTATAGAGACACGATATGGTACGTAATTAGAATGGAGTATAATAGTAATGAAGAATGGCAGTAGATTTAGTTTCAAAATTTTGTCAACTCCATTCGATGGACGAGATCAGTGGCGCGGCGCGGTAGTAGTCTGTCCAGATTTCATCTACCCCGGGTAGACCGTACATGTTGCAGGTAAGTAAGTATGTAAGTTTAACAACACGTGGCAAACTACGGTTATTAAACTCAAACAAAGCTAAGCATCCTATCACTACAAACTCAACTGTTACGTACGTACGTACGTACGTGCCCGTAAAATACGCATGTATAACAAGTGTTGTGATAGAGACCAGAAGTGCATACCTATTTTAAACAAAATTTAATATGTTGGCTAGATACTTTGACAATAACGCTCGTGGGTTTGATTCTGACACAGGACAAACATTTCAGTGCATAAACATGTCTGTTTGTCTTGGTCCGGGTGTTTTAAGAGCGCATCAAAACAGCCCACCTGGTGAAGTACCTCCACTGCACAGATAACCGCAGCCAAATAACAACTCCTTGGAGGGTCGTTGTGTTCTTGCGAGCAATTTTATTGTGGCCATCAGTTCTTAGGCAGTAGCTGTGTTAGCAGAAAAGGTGGCATCGTGAGTGATACTTAATGTATTGCAGGCGTTCATGGGCTACGGGAATACGGTGAAAATCGTTACATCAGATGGGTCGTATGCTTGTATTCCTCCCAACGCTGTATAAAAAAGCCATGACATAAATGCACACGGTACATACGGTGGGACCAAATTCGTATTCATGTTAATGTCGAACACTAATTCAGCAAAATATTGTTTAACACGATTCGCGGCTTTTTTTGTGTAAAATCGCTTGATTTCATGACATACACCTATATAGATAAATTTATAAATATATAAAAATACGAAAAAGAATAATCCAAATCATTGAGCCGTTTCCGAGGTACACAAAATATATTTATATGTATACAATAATTGCTAATCATCATTTCAGCCTATATTAGTCCACTGCTGAACAAAGGCTTCCCCTCTAGATAGCCATTCTCCTCGATCCTGTGCCACCTGCATCCTGCACCTGCAAGAATTACTAGTTTACAATAATAGGCAAAAAAAACCCAGTTGAGAATGCGCAAGCTTGCATTGCCAGAGGAACACCTGGCTCGTCAATTATATAACAATTCAAAATTGTTGTTTTTTCAAATTGTCGGCCATTTTGACCATGTACCTTAAGAGATAGGAACGGTGTTCCTGAACATTCCAATTCTACTTTTTTATGCTGAATCCGAATCTGAAGTCAAAATTCGAAAAAAAGCCACAGACAAACACACAGATAAACGCACAGACAGACATATAGATTTCATATAGGAACGGTGTTCCTGAACATGAGTTATCAAATGATATATATGTATGTTATTGAATAAACATCATCACATTTACACGATAAATGATGTTCAAATTATTTTTAAAATTATTTACTTGCGATAATATTGCGCGTTTGCTTTTATGTCAAAGTAATATTGTTACCATAAAAGTCATCGCTCAAAAGGACTGGATTGGAAAGTTTGAACTAAGTTCTCTATAAACAGTTAGAGTACTAAATACATTGGTCCCGCAGCAGACAGCAGAGCGCCTTTATTCACCCCTCCAACATTGAAGAAATACGTTATCTGAAGTCTCTTCGAAAGCTGTGTCCACACGGTGACAAGTTATATAGACAGATAAAAATATTATTATAATGTTACATTTTTGTACATAAACGCGATGTCAGCTTTGATCATTTCTGTACGTATCAAGGGTCTTCACATGTTCGCCTTCAATCTTGGTCGCGTGCGGGATCTCTTGCTCTGAATGCTGTTGTCGTTTCTGTATATTTCACATCTCCACTAGATTTTAGTCAAGCCTAGATGTGAATCGTGATGATATATTATACCTTCGTATTAAAAAATATTTTTTTTAATCAGGCACACAATTACCCATATGGATTGACAAACTCCTTGTTTAATGTCGGTTAAGAATATGCATATATTACACCGCAAATGATAAGCAATCTTGTTAATCAAATCTTACATACCTTTAATCATGAATAACGATATAATAATGTGGTATTAAAAATATAATAACATATATATTCTGTAACTTACTGTAACAAGAACGTGGCACTCTGTAGATAACTCAATTTAGACACGACACCTGGTCTAAATCTATTAATTATTTTACTAGTCTAACACCACACAGTAATTTTGCATTTTGCTATAATGTTTGCTATAAAAATATATTAAAAAGCAATTAAATAGATATTTAGAGTAACGGTGAAGGGGCATGCTCGGTTGGTTGGAACATGTAAAAATAATACAGAAGGAAGGTAGCGCAGTAGCGAAACGCGTTGTTACGTTACTTTGACACCAACGCTCGTAGGTTCGATTCCCATACAGTACAAATGTTTGTGTGCATGAACATGTCTGTTAGTCTTGGTCTGGATATTTTAGAGAGGTAGGCCGCATCAAAACAGCCCGTCTGGGAAACCTCCATCTCGCAGAAAGCCGCAGTCAAATAACAGCTCCCAACAGAAAACCGCAGCCAAATAATAACTCCCTAGAGGGTTGTTGTTTTCTTGCGTGTGAGTCACCAGTAAGCTGTGTTAGCAGCAGAGGTTCTTAATATATCATAAGTGTTTATAGATTACGGTAACCGCTTTACATCAGGCGTACTCCCGACGTCGTATATATAAAAAAAAAACTCTATGAACCGACGAAAGTGCATCAGAAGACTTACAAATGTTAAAAAGAGAATCTCGGCGAAAGATATAGTTACAATGAAAATCTTTTATCATTATCATCACATCAGCCCGTATTCGTCCACTGCTGAACATAGGTCTCCCATCTAGAGTGTCATTCCCTTCAATCCTATGCCATCTGCATCCAACGACTCCCTACAAAGCTATTGGTCGCCGTCACATCAGTGGGGGTCGTCCATATTCGTGTACCAGTACGGAGACGCCACTCGAGAATCTTTCTTCCCCAACGATTGTCGATTCTACGAACCATGTCGTCGGCCTACTGCCACTTCAGCTTGCTTATCCTTTTTTTTTTTGTTGTGACGCGGGGAAAAATGCGTTACGCACACCACCGGTGCCTGGGTGGCCTCTGGTGGTAGTGTGGGACTCCCCGTCGGCTGTCCGACGGTATACCCACTAAACGACCCAGCGAAATGGTGTGGTGCCCCGGATCTGTCAGCGACAGGGCAACACTGCGACTGGCCAGCCCCTCAGAAGGGGCCGGACTTCTTCTCTCTAGGAACCATCCCGGCAAATTGGGACAGCCCTTCCGGCGGCGGGACCACTATGGGACAAGGTTCCCATCCTGACCCCTAGTCCCACAGGTTATGGAGGCGGCAGTAGGTGCGCGTAGCGCCTACGCCGCACTCCCGTCCGCCGTCTCCGGAGCGGGACAGCCTGAGGATCGTCCTCCCTGTCCCGCTCCGAGGCCTCCTTCCAGCTTGCTTATCCTCTGGGCTGTCGGTTACCTTTGTTCTACTACGGATATCTTTATTTCTGACTTTATCACGCAAGGAAATCCCGAGCATAGTTCTTTCCATTACACGCTAAGCGAATTGGACATCCCTATTCGGCCCGTAGTGAAGAATCACGTCTCAGTTACTCATATTTAAGAGAAAAGGCGACTAAAGGATAATTTCCGTTAGTCGCCTTCTTTAACACCGACATGGTGTCACGTGGTGTCACCCATGGGGTGGGTTATTCTTACGCAGAGGACACCTAGCCAATGAAAATCTTTATTGTCCTACAAATCAAAAGCAATTGCTTAAAATTAGGCTTATAAAATTCATGTTTTGTGATTCTGTGTCATTCTGCATGCACCTTTATATCGCAGTCTAAGTTTTCTTTGGTCTTGGTTGTTTCTAAAGATGTTAATCTCGTTGCTATCTAAAACCCAAGTTGCATAATACTATTTGTTCTGGTCGGGTAACAACGGAGATGTTACTTTGCTCTTGTTAGGGCTAGCTTTTTATGCATTTAGACAGATAAAAGTTGCCCCGTAATACAAGACGATTCTTTATTTGCCCTTAGGCCCTCGTGTACACTTAGATGCGTCTTTCATTTTTTAAATATAATCTCACATCTATTTATAACGTCATGTCTAATTCCTTGTGGGGTAGGCAGAGAGAATCGAGCTTTATACTCATAGCACTTCTCATGCATGCATGCCAGTTTCTAGGACTCGCGGCTTCTCTTTCTAATAAAACATGATGAATTAGGTCATAGTAGGCAAGTCTTGGGCTTCCTCGGATCCTACATGCTTCTATAGTTTCGCGTCATATATCTGTTTCGTAATTCTTCTTTGTTTCCATGCTGAGTACCGTCTAAATGTTCTAACGAACTGGGCATACCTCTTCTTACTTTAACACCGACTCTCTTTCAAAATATATCTTATTCAATTTCTTGTGTCACACACACTTTTTTGTAGCAAAATGCGGGAACGATCCGGCGTGGTGCAATCGCTTTTTCTGTGACAGGTTGCATACGAATGTTACAAAAAAATATAAATCCGGGATCGCTGCCGCTTTTGCCCGCTCCTGTGAGTTTTGGCTTTGGGTGATTAACACGGTGAGCGGTGTGTTCGCCGTTTTAAGGGCGGTCGCATCGCAGTAGACAATATTTGGCAGTATGTCACATGTACTAGCTTATGTGGATTTTATCCCACATATCTATCTATCTATAACTTCACGCCAAATCCCTTGCGGGGTAGGCAGAGAGAACCGAGCGCCACGTGACTCGATCCTTACATATCTCACTCGCTTCTTTAACATTCATTGCTCTTCTCATGCACGCACGCCGGTTTCTAGGGCTCCTGACATCACCTTCTGATAGAACATGACCAATTTGGTCATGGTAGGTAAGTCTTGGCCTTCCCCGGCTCCTACATCCTTCCACTTTTGCATTGTATATCTGCTTCGTCATTCTTTCATCTTGCATTCTTTCTACATGCCCGAACCATATATATTATATATATTTATCCCACATAATTACCAATATTTGTATTAGATTGTTAGAGCCTTAGGATTTTTTTTTTTTGATTGATTCGTAGCATGTTATTCTAACGACTAACATCTACAGCGCCTGAGGATGCCTCGTGGAGAGGCGAAACACGTGTCGCGGAGACGACCGGAGCAGCCAGGGCAACAACGGTGGCGGGTGCATGCGGTTCACATTTCAGATGGCGAACACTCGCAGAGACGACCGGAGCAGCCATGGCAGCGGCGGCATGCATCTACTAACGGTAGTGGGTGGGTGCCGGCCGGCAGTAGTTCGCATGAACTAATCGGGAGCGGAAGCACACAAAGTAGTTTGGATCAAATTGCCTGTAGAGCCTTAGGAGTTGTTCGACATCATGCCAACAGCCTCGTTTTACAATCGCACAGCTCGCCGACGACTATCCATCCTCATACACTGGAACCGCAATGGTCGCTTACTGTGCGGTTCCTGAGAAGGTTTCTACCGAGAACTATTAAGTTGTGGAATGAGCTCCCTGCCGAGGTTCTTCAAGAAAGGCGTGAAGAGGTTCTTACAGGGCCGGCAATGCAAGAGTGACACCCCTATTGTTGCAAATGTCCATAGGCTACGCTCACTGCTTACCATCAGTCAGGCGTACGCTTGTTTGCCACCTTAGTGGTATAAAAAAGACATCAGTCTACAAGGTAGCTAGTAGCGATATACTACACATAACTTATTCGATTCGAGGAACCTTTGCTGCTGATTGGACTGCATATTTCGTTTAGAATCGTGTGCCAGCGTTATTTTACTGGTTATAGGGTTCCATACCAAAATGGTAATACAGGAATCCTTATGATGTGAATTTGTCAGTCTGTCTGTCTGCCCATCTGTCACAGTGGTCACACTGTAGTGGTTATGTTTTAAAGATTCCTTATCCAATCTCATTGCAAATGAAACAATATTAGTGGTAGATCGAAATTTCAGAGTGCATTTACTGATTTAAGTGGGATATTATATGAAAGGGTCCCACTTGTATATTTCAAAAGAGTGCTAGCGTTGCAACTAATCAGAAATTTAATCATCACCTCTAGGATGTCGTATTTGACTGCGGTCTTCTGTGAGGCTTTCTTTTCTTTCTTTCTTTCTTTTTCTTTCCACAATCGGGTTGCTTTTTGCGCCCTCCTCTTTTATATTATTAATGATGTTCTAAGTTGGAGGTAAGCAGTTTTGTTTTATGTATATACCCGGTATCTCGAAAATGACTTATTAAATTATACAGGAATAAGTGATTTTTGTTTAGTTTCTTATATACAACGTAAGGAGGCATGTTTGTATGTCACCCGGCATTGAACATAAAAACAACTTCAATTAATAGATATACGAGTATCTCGAAAATGGCAAAATAAATTATATAGGATGAACTATTCCCAAACTATAAGCAACTTAACTCCGTTGGTAAACTAATAACCTTCAGTCACGTACCTATAATTAAGATCAACGCAAACTTGCACCAAGTTAATCCTATGTAACATTAACTAGATTTTAAAATCGGAAGGAAAGCTTTACGTGCCTTTAAATAACAAATATCGTGTAATTTTTATTTATAAAGAATAGATTAAAAATAATATATTAGATATTAAAAATCTTAACATATTTATGTGTGATGTGTGTAAGTACAGATAGAAAGAACATAGGGGATAATGTAGAAGTATTGTATTATGTCTATCTATAACTTCACGTCAAATTCCTTGCGTGGTAGGCAGAGAGAACCGAGTGCCAAATCACTCGATTCTTACAAACCACACTCGTTTCTTTTACATTCATTGCTCTTCTTATGCACGGTTATTATGGCTCCTGACATCACCTTCTGATAACACACGAACAATTTCATCATGGTAGGTAAGTATTGAAGAAATAAAGCAATATTTATTTGTTTTATTCGAAGCAACCTCAGCGTATGTAATCCCACGATGATTTTCAATACGACTACCAGAAATCAAATAGGTTAATAAAATTGAGCAGTAAGTCAAAATTAAATATTTTTACTAACATTGTTTGAGGGTTTCATGCCAAAGTGGTAGAAAGTGATCCCTTATGGTGCGGGTTTATCCATCTATCACAGTGAAAAAATATTTAACCACTGACTCTTTTCTTGAACTTGATTTTATAATAAAGACGTGGAAGAAAATGTCTTAAAAAAACGTACCATGGAACACCAATCAACTAGGTGATAGGTGGCAAGTTTAATTTACAGAAAAAATAAGTTTATAGATTAGACAGTGAAATTTATCGACTAGTATTCATTCAAATAGCTTTTCCGAGCATTGCCTGATTGCTTCGTAATGTATTATGCAGATCACATAAATATATAACAAAAAAGGGAATATGTAGACAATTAATTGTGGAAATTAGCGTTCGTTTTAGCTTTATATATGCATGCATGTAAACCTCATTTTGGATGGTTATATTTACTGATTAAGTCAAGGAAATAAGCCATTAATATAATTTCCGAGAATGACGTGATTGTGTTTGTTTGTGTCTTCCGCGTTGAAATCAGAAGTGTCATAAGTCGCTAAGTTTATAATATCATTAAGACAAACTAACGTACGACCTGCTTGATATGGAAGCTGTGACCGTAGAGAATGAACACTTGCAGTATCATCTCTGTATGACTTTGGCAGCAAAAGATTAATTTGTGCGATTTGCGTGTCATTTATAATATCAGGCTGAGAATACTTAAAATGAAAAATACAACACAAACAACAACACAAATTTTAAACCTACATTAGTGAAATTTTTATTGTGGAAGGTTTGTTAAATAAAATATTTAGTAAATTCATTGCCTTGAACTATTTTATTTTATTTTGAATTTGAAAAAAGAAACAACAAAGTTACTGCTAAATGTGCAGTTTTTTAAACTATCCTTTGAGAGTACCACCTGTATACACGCCTGTGTAAAGCTCATTTTTTATTTTTTCTTATTATCATATCCATTCATCCGTAATACTGGACGTATTTCGGATGTGATAAAATGAAAATTAAAGAAACAAAGCTTTTAAATTATAATATATATAGGTCTATTTTACAAAATATAAAAAAAGGTTCACTATAAGTTCGGCTAAATAAGGTCTCTAAGAACTCGCGTTTTAATTTGTCTAACCGGTATTGACCGGTAGTGATCGAATCACTGATGGGAGCACTAAGTGGCCGCCGGCTATAGTGGTCGACGACTGTAGATGAGATTATCGGGTTTGGAAAAGGTAGTAATATCCCGACGGTTCACCACGGAGCCCACAGCAGAAGGCCGGTGATCTCAGACGTGGTGCACTGAATCTTTACTTCTCGAAAGCTGCCTCCAGACTGCCTTGTTTTCTGTTTTACGTCCTAAACATCTATCATTTGAAAATTTAAATTTTACTAATAAAATATTTTTTGACAAACATCATTGAGTTCACAGAGACAATGTAGTGTATATCTCTAAAAAGGTTTTACAAAATATATTATTCAAAAAGGTTATTACAAGAGTTGTGGTGTTCCTGCGTGTGAATGAGGTCACAGGTCAGGTGGCATCGCGTGAATTATACATAATATATTGCAAGCGTTCATGTCACCGCTTTACATCAGATTGCCGTATGCTTGTATGCCTCCTGACATTACATAAATATGTATATATTCATCGTTAAGGAGAAGGAATGTATTATTTTCATTTCATTTCACATTTAAATAGCTTTTTATTTTCATCTACACAACATTAACCATGCGAAAATAACGTGTAAAAGGTACTAAATACCTGTTACGACATTGAAAATAAACATAACCCTCCCCCACAGGTGAACGTGGAGAAGCTACCCGTACACATCGGGTAACGTTTGCTTGTTTTTCATAAACAAACAGTTAAGGCTCACACACATTTTTACAGTAAAACTATCAGGGCTATTACTAACAAAAATATAGCACAAGACTGATCAAGGGTTGCTGAATTTGTAGTTTGAATATTTTTGCGTTTTCAGTAGGGACTTTATCCCCACACAGTACGTGACTAGTGCTATTAGAACTGCACTAGTCACATACTGTATTGATAGAGAGATGTTTTCTTCTGAGATAGAGTTTTCTTTTTCTTAAATTGTGGAATGAACTCCCTGCCAGCATCATCATCAGATATCATCATATTGTCGACAATGCACGAATGACCACCCGGTATTGCAAGGTGTCCAGGCTACTGTTTTTTTTTATACAACGTCGGGAGTCATGCAAGCATACGGTCCACCTGATGTAAAGCAGTTACCGTAGCCTATTAACGCGTGTAATATACTGAGTATCACTCGCCGCGCGATGCCTCCTCTGATGCTTACACAGCAACTCCTTAGGAACTTACTGGTGACCTCACTCAAACACAGGAACACAACAACCCTCTAGGGAGTTGTTATTTGGCTGCGGTTTTCTGTGAAGTGGAGGTACTTCCCCAGACGGACTGCTTTGATGCGCCCTACCTCTCTTAAAACATCCAGACCAAGACAAACAGATATGTTCATGCACACAAATGTTTGTCTCGTGTGGGAATCGAACTCACGAGCGTTGGTGTCAAAGTCGCGTTTTTCACGACTGAGCTACCGAGCTCGTCAATCACTGTGAAAGCCGTGTAGAAATTATACAGATTGGAAAATACACGTTGATATTTCCAACTTTCTTAAACTGTCGGTATGGCTTACTATCAGACAGAGCGTATGTTTTTTTAGTTTGTATTAAAAAGTGTGTTTTGACTTATAAATGCAGGTAAGCTTCTTTAGAGTAACAAAACAAAAACTGCATGAAAACAGCTATGATTGTCACAGAAGCGAGTGAAGTATGTAAGGACCGCGTCTTATGGCGCTCGGTACACTCTGCTTACCCCGCAAGGGCCTTGGCGTGAAGATATACATACATACATACATAACGTATATATTTATATATAAATATATTTCATCTGTAGGTACTGATATAAAACACGTAACGGTTCATAAATAAACATTTAAATAACTATCTTGAATATAGTCACGTACAAAACTTGAGAGACATTTAACAACCAACTTCGTGGAGTTAATTTTAGATGGTGTGCTACTAACTTCGTAAGCCAAATCGGTACTCTGAAAGCGCGAATTGTGTCTGCAGGACAGCTTCCAACGGCAGTTTCCTACTTTTGCACAATGTGACTAGATAACCATATCTATTTGGTACTATATTTAACGCAAGTAAATATTCTATATAATTTTTAACTTATAAGGAAATTACAACCATTTTATTAGACAAACATGCCGTATAAGTTAATAAGCTTGTCTACCATATTAAATTCTACAATGATCGTTGACATTAAAACACGGTGCAATTGTTAGCCGATAAGCGGAATCCAGGCATTATGCTGTTGGAATATGGTTTTGGATATATAATTGTATAACTCCCGTATATCAGCATTTTTATATACTGCTAAGGTGGCAAACAAGCGTACAGTCTACCTGGTGGTAAGCAGTTGCCGTAGCCTATGGACATTTGCATCGTCACGGGTGTCACTCTAGCATTGCCGAAAAACCTGAGCTGTAGTTACTATATATTATTTATATTTTGACATCATTTTTTATGGGGTAAACAGGAAGGACTGACACGACTCGACCTTCATTCACATCGTTAAGACTCACAGATATTTTTATGGACACTCACCGGTTCTGTGGTTCTTGACATCTCCTAATAAAATACACTCAATTTAGACCGCTTGGCGACGCGGTAGTAGCGGCGCTGTTGCTGATACACTTTTGGCAGCCCATTCTACCTCTTTTAGATTCATGAGAAACCTAGCACTTGTTAGTTAACTGTCCCTTTCTAACTCATTACACCGAGACTGTCACTAGAAAATAATAAATAGAATAGAGTATAACGATTTTCAAGCAATTTATCGAATTCTAAAAATGCGTTAATAAAAGAAGCTTAACTAAACTCTGTGTGTTTTGTAGGCCAGCGACGGATATCCGGAAAACGTTATATACTTTTACGTCAAACCAATATTTACATAACATAATAATATTCGTTAATGTGTAATTTTCATATATCATAAAATAGATTACATTAATATTTTATTGTTTCCGCTTCTCGTATGTGTTTGTGCCACAAATGTTCTGCGTATACGAAAATAATTAAATGTAGACTGTTATTAGATGTGGCACTTTAATGTCTAACGTCATTGTGCTTTGTGAGCCATTTTTAGGGGAAGGTGGATCACGAGATAAAGTTTTTATTACGCGGAAGTTGTTTATGGAGTGAGTATACTGGTAAATACAATGTTGTCGTAGAAGTAGGTGAGAGGTTCACGCATTTCCAAAAGAGGTTTTGATACATTTCCGTCGTCATAAGATTCAAAAGTGTGACAGATTGAAGTTTATGAAATTTGGGGTTAAATGGGATGGGGTCGGTAGACTGATATATTGATTTCTATTTATCACAACAAAGCAAGTTTACGTCAGGAATGCGATTGACCTCAAGAAGCACAGAGTTTTGTTTTTATGCGTACTATATATAGTACGCATTTTTTGACGCCACTGTTGGCGAACTCAGGGACGCAGTGGCATAGTAATATGCAGTGGTTAGTAACGCTGCTTTGACACTAACGCTCGTGGCTTAGATTCCCATACAGGATAAACATTTGTGTGCATGAACATGTCTGTTTGTCTTGGTCTGGGTGTTTTCAAGAGAGTAAGGCGCATCAAACAGCTCGTTTGTAGAAGTACCTCCACCTCACAGAAAACCGCAGCCAAATAACAACTTCCTGGAGGGGTGTGTTGCTGCGTGTGAGTAAGGTCACCAGTAAGCTCCCAAGGAGTGTATGTGTGTGTGTGCTACGTTACCGGCAGAGGCGGCATCGGGCTAGTGACGATTAAGGTATTACAATCGTTCATAGGCTACGGTAACCGCTTTACATCAGGCGAGCGGTATGTTTGTAGGCCTCCCGACGTTGTATAAAAAAATCGGCCAAGTGCAACCCTTCGTGCGCGAGTCCGAACTCGCGCACGAAGGGTTCCGTACCATTATCTATAAAAACAGCAAAAAAATCACGTTTGTTGTATGGGAGCCCCCTTAAATATTTATTTTATTCCATTTTTTAGTATTTGTTGTTATAGCGGCAACAGAAATACATCATCTGTGAAAATTTCAACTGTCTAACTATCACGGTTCATGAGATACAGCCTGGTGACAGACGGACGGACGGACGGACGGACGGACGGACAGCGGAGCCTCAGTAATAGGGTTCCGTTTTACCCTTTGGGTACGGAACCCTAAAAACAATGTTCAGTACGTAGACAACAAACACGAAGGCTAAACAGTAATAACAGATAAGTACTTTTGACTGATGAATGATGATTTCTAAAACACTGTGCCAGTTAGCCATTATTCAATATTTCCGGTATTATTTTCCTTATTTCATTATGTACATTTTCCTTTATCAAGACATTGAAAAAAACTGACAAAAAAATTAACTGGTTCAAAGTAGAAGCTTGAGGTGGTTTCATATAAAAAGGAACAAAATCAAAGAGGAAAGGCTAAAGGAAATGTGAAAAGAAAAAGTAGATAGCTTTCAAAAAATACAATTTACGTTGTTTAAACAGAATATTCCCGTCATCAATATTAAAAGGAGTAGAAGATGTTGGAGCTTAAAATGTGAAATGTGACTAAAATTTAGGGATGAAAACATTGATCCTTCATAACACCTAATTAAATTTCAACAACAATTCCCCATTATGGGGCCTTTATTGTAATCGCCAGTCGCTCGAATGTGTCCACTTTAAGTCGGGCATCAAAGGTAATTACTTCATGGCCACCCAGGAGTCCAATTGTAACTTGAGTCTGACAATTAAAGACTTCACCTTTTGAACGGTAGACAACGTTTTATTTTTCTAAACTACTATTAAAATTAATGTGGTGTATTGTAAACTACTGATGTCAGTATGGCAATAAATTTATTAGAAAGAATTCTAATCAACTTTAAACTAATATTGGCTTTTCAGACAGATAGCTTTTCCTATGACTTGTAGTGCCTAATTATTATGCGAGCTGAAAATTGTTACCTATATGCAGACATGTTTAGGTCTGCATATAGGCCTGCATACACGCCCACGCGCATGTTGTTACTGGAGAACGTGCACACAACAGCACACATTTTCTCCCTCTCTCTCTCTCTCTCATCACACACACTCACACAAATACTCACAGATTAAAAGTAGCATAGAAAGCTTGAACTATATTATAAAAATATAAATATTCAGGAACACCGTTCCTATATGAAATCTATATGTTTGTCTGTGCGTTTGTCTGTGTGTGCGTTTTTTCGAATATTCAAATTTTGACTTCAGATTCGGATTCAGCATAAAAAAGTAGAATGGGAATGTTCAGGAACACCGTTCCTATCTCTTAAGGAACATGGTCAAAATGGCTGACAAATAAAATAAAAAAAAATTTATTGTTATATAATTGACGAGCCAGGTGTTCCTCTGGCAATGCAAGCTTGCGCATTCTCAACTGGTTTAATTTTTACTTTTAATTTAAATCATGTGGCGTTCGCTTCTCTATGCCTACGCCGCAGGGGACTTAGTGTGAAGATGTAACAGAATTAGTAAGTTAGATTCAATTAATATCTTATGGTTAGAATTGGTAGTCGTAAACAGCAAGGACATGATGCAAGGAAAACAAAAAAAACCGGCCAAGTGCGAGTCGGACTCGCACACGAAGGGTTCCGTACAATTATCTATAAAAACAACAAAAAAACGTTTTTTGAATGGGAGCCCCCCTTAAATATTAGATTTATTGTAATTTAATTATTTATTTTTAAAGTGGATATATAACTAAATATTCTGTGAATATTTCAAGCGTCTACCTGTTGCCGTTATCAATATCGAGCAAAAACGAGCAAAAAAATCACGTTTGTTGTATGGTATCCCCATTAAATATTTATGTTATTCTATTTTTTAGTATTTGTTGTTATAGCGGCAACAGAAATACATCATTTGTGAAAATTTTAACTGTCTAACTGTCACGGTTCGTGAGATACAGCCTGGTGACAGACGGACGGACGGACAGCGGTGTCTCAGTAATAGGGTTCCGTTTTACCCTTTGGGTACGGAACCCTAAAAACAATGAAATAAATGTAACTAATTCCAAAATGTTCAAAATAATGAGTGCCTTGGGAATATACACATCCAAGAATAACGTATCCCTAATTTTAATATTTTTAATATCCTTTATAATTATTTGAAACTACCTTACGACAAGTGGTACGGTTTGAGAGGTTAGATTTATTCTAGGAGGATTGTTTCGAACTCAAAATGATTGAAAGATCGTTTGGAAGTAAACGTATGTTATACCACACCTATAGTAGTAGTAGCGATCCGATTGAAGCGGTCAGGATAGCACTAGCTTTCAGACTAATCGGTGCTACAGTACTCTAGTGTTACCTCCTAACCGCACTGTATTTTAGCCAGATAGATAGCTGGCTTTTTACTTCCGTTCCTTTCAGGAAAACAACCGCTGTCGCTGTATTTTTTTACAGTACGTTGTACTTCGTATCATTTTTCTCTTAAAATATTTAGGAATGTTGGATCACTGGTGTGATAAAGACACGTACTTTATACATAGACACGTTTATACAATAAAATTGCGTACAAAACTTTTTAGGGTTCCGTAGTGAACAAGGAACCCTTTTAGTTTCGCCATGTCCGTCTGTCTGTCAGTCTATCCGTGGCCTAGCTCAGAGACGCTTGATACTAGAAAGCTGTAGTTTGGGATGTATATACTCGTACATATTTAACTATGCTAAAGTGGTAGAATAAAATCTTGAAAAAATAAATTTTTGGTGGTACCTCCTTTACTCGTAAAGTGGGGATGATTTTTATTATTCGCGCCCACCCCATGGTGAGGGGAGACATTAGACAGGTTTTTTTTAAACATTAAGGGTCTGCGAAGATCTTTATTCGATATAGTGATCCGTTGCGAAACATTTATACTACTCGTAAAAGTGTAAATTTTTGTTGGACTTTGTTAGAGCAAGCAAGGCGAAGCAAATACGGAACCCCCAACGTGCCGATATGCACTTGGCCGGTTTTTAGGGTTCCGTACCCAAATGGTAAAACGGAACCCTATTACTGAGACTCCGCTGTCCGTCCGTCCGTCCGTCCGTCCGTCTGCCACCAGGCTGTATCTCACGAACCGTGATAGTTAGACAGTTGAAATTTTCATAGATGATGTATTTCTGTTGCCGCTATAACAACAAATACTAAAAAATAGAATAAAATAAATATTTAAGGGGCTCCCATACAACAAACGTGATATTTTTGCTGGATATTGATAACGGCAACAGGTAGACGCTTGAAATATTCACAGAATATTTAGTTATATATTTACTTTAAGAATAAATAATTAAATTAAAATAAAACAAATATTTAAGGGGGGCTCCCATACAACAAACGTGATTTATTTTGCCGTTTTTATAGATAATGGTACGGAACCCTTCGTGTGCGAGTCCGACTCGCACTTAGCCGATTTTTATAGATTATGGTACGGAACCCTTCGTGCGCGAGTCCGACTCGCACTTAACCGGTTTTTTATTGGTTAATCTAGTACTTAGAAATACATCTCAGGAGCATCCGCGCGCCACCACGCTGATTGCGTCGAAGTGCGTATATGCCTTTAGTATGTGTAATGATTATGTTAGGAAATAACCAAATGAAGAACCAAAAGAACGTGTTTGCTTTGAAACTCAACTTAGCGCTACATAGGCGAGTTCACGGATCAGTATTGCATTGCTTCGGCTTATATTGTATTTGTTGAATAGCCTATAACCTCCCTCAAGAATTGAGCTATCAAATGCAAAAATAATAATTCAAATCCAACCGATAGTTCCAGAGATTAACCGCCTTCAAACAAACAAACAAACTTCCGCTTTATATATTAGCATAGATATAGACCCGTAGCGGGGAATTGAGTTACTACGTGATATCGATCCCGTCGCCTCTCCATAGGTCATTTCACTTATGAGCCAGTGTTATCAAGAATATCACACTAGGATATCGGGACAGAATTCATTAATTTAGATGGTTCAGTTGTCTGAAATTGAATTTTATACCCGTAAAGATACCTGTACTGTTCACCACCCACTGTATACATGATATTGTTCACCACTGTACAGAAATGCAATAGTAACTCTACGGAAATACATATCACTTGGATGAACAAAAACATCTTAGAAATCCTATTATTTACAAGTACTACTGCCCCGTTCAGAGCTAAGTAAAAGTTGGTTGATATTAGATTATTTAAGGTAATTGAAATGTATAATTCAATCAAATACTGTCTATCTATCTATAACTGCATGCCAATCCCCTTTTGGAGTAGACAGAGAGAACCGAACGCCACATGTCTCAGTCCTTGCATCTTTAATATTCATAGCTCTTTCCATGCTCGCCTGTTTCTAGGGCTCCTGACATTACCTTCTTGGTCTTGATAGGTGAGTCTAGGCCTTGTTTGTACCTACATTTTTCTACTTTCGCGTCATATATCTGTTTCGTCATTCTTTCCTCTTGCATTCTTTCTACATGCCCGAACCAGCGGAACATGCTATTCATATCTTAACACCGAAATACTTTATCTTAATACCCATAATTAACATCTGATATGATTCAACTATTCAAATCTATTCAAATCAACCGAAGGAGACCGAGACTAAACTACCATGACCAAATTGGTTGTGTTTTATCAGAAGGTGATGTCATGAACCCCAGGAACCGGCGAGCTTGCATGAAAAGAGCTATGAATGTCACAGAAGCGAGTGAAGTATGTAAGGACCGCGTCTTACGGCGCTCGGTTCCCTCTGCCTACCCCGCAAGGGACCTGGCGTGAAGATGTACATACATATGATTCAACTCAAAGCAGATAGCTGAAGCACATCACGTGGAGACAAAAGAAAATATAAAGGAATATACATACATATTATGATGGCAACACTTCGATACTCTGCCCGTAGCCGAGAAGCGCAGGTGTGTTCAACGGTAATTGTTTTAGGAACACCTTTCTCTAAAAATACTTTTTGATGTAATTTAAATGTCATCCATTTTCACGACACCGTTCTTTTTTAATAATGATAAATGTATCCAGACGAATCGCTCTTCAGAGAAGACTTGCGATAACTGTATATATAATATATATATATTTAATAGTAGAATATTTTATTGTTATACAACGTCTGGAGGGATACAAGCATACGGTTCAGCTAATGTAAAGTGGCGTAGCCATGCTTGAAATGCAAGAAGTATCGCTCGTGCGTACCTCTGCTACTAATACAGCAACTCCTTAGGACCTTTTTAAGAGAGGTAGGGTGCATCAAAGCAGTCCATCTGGGTAAGTACCTCCCCCTTACAGAAAACCACAGCCAAATAACAACTCCCTAGAGGGTTGTCGTGTTCCTGCGTGTGAATGAGGTCACCAGTAAGCTCCTAAGGAGTTGCTGTGTAAGTAGCAGAGGAGGCATCGCGCGAGTGACTACCTAGAATACAACATAGCTCCAGAAAGTTGTTATTTGACCGGGGGTTTTCTATGAAGTGGAGACGTTCCTACACGGACTACTTTGATGGACCTGATTTCTTGGCCTGGGAATGAATTTGTCTGTTTGTCTTAGTGATAAGACAAACAGACAAATCATGCCCAGGCCAAGACAAATCGCTATATTTATACATATGTGAGTGTGTGTGTATGGGAATCGAACCCAAGACTTGATTTCAAAGTTTTCAAAGCCATAGCTAATCACTCGGCTATTGGGCTTGTTAAAATACTAAATTATGTATCTCTAACTTCAAGTTAAATCCCTTGCGGGGTAGGTAGTGAGAACCGTGCGACACATGACTCGATCCTCAGACACTTGCTTCTTTAGCATACTTAAAATAATAAATTAAAATACTTTTCTTGAAATACTAATGAAGCTGAACTTTAATATCGATGCAGAAGAGCACAACTTTAAAAAAAATCGGCCTTTTTTGCGCACCCATTGTACAAAATACGTTTACTGACAGAACTTGTGAATGGAAGGGAATGAAAGCATTTTTCAGGGACCATTTTGGTGTCACTTCCGTGAGCCGTCATGGGCCTAGCGGCGAAATCCGTATAACTATGGGCTGTTTTCAGCCCGGTTAAGCCAGTATTAAATGGATACATTTTGCAATTTTTTCTTCGATACAAAATATTGTTTCCAAAATTATTAATTATCTGTTACCTTAACGTTGCTTTGGTAACTTGGGTGCTTGTTGGTTAATGTAACAGATAGACGTGATTACAACAGATGAGTACGTCATCTGTAAAGAGATTGTAATATGTTGTTTATGTAGGTGGATCGTTCGATTACGTCGTTGCGCACGTGTCATTATAATCGAATACGCAGGTTAAGCTATATCGATCGCAACTTGTCTATGGATGGGCTTGGCTTGGGTGGCTTATCTCTTCCCGTGCTTCGGAGAGTACGTTAAGCCGTCGGTCTCGACTGTTTTCGATAGATGACAGTCGTTAAGCTCCGTCAGGAGCCTCCTGGCGGCTTAAAAACACTGGCTTCGCCAATCTGCAGTTGACCAGGTTGGTGGAATATGCTCTAAACTCTTTCGGTTGAAGGGAGGCCCGTATTCCAACAGTGCGATGAGTTAGAGTTGGTGTAAAAAAAGATGTTTGGTTAAAAACGATTACATATATATTTTTTTTATACTACGACGGGAGACATACAAGCATACGGCCCACCTGATGTAAAGCGGATACCGTAGCCTATTAACGCTTGAGATATATTAAGTATCACTCGCGCGACGCCATCTCTGCTGAGGAGCTTACTGGTGACCTCACTTACATGCAGGAACAGATAAACCCTCCAGGGATTTATTGTTTGTGTGCAGTTTAGTTTCAGAGAAGTATTATTTGTGTGTTATATCAAGTTTAGATTATTATCTAAAATTATTTCTAAGAAATTATTGTAATCCCCTTGATTCATCGTATCATTAAAATGTTGCCCGTGAAATTCGCACGTCCAAGAAATTATATTTCAATAGATAGTTTACTACATCACATCAGGTGGGCCGTATATTTGGATGCCTCCCAATGTTATATAAAAGAAATCGTATTTGCTCTGCAATGATTAGAAATTGCCCTGATGGCATACCAAGGTTATGTTGCCTGGCTATTCCAATATGACTTGGTCAATTGGGATAACTTGGTAGAGGTATGTGACGCACTGACGTTACTAGAAAAATGCATTAAACCTTGATCACTGTTTACCGTCATTCCAAAAGGCACCCATTCCTCCACTTCCATGCATCTATATTCGAGATGTGCGTGGTTCTGCAAGGTTACCCACAACTCTACCCTTTACATGACGCTACTATTATATCCTCATGAAAAGTTCCTTGCGTGTAGAGTCATCTGCGCCGACAACCTATGAGTGATACCCTAGGGGTTGCAAATGTGTAACTTCTTATCGTCAAGTAGACTGTATGCTTGTTTCCTACTTTAATGGTATACAAATAATAGAAAATTTAATTAAAAAAAACCGACTCCAAAGATAGTTTTGTCAGATTTAGACGGTAACAAATTATTGAATCGGCCACACGACGAGAGATCATTGGTGGGAATGATAAAGCTACGCAATCTGTCTTCGGCTCAACATTGAAAAGTTTCGATGGCCATCTTTACCAGCTCTATTTAACTAAAAAAATGATACTTCTGAATGCGAATTCTCGATATATTTTTTTTGTTTGGTATAAATACCGAAATCGTTATATGTGTGCCTATGATATTTGAGGAGTTTTCTCAAATCTTCATGAACCCCACTATCAGAACTGAATTTCATGATATGAAAAAAAATGGGACCAATTTGGAAGTATACTCTTTCAGAAAAAAAAAATGACGCGACTTTGACACCAACGCTCGTGGGTTCGATTCCTACACAAGGCAAACATTTGTGTGCATGAACATGTCTGTTTGTCTTGGTCTGGGTATTTTCTATGTATAATAAGTATGTATTTACAAAAAAAAAATGTATTTACGTATGTTTATCAGTTGTCTAGTACCCATAACACAAGCTTCGCTTACTTTGGGGCTAGATGGCGTTGTGTAATTTGTTTGACAATATTTATTTATTTATTTATTATTATAAATGACGGAGTTATGAAGTCACACACATTTAAAAAAATACAGCCAAATTGAGAACCTCCTCCTTTTTTGGAGTCGGTTAAAAAGAGAATCGAACACCATATGATTCGGTCCTTACACATGCTCGCTTCTTTACTATACTCAGCTCTCCTCATACACGCTCACCGATTTCTAGGGCTCCAGACATCATCATCATCACATGAATTTCGTCATAGTAGGTAGGTAAGTATTGGCCTTCTTGACTTTTCCTCGTCTCTACATCCTTCAAATTTCGCGTCGTATATCTGTTCTGTATTTTTTCCCCTTGCATTCTTTCTACCGATCCGAACCAACGGAGCACGATTCTTCTTATTTTAACACTTCTTATTTGACGAGCTCGGTGGCGCAGTCGTGCAAGACGCGACTATGGCACCACCGCTCGTGAGTTCGATTCCCACACAGGACGAACATTTGTGTGCATGAACATGTGTGTTTGTCTTCGCCTGGGTGTTTTAAGAGAGATAGTGCGCATCAAAGTAGGCCGTCTGGGGAAGTACCCTCACCTCATAGAAAACCGCAACCAAATAACAACTCCCTAGTGGGTTGTTGTGTTCCTTTGTGTGAAAGAGATCACCAATACGCTCATAAGGAGTGGCTGTGTTAGCAGCAGAGAAGGCATCACGCGAGTAATACATAATGTATTACAAGCGTTTATAGGCTACGGTAACCGCTTTACATCAGGTGGGTCGTACGCTGGAATGCCTTCCGACGTTGGATAACAAAAAAAACATTTTCTTTCAAACTAACACTGTTTTTTTCATCATGATTGTAAATGCGGCACTGAACGATGACATGATATCGAAAAACATGCAATAGGTACTAAAAATCCAAGTAAATGATATACAAAGCAAAGACTAAGTGACAACGGATTTTGTGTGACTAACAAATTAGGGAAACATATACTTTTAACAAATTCAAATGTACTTACATTGTTTAATTGACGCTTAAGTAAAGGTTATTATGACATCAGAACACACGAATATTTCAATAAGACTCAAGTGACAAGTAAGCGTAAATTGTGATGTCAAGTATCACTTATAACGACATAATGTGACAAATAATATGAATTAATAACTTGAAATGTATACAGTCAATATTGACGGCTGCGCCAATGACGGCAGGATATATTTGCGCTTTACCCAACTGTTAAATTATGACTGTAGGTTATCACCTATTCTATGAAATTAATGTCTATACTATTCTATTTTCATCGCCACCGAGCAAGGGATATAACTGTTAAAGTGTGTTTATTTGTCTGTCCTTCTTTGACATCGAAATGGAGCAACGGGCTATAGGCTACTTTTCATCGTGGCAAAATAGCTCAGTCCCATGAAATAACACGTTTTGTTTCCCTATGACCACGCGGATGACAGGTTGTATCCAATAAATGGACGAAGGAAAGATATTAGGATTATCCAGATCTCTGAATTAATTAGTTAGCTACGCAACGCCATATGCGACTGGCGTAAATGTTTTATGTAACAACTAGTATGTACATAAATCTAAAAACACATATAACTCTGGCCATAAATACTGTTATATAGAATTTTTTCTTTTTTTGAACTCTTTAATTATTTTGAATTTGGGACGCTTTTAATATGTTAAAAACTTCTTTCGACTTCCCGCAGTTTTACATAATTTTTTCGTATTATTATCAAAGTACAATAGGGCATGGGGTCCTCGCTAGCGTGCGACTATGTCTTTGAATGTTGTGGTAACGAAATAATCAATCTTCATATGTATATATCGAACGCCAAACTCGAATATTCACACTTTCATTGAAAAACTTAGTATATTTCTTGAAACTTTGTCTGTAACGACAACAAAAAATGTATACTTGTTTGCGGATACTGAAATTGATATATGTTCTAAAGGACAATACATAATCTCTGTTCTAAGAAACTACAACATTGAACTGCACATAAAAATACCCACAAGAAAAATTTCGAGCATAGATCAGATAGCGACCAATATACTCGTAACTTTAGCTCATATAAACTGCAAAGTACTTACATCATTTTGGGCTATCCGTCCTACCATGACACTGGCCAGTTGTCAGTCTATATTTCAAAATGAGTCATTACTGAACCGGATAAAATATTATTTTGAATATAGAAGGGATTTTAGCAAAGAATACATTAAAAAATTTAGTAATTCATCACAGACTACCTCTTCTTAATAATTTTTGTGCTAAATAATTTTTATTTTTACCATTTGATATCATTATTGTACCAATATGCTTATGTATGTATTTTTTTGTTTTTGTAATATCTAAATGACAATTTTAAAAGAGACCTATATTGGCAAGTTTCTTTCGGCATTTCTTCTTAGCCAATGGTCATTTCCGAAATGCTAGTAGATAAAAAAAGGAAAAAGTAAAAAGAAAATTATATAAGATACAATAAGATTATATTTCAAAAACTGTAAGACGTGTCTAAGTGCCCGCGAGGGCCCAATGGCAAATAAAGAATTTTTATCTTTTTTTTTTTATAATGACTAGAGTACCACATTGAGGCAAGTGGATTCAAGTTTATTTTTGGGCACTACTATTTAAAAAAAATCTGAACGTGAAGGAACATATCAATAATATAGGTATGCTGTAAATTAAATTTGTATATAGGTTTGTATATTTGTATCTTAGGTTAAAAGCAACAACATCTAAAGAAACGACGTTACTAGCATACCATGGCTACGTCGCCTCTGTACTATGGTTTGACCTAATTATTTGGGGTTACAAAAAATGCATTAGAGCAATACACGGGAAAGTAAAAACTACCATTGCAGACTGCTCTGTTGCAAAATTCTACAACTCTTCCTCTCCCTAGCCTCTATTTATCTATGAGATGTGTATATTTGTGAGGCAGTATCCACATCTTCTCCCACTACACTGTGTGGTATCAAATAAAACAAACCGCAGGAATCTCACCATATTATACGTACCCAATCAATGATTACAATTATTTAGTAACAACATATTTTGTATGACAATTAGATTATACAAGTTATCGGTGTCATTAAAGAGATAAGGAAATTCAATAGCTTTAGACATAAATAATTTAACTGGCTCTTAACTAAATGTTTATATAGCGTTAAGGAGTACATAGAATTTAAATAGCCCTTTTATTACTTGATATAAGGCCAATGTACTGAAAGGGAAAATATTCACTAATTGTAACGTGTTTTCTTTTCAGGAACACCGTTCCTATATGAAATCTATATGTTTGTGTGTTAGTCTGTCGCTTTTTTTCGAATATTCGAATTTTGACTTCAGATTCGGATTCAGCATAAAAAAGTAGAATAGACATATTCAGGAACACCGTTCCTATCTCTTAAGAAACACGGTAAAAATGGCCGACAAATAAAAAATATAATAATTGAATTGTTATATAATTGACGAGTCAGGTGTTCCTCTGGTAATGCAAGCTTGCGTATTCTCAACTGGTTTTTATTGCAATTTTTTTTCTTTTTAAGATTCCTACGTCTCTAAAGGCAGAATATATATGCGCAATAAACCATATAATTACCTTATCTACCATGTTCTTGAGAATAAACAACTATCTATCTATTTATATTCAACAGAGGAAGTGTTGGTTTATCAGTCGATAGTACGATATACAAGCGTACGGCTGATGCCAAGCTTTTGAAGTGTTCCACACCCACTTTGTGCAAGGCAATCACTGCGTTCCTATTTTCTGTAACACCCCATTCCATATTGTAATTTCAAATAATAAATACGAAAAATTTATGTAAACGGTGGAAAATCAAAAGAAGTTATAATAAACGCGTTCCAAATGCAAAATAATTAGAGTTGCAAAAAAAAAAAGTTTCCATGTAACAGAATTTATATTATTATTGTATTATTGCAAAGGGTGGCAAGTTCGCTCGTGGCCACCCCTCCAGGCCAACAAACAAACCTCAGGTGATTACTGGTAAACTCACTTATTCTCATAAACTAAACAATCACACAGGGAGTTTTTATATGGTTGCGGCTGCGTGTGAGGAGGAGGTATATATATATATACATATATATGTATATATATATATATAGTATCCC
Source organism: Pyralis farinalis (assembly GCA_947507595.1). NCBI lineage: Eukaryota > Metazoa > Arthropoda > Insecta > Lepidoptera > Pyralidae > Pyralis > Pyralis farinalis. Next base: position 8,343,025 of record OX382266.1, read on the forward strand.
TTATCGGGCTGTTTTCATGTGCGTAGGGCACTCTCTTAAGTTATCGATGGCCATCAAAAATAACCAGAAGAGACTTCTTATCCTGTGTTCTGAAACACGAAGGAAATCAAAACTGCTACACCCAGTCATAAACCTTCTGCAACCTATGTTGCTTGACTTGCGTTTTCGATAAAGTGCGCCATTGAGTACCTTACCAATTTACCAATGTATATACTTTTTTGAATTTGTTACAGTATGATCAAATCTGGGTATTATTGTTACTTCATCGACATCAGGGTAAGTCATCAAAAATTTAATCAAAAGTAAAACCTTTCGGCTGCTCTCAAGGGGTTAGAGATAAATTTGCCCTTTCACGGCTATCACATTCGTTGACATGATATCCTGATATGATTTCCAGCTACGTCGTCGAGTGGTTACTGTGAGACCAAGAGTTGTGGGTTCGACTCCCTAGGAATATAAATTTGTGTACTTAAGCATATCAGTGTGTCTGTGTAAGGAATACACACAAAACAACAAACTGGTTGACTGCGCATGAAGACACCCCGCGGTCACAAAAATGTTGTTAGCTTTAGAGCCTGCTGACCAATGGGAGAATATTTTAGCCAATATGCCAATAAGCCGCGATGTTGATTCGTTACTAGCCGCTAGTTCGTTTGAACTAATAGGTCGTAAAGAATACAACGCAGGTTAAATCAAATTAGAGGTTATTTTATCATCTACTAATATTAAAAATCGCCCAAGTGCGAGTCGGACTCGCGCACGAAGGGTTCCGTACCATTATCTATAAAAACGGCAAAAAAATCACCTTTGTTGAATTAATCCTATTTCGACCGTAATATTTCAAATCACTAAACAGGTAACATGACGTAGGTAATGAAAAATCGGCGAAGTGCGATTCGGACTCGCGCACGAAGGGTTCCGTACCATTATCTATAAAAAACGGCAAAATTGTATGGGAGCCCCCCTTAAATATTTGTTTTATTTTAATTTAATTATTTATTCTTAAAGTGAATATATAACTAAATATTCTGTGAATATTTCAAGCGTCTACCTGTTGCCGTTATTAATACGAGCAAAAATTAGCAAAAAAATCACGTTTGTTGTATGGGAGCCCCCTTAAAAATTGATTTTATTCTAGTTTTTAGTATTTGTTGTTATAGCGGCAATAGAAATACATCATCTGTGAAAATTTCAACTGTCTAACTATCACGGTTCATGAGATACAGCCTGGTGACAGACAGACGGACGGACGGACGGACGGACGGACAGCGGAGCCTCAGTAATAGGGTTCCGTTTTACCCTTTGGGTACGGAACCCTAAAAATGCACAAATAGCTTTGCCTTTATCTATGACCGGCGCTAGTTCGCTTGAACTAATTTCCGATAAAGCACACAAAGCAGTTTAGATCAAATTGCAGGATATATCATTATGTACTTACTAATATTAAAAAAGAAAAATTGCTCTGTCTATAGATAAAGACGGAGCTATTTTTCCGTCCGTTAGTTTACAAGGTTAAATCGCCGAAAGAATTTTTAGTACATAATACAGTAGGCATAGAAAAAAAAACTGATTTATAATATATTACGCAATACTCTCTCGAACGACGTCGTCAGTGGGCGTTACCTTCATTATGGGCGTTATATTTATATACAAAGAACCATAATAAAATAAAACCATAATAACCATAATAAATTATGAGATTTGAATTTCGACGAGCTCGGCAGCACAGCGGTTAATAGCGCGACTTAGTCACCGACGCTCGTGGGTTCGATTCCCACACAAGACAAACATTCGTGTGCGTGAACATATCTGGTATCTGGTGAACATATATGAGGTAGAGTATCTTCACCTAACAGAAAACCGCAGACAAATAACAACTCTCTGTACGGTTGTTGTGTACCTGTGTGTATATGTGAACACCAGTAAGCTCCTAAGGAGTTACTGTGTTAGCAACAGAGCTGGCATTGCGCGAATGATACTAAATGTATTACAAGCGTTCATAGGCTACGGTAACCGCTTTATATCAGGTGGACCATATGGTTGTATGCCTTCCGACGTTGGTTAAAAAAATAAACACCCACCCACTAACTTTAGTAGATGTATTAATAGACGAAATGGTATCCAGTGTGTGCTGGTCGGTGCCAGTTAGCATGATCTCATGCAGTTGTAATGGGTTCTTATAAAATTTCCAAGGGAACCGAGCTAGTGAGAACTATCTTCAAAAATCATAAATTCAATAAATTGTCATATAGGGCGCATCAAAGCAGTCCGTCTGGGGAAGTACCTCCACCTCGCAGAAAACTGCAGCCAAATAACAATTCCCTAGAGGGTTGTTGTGTTCCTGCGTGTGAGTGAGGTCACCGGTAAGCTCCCAAGGAGTTGCTGTGCAAGCAGCGGAGGAGGCATCGCGCGAGTGATACTTCATATATCGCAAGCATCAATAGGCTACGATACCCGCTTTACATCAGGTGGGCAGTATGCCTCCCGATGTAGTATAAAAAAAAACAATTCCATGGAGGGATATTGTGTTTCTACAAGTGAGTGAGGTCCCCAGTAAGCTCGTAAAGAGTTGCTGTGTTAATAGCAGAGTAGGCATCCCGCAAGTGATACTTAATGTATTCCAAGTTTATAGGCTACGGTAACCGCTTTACTGTATAATGCCTTGTATCTCATTGTGCATAGATGTATGTGGTTGTCTCTTTTTACTGCAGCTTTTTCATTCATCATTGTAAATTTACCCTCAAAATATCATCTTATTATAACATACAATGCGAAAAATACACCCTAAAACACATGTAAAAAAACTTAAATTTGCGAAAAATTCATCCGAAGATCCGCAAGGAAAGTTTTATTTTATTGAAAAATACAGTTCGTTTGAAAGATACATATATTTCATTTTCAACGCTACTGGGAAGGCCTTTATTAAGTAGTGAACATAAAAACCTTTTAAATTCAAGGCATGGTGTCCGTAAATGGATTTGAATTAAATGTTTAATGTCCAAATTATATATATTAGTCATGTAATTATTAACTAAATGGTTATTTTTAACAATTACGATCAAACTATTAATTTAGTCGAAAAATGTACTGACTACTTACTGTTAGTAGGTAGTTTCCATTAACTTTTAAAAACTTTAAAATATTTCAAAAATTGTTTATGCCTTTTGTTTTGTTATTTTGCAGCCACCATGTTAGGTTATATCCAAAAAAAGTATACCTTACGTCATTACCACGTCATACCCTATTCATAATAACGAATATGCATAACGCTTGTTTGATTTTGCCTTAATCGGTAAAAAGAAATCTGTGGTAACTGCTGATTGAAAATAAAGACTTATTGTTTGTAAAGGATTCATAAAAATACTCCATTACTATTCGGCATTGTCTTCCGGTACAAACAATGGCGTGAATATAAAAATTCATCGGATTTTATAGAGCTTTAGAAATTTCCAATACAATTCATTTAATATACCAATCAGGTTGCTCATGTGAAGTGATTATAACCATGCTCATCAAACGTACGACGCACCTTATGCGACATAACTTCGTTATTAGGTACCCGTTATACCCCTAATGGTAATTTAAGTACTAAAGTAAATGGGTGCTCAATGACAGTAGCCCTATATCTTCAAAACGTAAAGCAGTATCTCTCGTACCGTACAGTCTCCACTGGTAATGCAAAAATTCCTAGGAGCTTTCTATTTTTCCTTGTCTATTCCTGTCAAGGCGGTCGACGTACAGTGAATTTTGCTTAGGGCATAAAATTCTATTATTTTTTCTGTTGTTTGAAGTGTTGAATTAAGTAGTGTGTGACAAAATTATACCTGGATATAATTTATTTTAGACTTACTTAGATAGATACTTAGATTTAAAGGTGAAAATTGATTTTATTTTTGTGAATGAATGGAATACTTCATTGTCTCATCTATCTACCTATTATTACAGCCATTGTGAGGGAGTTGAAAAGTGTATATTGGCTAATAAACACTATCAATTGGGGGCAATTTGGTATATACAGTATATAATAAAAATAAACGTACTAATATTTTTATTAAAAAAATATTATTATATATATTATTTTAATAAAAAAAATTGTGTGTATATATGTATGTATGTACGTTGATGTGTGTTTGAATATTTGTTTGACATCTATTGATTCCATGGAAGTACCTAGTTTACATGTTTATTGGTCACTTGTGTGAGTACTTTCCCATCAATTAGTTGACATTCGCTTATCATTTTCTACAAACATTATGACAATTTTTTCAAACCTTTGTTCTATAATTATTTTATATTTACTTTTAAAAATATTTATTGTTTTTGAATAAATAAAAGAAAAACAAACAAGTAATATTATATTTATATTTTCGAAATAATGTTTGGACATTGCGGGTGAAATAATTTCTACCACAATAAAATTTATAAATTCTTCTTAATTAGAATTGAGTATTTATTTTTCTATTGTGGTTACTTATAACCAAAGTATCGCAACGAGTATTTCATACTTCGTAAACTGAATTGATTAAATATGTAGAAATTGTCATAAATAATGCTAACATGAAATAATTAATCGTTCTTCTACTTTCTTATATTTAAAATTCGATATTATGTACGTATGTTCTGTATAGATTTCTGGCTGGCCTGATTTTGATGAAATTTTTAGGAAACCTTCAGATTAGCCCAGCGAGTAATCATGTGAATATCTGATCACCCGTGTGAAGCTGGGGTGGGTCCCTAGTTACTTTATCTGTTTAAGGTCACATTGTTTATTATTAATAATTTGATTGTATATTTTGTATGAGTACCTTCGAATAACGTTACTCTGACTGGACTATACACGTTTTTTATGTATAACTTCACGCCAAATCCCTTGCAGAGTAGGCATCGAGAACCCAGCGCCACATGACTCGATCCTTACATATCTCACTCGGTTCTTTAACATTCATTGCTCTGCATGCACCTTCTGATAAAAGACGATCAATTTGGTCATGGTAGGTAAGTTTGGCCTTCCTCGGCTCCTACATTGTTTCCACATGTCTGAATTCCGATTCTTTATATTTCGGTTTTTCAATAACTGTATAGTGTATGCATAATAAATAATGCCTTCCTTGAATAACACGGGGTTCTGCACAGTACTAGTTTTCGATAGGTAGTGTGATTAGGAGATTCATATCAGATACCACGTGTGATTAACACCCAGTAGTGTAATAATAGGTGTACACTGCTAATCGTAGACAAAAGATGAAGAAGAAGATAGAAATCTGCGATTTCCAAGGAATATTATCAATATTAGCAAGAAGTATGTGGTCAGTAATATAAACAGTCTATGGACGTTTGCATTATTAAAAGCGTCACTGCTGTAAATGTTACTTCGTCATTTGTCACACTATCATGGTCTCCACAGATCTGCAGCTTCTTTTTATACCACTCGCCGACACCGACGGCGGGGAGTTCACTCTCACACGCTGATGATGTAATGGTTGCGTAATTTTTCAGGGAAGCTTTCTTCCGAGAACTCTCAAGTTATGAACTGCCATGCAATTCTCTAAGCGACCCGTAATGGCTGTGTGCGTCGCTGTGATCACAGATGTCACAGCTTTGACATCGTCTACTGCGATCACGGCTATTTATTTGGTATTCTATAAGGCTGTAAGCGTACGTGAGGCTGTTTGCCTTGTAGAATTCCAATTCCAAACGCAGCCTTGCGGTGCTAGTGTAGCACAACCATGAAAAGCGACACTAAGGAATTGCAATTTTGTGTTCAAGGCTATAACAGCCGATGTTTCCGAGGATGTAAGGATGTTTGCTCTTACAGAATAGCATGGCTGAACTCCCAGCCGAGGCTTTCCCATGGTACAACAGCATAAGGTTCATCAAGAATGGCGTGAAGAAGTTTTTACAGGTTCGGCAACGCATGAACACGTATGTCTATCAGTATTAGTACATTTATCATCAGAAAAAAACGTTTCTTTGTAATAACAACCAGTAATACAGGCAACAGTGTCACGGAGATTTATCCTGCTATTGTTAAAAGGCAGTTTGTGTCTATATAACCGTATTTTACCAATATCAAACAATATATCCAATAAAATTCAATTCGCAACCATCTATTGAAAGGGAAATTTAATCACGTGTGTCGGGCCGGAACTCCTTTTATATGTGATAGAAAAGGACAATCCTTCAATATAACTTTTTGGCAAACAACGTTCGTCTTTAAATCATTTCGTGTTTCGTGTTTGACTTGATAGATAAATAAAATTAGAGCTTTCATTTTTCACTTCATACTAGTATTTACCAGGCTTTGTCAGTGTAGGTGTAACAAAATTACTTAGGTACCCGATATATAAGTAGGATATAATGATATATTGTAAAGTCAAAGTCAAAGTCAAAATCTTTTTATTCCGTAAAAATGGCTACATTCGTTTGGAATCGTCACAATTTTTTTTCCCTACCGTGCAGTTTATGACTAGGTGAGCACTGATAAAAATACTGCCAAAAAACTCAGGCATCCCTCTTTTGGTATCCAAACAAATTTACATATTTTATTAATTACATTATAATTGGATCGACTCACTCCCAGGCATTTTTATCATTAATATAGTCAGATACTTTATAATATGCCCTGCCAAATATTAAACTTATAAAGCCAAATTGTGTAGCAATTTGGCTTTAATAGTAGTTTTAAATTTGTTAATTGACAATTCTCTTATATTGCTGGGAAGTTTGTTATAGAACCGTATACATTGCCCCATAAAAGAATTACTTATATTTTCTTATATTACTTATATTACGTATAACCCGAAATGCTCCCCGGTTCGAATCTTGGCATGTACCACTAAATTCGCGTTTTGGATTTATGTACCAAATATTTGTAATTGTCATTTCCTCGACGGTAAAGGATATAACATCGTGAGGAAACCCACACATCCAAGAAACTATATTTCGAAAGATGTGTGACCTAAGAAAGGTCTGGTTTTCCCTCTAGGCTGTGGAGGTCTGACAGCAGTGGCTTCATGAAACATCTGCATCTTCGCTAAATTCTTAGGTATTACATAAAGGCTTAGGTAGTGGACGCCGCCGTTCCCAATGAATTGGGAAACGGTATAATGCAAAGAAGATGAGGTATGATAATTTATATAGCATATAGTATTTGTGTGCCAATTTTCCCAGAGGCACAGTTACCCAAAACTCAGAACGTACAAACTTCCAAATGTCATCACAAACTTTAATACTACATACACCGCGGCGTGGTGTGTGTAGTGTTATCACCTGATATGATACACAGGCCAAACTGCGAGTTTTGCGCTTCTACGTATAACTGTTTAAATTTCGAATAACTATACTCGTATTTATAAATAGAAAATGGTGTTACTTTCTTTTTTAAATTGGCGGCAAATAGTGTGGCAGTTGGTTATTTATCATACCTTCAATTTTTTCGTCCGTAGTGAAAGATTCGAGTTCCTAGAAAATATTTCAGGTTGGTGATTTTTTATTTTAGACTTTTAGATATGCTAAAAAAAATCGTTTCCGAAATCCTTTTAACAAAAACGATTTAGTGACATCCGAATATTCAAAGAGTTTAAAACAATAATATTATGACAGACATACCTGTATATTTATAATTGCTGGTATTCATTGTCCTTTAATTGTCAAAATATGTCTCATAATTATGGATAATATAAATAACGTGAAAAGTTAGAAATACAAATTGTTTGATACTTAATAACATATAAATGTGTAGGTATTATTTTTTTCCATGACATCTGATTGAAGTACGTTCAGTATCTTACATGAAGTAAAAATATCTTAGGTATTTTAAGTATTTATTAAGATATCAATCTTATACAGCATCAATCGAATGTTAATAGACCATTCAATTAATAAATTGGAATTTCCAATATGGCCGAAAGAATACCGAAGTCGCGGACCGTTCCACGGGAATAATTTACGATCCATGACTATAAGCGCATCTCATTTTATTTTAAAACGTGTTTCAAGGTTATAAATAGTTTACGAAGTATGTTTAGAATTTTATTTTTTATTATAGCATTTTGGATTGTTGTCTAAAACAATACCTAATCTACTCTATGTTAGGTATTGTTTTAATGTCAATATCATAGTATGAAAGATAAATAATATGGATTATGTAGAGATTGACAACTGTATATTAGGCTGATTTAACTTGTTTAAGGGCTCTTCCAGGGAGACGCGAGGCGTCAGGCGACGCGTTGTGCGGGGCGGGCTGCGGGAAACTCAAACATATAGACGATGTATAGAGAATTCATGGAGTGGCTTTCTTGCGCGCGTCTGTATCAAATGTACGTTGCATGCGGCGGACAATGGATGTCGCGGGCGAAGCGGTGGGTGACGGCTGTGGGGAACGGGACGGAGAAAGCAGCGACCGACACTGCGATGGACGCGGCTACCGTCTCATGCTAATGTCTAATAGGGACAGGTATGCTGCAAGCAAGCTTTGAGCGCCGCAGTGTGGGAGCGCCGCAGACAACTGTGTGGGACTCGGCAAGCGGAGCTTCAGGTATCTATAAAGGCTAAAAAATTTTTAAAATGTGTTTCTAGGCATATATCCCCAGTCAGGCATCTTTGTATTGTAATTATTAGTTGTGTTTGTGACGCTATACTTGCGGTGGTACAGCGAGCCATCACGAAAAACTGTAATGCCCTCGATATACTCTCACCACGTGGATTCACTGAAATATACACGTAGCATTACCTGCTCCTGACATCTCAAGAAAGTTCCTTTGTTGCCTACCAACTCTTGGTATTGAACTCGTGGCATTAAGATCTATATTTAAATGATAAAACCCCAATATAATTACAATCAGTCTCATAAATCACTCAGGGAAAATCCTACTTAAATCCAAGCTGTCTCTGTCTCATCAACAACTGTATGTGCGACAGAGATAGCATGTTGATGAATTTTGAACGCTCTAATTGTGACGTAAGGTTTGCGCACGAGTGTAACGATCTATTTTGACATAATATTTAAACTATAATAATCTAGCTTTTCATAAACAAAAAGCGGTTTATTTGTGGGTTTGTATTTTTGCTTTACTGTTATGAAGGTGGTGTAGAAATATCAAGTTTAGGTGAGTGTACTTTATTTTGTAATGAAAACTTTATGAATACTCATAAATTTGATTCGGTAACAGGTCAAATTTATTGAGCGATTGACTGAGTCTTAATCAATTAAGTATAGTATTGAGATCAAAATTGCCAGAACAGAAATAATCAGATCAATCAAAAACGTAAAAAACATTGTCGCTAATTATTCTCGCAAAAGTTTTTTTTTGTGATGGAACTACAAATTTACGGTTTTCGGATTTATACCTTTACTTGTGCTACATTGCTTCTTACCAAATTTCATGATTCTAGGTCAACGGGTTTTGATTCCCTTGCAAGTGTCAAAATATGCGCATAAACGAGGCATAAACAGCCGTATCTTTTTATTGCGTTGACTTAGAAGTTTGATTTTTTAAGGAAAGGTATTACAGACCTGAGTATTTGATATAAATTTCAGCTTGATAACTCCACTCGTTTCAGAGAAAAAGGATCTAGACAGACAGACGAAGTATAAAGTGATCCTATAACGGTTCCGTTTTTCGTTTGAAGGTACGAAACCCTAAAAACCGGCCAAGTGCATGTCGGGCCACGCTCAGAGTAGGGTATTTGATTCGCTTTGCTAAGATCGATGAAAACGAAACGTAATTTGTGAACAACGCCATCTAGTATAAAATATCGGAACTAAAATTATGTGTGAAATTCAAATTAACTATGAAATTGTCTATGTATCGCACTTGAGTCTAACAAACATTTACACTTTTAATATAAATATTTCACAAATGGATCACTTTATCGAAAATGATCTTCCTACACCCTCAATGTTTAAAAAAAAAACTATCTAACGACTCCGCACTTTACGTGTAGCACCAAAAGTTTGTTTTTCAAGATTTTATTCTACCACTTTGTCAGCATAGTTAATATGTAATACTTACATGCCAAACTATAGCTTTCTAGTATCAAGGTCTCTAAGCTAGACCGCGAACCCTAAAAACGGACGTGTGCGTTCACATGCAGTATCTGGTACATGCGTCGTTAATATTGTGTAATGTCCGCGCTGCCTTAGTATCTGGGAAAAATTGAAGATATTTCAATAGTCACAGAAACAGCGATATTAAAGAAATGAACATAATTGAAACGACGGAAAAAAACGAACGATGGACTTTATTTAAATGTAGTAACTTAATTGTAAGTGCATGTATTTAGGTCAGTAATCAATATAAGATATTCCAAGCAGGAGCCGGGCTACCACGATTGTGGCGCGGCCGAGGACACTGCCCAACACACACTGGAGGAGTGTCCCAGGTGGTCTCGGCAGCGCCACGATCTGGTGTCCGCGCTTGGAGGCGTGGACCTCTCGCTCCCGAGCGTGGTCCGCTCCATGCTCGGGAGCGACAGTGCCTGGCAGGCGATGGCCTCCTTCTGTGAGACCGTCATGTCCTAGAAGGAGCGGAGCAGGACAGGTAGGATGATCCCGAGGCTGTCCCGCTCCGGAAACGGAGGACGGGAGTGCGGCGTAGGCGCTACGCGCGCTTATTGCCGACTCACTAATATGTGGGACTAGGGGTCAGGATGGGAACCTAGCCCCATAATGGTCCCGCAGTAGGAGGGGCTGTCCCAATTTGCCGGGATGGCCCCTAGATTGAAGAAGTCCGGCTTCTTCTGAGGGGCACCACACCAACGCGGCCGACGGCAATTCGCGGGGTTGTTTAGTGGGTATACCGTCGGACAGCCAACGGGGAGTCCCACACTACCACCGGAGGCCACCCAAGCACCGGTGGTTTGGGTAACGCATTATTCCCCGCGTCGCAAAAAAAAAAAAGAAGAATTATAAGATATTCCAGCACTCGTTACGCCACAGATGTTGCACAATGCTCGCATCACAATAAATTTATTTCGTCCTATTTCTGTCATGCTCAGCTCGCTCGCTTCGCTTTTTCCACAATCGTACGATTAGCGCTTACTCGACTCTGCAGCAGTGTATCTTCCATCCTTAGCACTAGTGAATTAATACACACATTCTCATCAACTTGCTTTAATATCCATAACTTTAATCGTGCGTGCATTATGTTTCCCTCTATACCAAATACGACGAGATAGGTGGCGCAGTCAAGTGGTGAACGCGCTGTCACCTCCACCTCACAGAAAACCGCAGCCAAATAACAACTCCTTAGAGGATTGTTGTTGTGTTCCTCCGTGTGAGTGAGGTGATCAGTAAGCTACTCCTTGGAAGCTTACTAGTGACCTCACTCACACGCAGGAACACAACTACCCTCTAGGGAGTTGTTATTTGGCTGCGGTTTTCTGTGAGGTGGAGGCGCTTCCCCAGACGCGCTGCTTTGATGCGCCCTACCTATCGTACCTTGTTACTTCTAATAACATAATGTATGACCCAGCTCGAACATATAACCATATTGTTTCGCTATAACTTCTAAATCAATTACTTGAATATGTTATGATATAATTTTATAGCATAACGTTGTTTGTCTTTATTTTTTTTTTGCAACATAAATAAAACATTTCCTACATTTAACCACAATGTTTTCATTAGCAAAGTAAACATTGACGCTCCAGTTTTAATATAGTTTTTCTAACAGTTTTAGTACATAAACTCGTAAAGATATTAATTAACATGTTTATTGATGGAATAGCCGTTTCATTACGATGTTCCGATAAACATGGATACAAGTACAACGCTAGATTATAACTAAATTTGATGTAAAATTATCACCTTGGCTCGCAGAAAGCTTATCAAAGGGTACAGGCGGGAATCAATATTCATCAAACATTTATGCAAAGTCTCCGGGGAAATTAAAATCCGGTGATTTTCATAAAATCGATCTTATTAGGTGCGTGAAAATATCGTTTTTGTGCGTACATTCGTTTTTCAATTTAATTGACTCATGATCACATTTGGTGGGTACGTAGCTTATCCAAATTTTTCACGTGCGTTGTTGAAAAGTTGTGGGGGGGGGAGGGGGGGTTATACTACGTCGGGAGTGCTCCAGAGAGTCGATCGGGCCTTCGTCTTAGGCGTGTCTTCGTCGGTCGGAGTTGAAAGTCAAGAAGGCCCGCAGGACTCTCAGCTCTGGCTTGCCTTCATAGGCCGTCTAGAGAGGAAACGATATTGCTTCATATTGCTTTATCAGGTGATATGTTTCGGACAAAGCGCAGCATACCTCTCGACTCCCTTGAGTCACACACACCGGTGTTGCTCCCGGCCGACTTTCTCTGGCATTTCAGGGGTCCATCTAGTGAGTGGCGACCACTGCCTGCCGTCAATAACATCAGATTATGATAATTATGGCAGGCGTCCGTCCCTCTTCTGTAATAGCTCAGTTTTAATAATACCTCCAGATCTCATTTTAATAGCCCAATTTTTCCGACATATTTCTAATAGACCCAATACCTGCCGTGACCTGTTCATGGGTATATTGTCCAAAGGATATCAATGTCCTCTGGAGCGGGTATGATATACTACATCATTCTTTTCGAAGGGGCCTCTACGCGTTGGATTCATATCAAATGACCGGGATAACTTTAGAGAAATATAATAATAAAACCCACCTACCATGATCAAATTGGTCGTGTTCTATCAGAAGTTGATGTCAGGAGCCCTAGAAACCGGCGAGCATGCATGAAAAGAGCAATGAATGTTAAAGAGGCGAGTGAGGTATGTAAGGATCGACCGCGTGGCGCTCGGTTGTCTCTGCCTACACCGTAAGGGATTTGGCGTGAAGTTATAGATAGATGTTAATAAAAAACAAAAAGTGAACATAAATAACACGAATGCTGTCCAGAGCCAGGACACGAAGAACACACCTACCACCTGAAAACTCGTCGTCCGACTCCGCTTCGCAGCCTCGCCCTCCGTGCAGAACACACCAGTGACGACTGCAGTAGCGTCGCGTTCCAGACTTAACCAAGCAGCCAGGATAATCCACCAGCAACTTGCTTTGAAATATAGTCTTGTGCTGAATGAGGTACCATATTACTGGTATATGCCGGAAGCAGTTCTCGAAAATGACCAAGTTATATTACATTGGGATCGATCTATTATCACTGATAGGACTATTGTAGCCAATAAGCCTGACATTGTATTAATAGATCGATCAACGCGGCAAGCAGTGATTGTTGATATAGCTATTCCACATGACGGTAATCTTGTGAAAGCTGAAAAAGATAAACAAACCAAATATTTAGCACACGAGATTACCGACATGTGGGATGTCGATTCAACAATCTTTGTTCCGATCGTTGTGACGGCCAATGGTTTAATAGCCAAGAGCCTCGACCAACATCTGAAGAGGCTCGCGTTGAGAAGCTGGATCAAGGGCCAGATTCAGAAGGCGGTCCTCCTTAGCACAGCACGTATTGTGAGGAGGTTTCTGTCTCTGTGACCTTCGATAGTTTGGACCTTGTTCCTGCTATCAGAAGGATACTGTTTTTTTAATGACTTTTTTTATAAAAAAAAGTATAAGTAATTATGATTATATATTTAAACATGTAATTGATAAGAATATAATTTAGTAAATGAATAATAATAATAGATAATAATGATAGACAAATTACACAGCGCCATCCAGCCTCAAAGTAAGCGAAGCTTGTGGTACGGGCACTAGACAACTGATAAACATACGTAAATACATTTTTTTTTGTAAATACATACTTATTATACATAGAAAACCAAGACAAACAGACATGTTCATGCAAACAAATGTTTGTCTTGTGTAGGAATCGAACCCACAAGAGTTAGTGTCAAAGTAGGGTAACAGCACGTTTCACCTCTGCGTCACCGAGCTCGTCAAAAGAGATAATAAGTTATAATTAGAAATATGTATTTTTTTATTCGGTCCAACCAGGATTCGAACCTCGGATCAGTCGGTTAACAGGCAAGTTCTTTATCCACTGGGCTACAACCGGACTCGTCAAATTATATGAAAATCGTCATAAATAATAAGTCGTCCATAAAGATTTCTACAGGTCTTGCTGGTTGTGAGTATATTAGAAGTGAAGAAAACAAATCCTGTCAAATACAATACCCGTGTACCGCTGAATTTAATGGCAACAAAATTTGTCACGCCACCGAGACAACTACTATAACCAGCTCAACCAACTGGCAAGACTTAATGCAAGGTGCACAAAAATGCTCTTAGTAGAGTTCAGTCGTAGGAAACTTGCAGCGGAATTTTCCTGCAATTTGCCGCACCGCGCTCCTGAAATTGCAAGTCAAGAACGTATTGGCACTATAATACGATATATACATCGTTGTGTCTTCTATACGTTTTTACATACAATGTTGGGAATTATATGACCTGATGGAAAGTGGTTATAATACGAGTAGTTTATGAATGCTTGCAATACACTGATATATGAAGTATCGCTCGCGCCTAATTCCCCCGCTGCTAGTCTAGCATATCGTCATCATCATCGCATAGAGTCATTACAGAACACTACAATCCTATAGCATACATTTAGTCGTATAGTGAATCAATATTTTGTTTCACACATACAAATGTTTAACTTGTAGGTATATGTGAAACAAAATATTGACTCACGACAGAATATTTAATTAGAAATTCATTTAAAGTATAACTCATAATTATATCAGTCATATTTTAATTGAAATTATTAAATTATAAATTCAATTAATTATGTTTATTTTATTATAATTAACCTAAATCATAGTATCATAATTTAATCGAGTTTCTTATTAAATATTCTGGCGTGGGCCAATATTCAGTTTGACATTTATAAATTATAGATCTGCAACTTATCTCATTGATATGAAAAACAGTGAATTTATTATTCATTACCCTGGATTGAGGTTTGACGTATTATTGTTGAGTTCAAATATACTTATTTCCTTTTTTCTTGCATTCATTTTCTGTTTTAAATAAAAATAAATGTAAGATTGTAAAAATAATCTGATTTGAACAATGGATATAAAACTTGCAGTAGTTCCTGTGAGGTTTTACAAAGACACTACAGTATGTAGTTCTTCAACATGGGTGTTAAGAGGTTTTTAGAGAGTACATAAAGTGATAGATTACGGTAATTGCTTATTCAGACTGACCGTACGCTTATTTGTCACCTTAGTGCTATTATATACAATGCAAAAGTGGAAGGATGTAGGAGCCGGGGAAGGCCAAGACTTACCTACCATGACCAAATTGGTCATGTTCTATCAGAAGGTGATGTCAGGAGCCCTAGAAACCGGCGTGCGTGCATGAGAAGAGCAATGAATGTTAAAGAAGCGAGTGAGATATGTAAGGATCGAGTCACGTGGCGCTCGGTTCTCTCTGCCTACCCCGCAAGGGATTTGGCGTGAAGTTATAGATAGATAGATAGATAGTGCTATTAAAACATCTATCTATAACTTCACGCCAAATCCCTTGCGGGGTAGGCAGAAAGGACCGAGCTCCACGTGACTCGATCCTTACATATCTCACTCGCTTCTTTAACATTCATTGCTCTTCTCATGCACGCTCGCCGGTTTCTAGGGCTCCTGACATCACCTTCTGATAGAACACGACCAATTTGGTTATGGTAGGTAAGTCTTGGCCTTCCCCGGCTCCTACATCCTTCCACTTTTGCATTGTATATCTGCTTCGTCATTCTTTCATCTTGCATTCTTTCTACATGTCCGAACCATCGGAGCATGCCTCTTCTTATTTTAACACCGATGCTCTCTTTCAGACCAACTCTGTTTCTAACATCATCATTGCGAATACGGTCTACAAGCTTTACGCCACAAATTTTGCGCAGCGCTCGCATTTCGACCGCGTTTATTCTACTTTCATGCTCTTTCTGCCATACCCAGCTCTCGCTTCCATAAGTTAGCGTTGGGACCAACACTGCATTGTGTATAGCGAGTTGTGCCTTCTGGCTCAGGATTTTACTGCCAAGAAGTTTTCCCAACGCTCCATTCACACTATTCCCAGCACTCACTCGTCTTTCCACATCTGCGGTGTACCTTCCATCCCTGCTGAAAGCGCATCCAAGATATACAAACTCATCCACTTGTTCCAACACTTCATCATCAATCGTAATCCTTACATTAGTTCTGGATTCTTAAAATTTACTATTAAAACATGTGATTACAAAAACTAAACTACACAGAAATTTTGAAAGTTTAACATATCACGTTCTGTAATGTTTCCGTCAGTCATAAAATAACCTATTCATATAAAAATCAATTCCAAATTGGTCGACCGATTTTGCTCATTCGTAGTATTTTAATTGTCAGAACAAGGTTTGTATGGAAGAATTGTTTTAGAAAATTCACCAAAAAATCCAAAATATATTTAGTATTTTTGTGTAAAAATCTCCATAATATCTCAGTTTGACAGCTCATGTTTCTATAAGAGAGCGAAATTCCGTATTGAACATTATATTGCGAAAAGGATTGAATTTATAGCGATATTGTAGTGTGTTATCGGTTACTATATCTTTGTTGCACTAAAAGCAGCAAGTTTCATCCATTTGGTAGGTATATTGCTAAGAGTTAATAGATGTTAGGTCGTGGTAATTCAGTTAACTTCAGTTCGTGGATTATCTCTTTTGAAAAGGTTCCTTCAGAGTGGCGTGGAAATATCGGAATTCAATTTCAAGAATAGTTTCGGTTGGAGGAATACTTTCTCGACAAATTGACAGTTATCTCACATCCTGAACCACTGGAGACAGGGACATCATAAATAAATTAATTTAATATTTTTTTGCTAAGCATGCATCTCATTTTCTCCGTATATTGACCTGTGCGAACCTGGAGCTGGTCGCTTGTAAACCCGTCGTTTTATTTTACTTTCTGTCGTCCATGTCGACTCGTAAGAGTCGTATCGTGATGTTGAATAGCCTATTATAACCTTCCTGTATATATTCCTTTATATATTTCTAATACCACTAAGGTGGCAATCAAGCTTACAGCCTGCCTGTTGGTAAACAATCACCGTAGCCTATGGGCATTTTCAACACCAGGGGAGTCACTCATGCGTTGCCGACCCTCTAAAAACCACTTCACGCATTTCTTGAAGAATTCCGTGCTGTAGTCCTTTGGAAAAACCTCAATAATAATAATTGGGCTGTCAAATGCAAAAAGTGTTGAAACAAACAAACTATTCGGCTTTATATATTAGTATAGATTTAAAGTTCTAATGATAAGAATATGAACTAGTTATGACCCCTATGTTGTTATTATAGATCGTTATGTTACAACTAAGGTGGAGAGAGAGCATTTCGTTTCACTGCCTTAGATTATTTATTTTTATTTCGTATATCTTTATTGCTTGCTATAACTTAAATCATGTATCTTTTATACTCTCTTATTAACTATGGATAATCCATAACTAATTAGAAAGTATAAAAGTTACATGATTTGCAAAGGCGAGCTTATTCCTTCGAGGAATCACTTCCAGCCGACCATTGCTTTTGAGTACTTAAATAGACCACTGAATATCGGTGCTAAAAAAAGATCAAAGAGAGGGAAATTAAGTGGACAGAGAATAAACATAACAACATGTGTGATCAAATTACAAAATCACTAATAAACACGTATCATAGAACCTGTTTGGTTTTAAATATCCGATTCTGTTCCTTTACTTACTTCTTGATGCGTGTGATTATATGCGAGTATTTAATGAGCAGCCATGTTTACTTACCTTTTTTTTTTGTGACGCGGGGATAAATGCGTTACGCACACCACCGGTGCCTGGGTGGCCTCCGGTGGTAGTGTGGGACTCCCCGTTGGCTGTCCAACGGTATACCCACTAAACGACCCCGCGAATTGCCATCGACCGCTTTGATGGGGTGCCCCGGATCTGTCAGCGACAGGGCACATGTTTACTTACCTGGAAATGAAAGAAAAAAAAACTTATGTTAAAAGAGGACAGGGTAGAGTTAATAATAAGAAAATAGTTTACAAATTAGGGCTATCTGAATTAGCCTTAGAAATTTATTTGATAATGGGCAGATTATTATGGAAATATATTTGATAAATACACGGTTTTTTATTAAATTGTACTATAAACTTGAGATTTAATACAATATATATTTAATTATATATTGTATATCACAGTCCTATATATTTTTGGGGTGTGAGAGCACCTGCACGTGGCACCCTGCTAATTTATGGAGAAGGTTCTGTGGCGAGGAAGAGAGGTAGGCTGCATCGAAGCAACCCGACTGTTGAAGTACCTTCATCTCACTAAAGACCGCAGTCAAACAACAACTGTTTACGAGGTTATGTTTTCCTGCGAGTGAGTGACGTTATCAGTGAGCTCTTGAGGAGTTTCTGTGTTAGCAGCAGCGAAAATCTGACAAAATAGAGGTAGGGTACGCCGATAGGAGAGCTCGATGGCATGGTCGTTGCGCATGTCATTCTAACCGAACAAGCAGGTTAAGCAACGTCGACCGCAGCCTATATATGTTGGGTTTATCTATCTCAAGCCTCTCCGTTCTCGGAGGGCATGTTAACCGTACGATTTCGGCTGATCACGATAGATAATAGTCGTTAAGATAGGTGAGTGGCCTTTGGGCGGCTTTAAAACACTGGCTACCACCAATCCACAGTTGAGCAGCGTGGAGTATGCTCTAAACCCCTTCGGGTGAACGGCGACCCGTAACCATGCAGTGGATAGGAGTTAGGGATGGTGTAGTAATAGTAGTGGCACGTCAATATTAGGTCGGACTTGGGAAATAGCTCCACTTTGCAGAATATCAAGCTAAATAAAAACGGCCTTGGGGGTCGTAGTATTCCCGTGAGTAAGCAAAGTAAGATACTCAGGAATATCTGAATGGGAACGCGTAATACAATTATCGTAGCCTTGTATTTACCTCCTGATGTTCTCATTAAATAATTCTTTAGCTACATGTAATTGGATAGACGAGATAGCTTTATCAGAAATTAATGACAGGGTTCCTAGAAATAGACAAATCCCTAGTAGTTCGTGTATAGAAAATGCTAATCACAAAGATGTGAGAGAAGGGCTGAACACAATAACAGACTACAAGAGGTAAACAACTGTTCAGAGACGAGCTGTGAGAATTGTTAACTATCCTAGGCTTACACACGGTATTGAGCTTTAAGTTAAGGAGAGATTTTCACTCCCTTTGTATATTCTACTGACTGTACAACGTGTTGTGTTCTGGATAATTGTTCGATATGATGTCAACAGCTTCTTTTTATACCGCAGCACTCGCCAACGGCGGGGAGTTCATCCTCGCATGCACAGCTTAAGGCGACACATCGAAAAATTAGACCAACTTTCATCGAATAGTATAGGCTAATGACTAAACTGACGGATCTAAGATTTTAATATAAATAACTTCATTTCTTTATCTTGAATTTGCTTGCTCAAATACGCGATTGTGTAAAATTGATTCGATAATAATTACTTTCGAAAACACCTCCTGAAATTCATTATTTTTGAAATTACAACGAAGTTGTTCTGTTTATACGCTTCAAAATTACTTAAATCTATTAGTAATATCTATGTTTATAATATGCTTGCTGCATATTTTGATAAGTGAAACATGAAATTTTTTAAAAATATTTTAAGTTTCTGACAATTTCTAAGCGATCACATTCGTCTTGGGTGCTACGTGTTTTCGACCTTATTGTGCGGTAATGAGGATTATAAACGCGTTGACTAACTACATCCAGCCAGTCCGGCTGCAGCCCGCTTCGAGGTAGGACCTATGTCGACTGTCTGCTCGAGCTCGCTCCATTTACATCGCGACACCGAAGTTTTTATAATTAATAGTTGTAAATATTCAATATTATAGTATTTAGCGTAAGTGTATTATTATTAGATATAAGTAGTAAATAATATTATAGGTTTATATATATTTATTATACTGTTGTAATAATGGGGAACACTAAAAAGAAAATATATAGAATAAAAATACAAAGAAAATGTTCGTAGAATGGGGGAGGCGAACAAGACAAGGTATTTATTTTTTTTAATTATTATATTCATTAAACATATTATAATAACATTGTGTAGACATATTTCTAGTTTTTAGAACAGTTCCTAGGTATGGTTGGCCCAAGCTATTTAATTCCTCTTCAAACTTTTTTTTAATTTTGATTACTTAATAACTCTATATAAAACTGCATTAATTAAATAAGAGTTATTTTTTGCAGGAATAAACAGTAACATTTGATAATTGGTATACATTATCCACAGGCTGACCGCGTACCTATATAGGACGTCAAACTCCTATATTGTCCATTATAATCTGACCGAACTCCGACTTAGAAGTTGTACGTCGGTGGAGGTCAGGTTACGTTGGAAATTTATACCAATAAGGTTCGCGTTCTCAGCACATAGCAACCAGTGGAGACTCTTTATTTCTTTGTATTAAAATAAAAACTTATAAAATAGAATATTTTTGCTGTTTTGTTTTTTAGGAGAAACTTACTAAATAAACATATTCCACTAGAAGAATCACTACTCGATTTATATGCTACTTTAACGTAAGTGTCATACGGGACGACAAACTCATAGTAACCATTATAAGCTCACCGAACTCCGACTTAGACATTGTACGTAGGTGAAGGTTAGTTTACGTTGGAAATTTATCCAATCAGAAGATAGAAAACCAGTGGAGGTTTTTTTTTTTTTTGTATTAAAATAATTACTGGTAAAATAGTATATTTTGATAGTTTTTAAAAAAACTCGGTATGTTTCATGTTAAAGAAGCGAGCGAGGTGTGTAAGTACCGAGTCATGTGGCGCTCACGAGGGATTTAGCGTGAAGATATAGATAGATAGTATACTTATACCCATGGTACTCGTGAAAACAAATAATATTTACTATGAACCAACACTGAAAACACAAAAAAATCATCTATTCTATACATTGTGGTTAGTATTCAACTATTGTACGGATTAGATTTATTTTGCAACATCAGAGATGGTCCTGGTTCTTTCTTCTTGAGAGTTTAATAAATAACAAGGAAACGTACAACAATACAAAACACAGAGTATACATAAGTAAAATACAATAAATGTCATTATACTGAAGTTAAAGTTATGAAACAGCAAGAAAATCATTTGTCACATGTTTTTTTTAAATATGAATAGATTATAAAATCTATTTGTATATATGTATATTAGGGTGTCCCTTATTTTTCAAAGTTTTTATTTTCTAACGCATATGTCTTAGTTTTGTTCATTTGCTTTTAAAACACTCGGAAATTAATTTTTAACTTATTTGGATTACGATAATCCGTGCCGAATTACATCGAAACATGTTCATACAAGTTGCGCGGCAGTGCCGCACGTACTCGCGGTATTCATTTGTTCAAATTCAAAGTCAAAATCTTTTTATTCCGTAAAAATGGCTACATTTGTTTGGAATCGTCACATTTTTTTTCCCTACCGTGCAGTTTATGACTAGGTGAGCACTGATAAAAATACTGCCAAAAAACTCAGGCATCCCTCTTTTGGTATCCAAACAAATTTACATATTTTGTTAATTACATTATAATTGGATCGACTCACTCCCAGGCATTTTTATCATTAATATAGTCAGATACTTTATAATATGCCCTGCTACACAATTTGGCTTTAATAGTAGTTTTAAATTTGTTTATTGACAAATCTCTTATATTGCTGGGAAGTTTGTTATAGAACCGTATAATTGCCCCATAAAATAATTACTTGTTTTGTGGAGACGGCTTGCATATAACACAAGATTATGCTTATATCTAGTATTTATGCTATGAATATCACTCTTTTTACAAAATGAGTCTATGTTTTTATGGACATACAAAAGATTTTCATAGATATATTGCGATGCGACTGTTAAAATATTTATTTCTTTGAATTTTTCTCTAAGGCTCTCACGGGGACCAAGTTTGTAGATAGCTCTTATGGCTCTCTTTTGCAATAAAAAGATGGTGTTAATATCCGCGGAGTTACCCCAAAGAAGAATTCCATATGACATAATACTATGAAAGTAGCTGAAATAAACTATTCTAGCCGTATCAATATCAGTGAGCCGTCTAATAGTTTTCACTGCATAAGCTGCAGAACTTAGTTTTCCTGATAATTTTTCAATTTGTGGGCCCCTTTGTAGTCTGGAGTCAATTGTTATACCCAAGAACACAGTTGTCTCCACAGAGGCTAAATTAGTTCCATTAACATGTACATTGGTAGCCACCTGCCTTACATTAGGTGTTGAGAACTTAATTACTTTAGTCTTTTTATCATTTAAAAGCAGATTATTAACACTAAACCAATGAATAACTTTAGAGAGAGCATCGTTAACTTCGTCATAATTACCTAACCGTCTATTAATTTTGAATGTCAGTTATTCTCGTGATTAATACGTAATGTTTTAACTTTTATAAGATGGCAGTGGAATTGAGAAGCAATAAATCAAGTATTTTCTTAGTTGGAGACGTAAATTATCAAATAATAGGCGCAAAATTACCGTCTAACCGTCAAGTTCTTCCTGTACTTTTTTATAAAATTCGCGAAGTTAAATTGACTGTTAGTGAAAGCGCATACCTAGTCATTCGAGAGTGTATTATATTTAGGGAAAAAGCTAGGATCCCTACCAGAGCTATACCTAACTGTGTAAAATAACTTGTGAATCTTCACCAGGAGGGAGTTGCAAAAAAATTCCAATTTTCTATTTCAATTTCAATCTAATTCAATCTGATAATTTTATTTCTCTTATTTATTCGAAATAAAAAAATCCTGTGTTTACTCGGCGCTATCAGCCATTATGACACTCGAACATCTATAACTTCAAGCCAAATCCCTTGCGGGGTAGGCAGAGAGAGCCGAGCGCCACGTGACTCGATCCTTACATATCTCACTCGCTTCTTTAACATTCATTGCTCTTCTCATGCACGCACGCCGGTTTCTAGGGCTCCTGACATCACCTTCTGATAGAACATGACCAATTTGGTCATGGTAGGTAAGTCTTGGCCTTCCCCGGCTCCTACATCCTTCCACTTTTGCATTGTATATCTGCTTCGTCATTCTTTCATCTTGCATTCTTTCTACATGCCCGAACCATCGGAGCATGCCTCTTCTTATTTTAACACCGACGCTCTCTTTCAGACCAACTCTATTTCTAACATCATCATTACGAATACGGTCTACAAGCCTTACGCCACAAATTTTGCGCAGCGCTCGCATTTCAACCGCGTTTATTCTACTTTCATGCTCTTTCTGCCATACCCAACTCTCGCTTCCATAAGTTAGCGTTGGGACCAACACTGCATTGTGTATAGCGAGTTGTGCCTTCTGGCTCAGGATTTTACTGCCAAGAAGTTTTCCCAACGCTCCATTCACACTATTCCCAGCACTCACTCGTCTTTCCACATCTGCGGTGTACCTTCCATCCCTGCTGAAAGCGCATCCAAGATATACAAACTCATCCACTTGTTCCAACACTTCATCATCAATCGTAATCCTTACATTAGTTCTGGATTCTTCTCTTTCAAATACCATTATCTTTGTTTTCTTCGCATTCAGTAGTAAGCCTTTCTCCATACAGTCGTCTTTCATCGCTGTGACCAGTGTTTGCAGTTTAGATGGTGTATCTGCTAACTAAACATATGTGTCCGAATCAACAAATGGCCCGCTTTAGCCTCTCGATAAACAATGTTGTATTATGTAGCTGGTGTTTCATTCTTCTTAAGGGGGATACATGCCATCCAGTGGCGCCTCAAGGAATAAAATATCGTATCTTAGCGTGGAAGATAAACATTATAAAGTCATGTGTTGCGTGTGTTACAAATACAATAACGTACTTTTACGTCATTAAACCAACAATTGAAATGTTTTGCTTTCGTTGTTATAGGCATAATTGCCAAAAAACGGCCTCTTTTAGCACTTTTGCTTATAACAACGATAGTGGAATATTTTGAGTGTTGGTTTAATGACGTAAAAATACTTTACTATCTTCGTAATAAATGCAACATAAGATTTCATAATGTTTATCTTCTATGCTATAATATGTTTTTTTATTCAATGAGGGCGCCACTGGACGAGACCTAAGTAAGAACAACATAGATACCAAGACATGTTAACTTATAGAGATATAAACATAAAACGATGTCATTGATTTCTCTTTCAATAAACTTTTAAAAGTGAATACGTTTCTGTAGTTTTTTATTACTATTATTACTATTGTTTTCCGTCTAGCTTAAATAAATATGTTTGGTTTAGTTTGTATAAAGCTAAATAATAATTAAATCAATAATTTTTATTAAATTTTGATATTATAAATTTTATTTAAGTGTGACGCGACTCTGTAGCTTTTCTGTTCGTTTGCATTGACTATACGTTGACCCCAGGTTACCTATTAGGCGCTAATTTCAAATTTTACAAATCGAGCGTCGAGTGTCAATTGAGGGGCGCGGGGTGATTGGGCGGAGCCATTTTAAAGCTTCACGATCGAGGTGTCGCCTTAAGAGTTATCGGAAGTTAGCTTCTCTGGTATCGCAACCATTGCGGTTCCAGAGAAGTTTTCTTCCGAGAACTCTTAAACTGTAGAATGAACTCTCAGCTGAGGTTATCCCGAGGGACTACAACATGGGTTCTTCAAGAAAGGCGTGAAGAGATTTTTACAGTGTCGGCAACGCGTAACTACTTACCATCGGGCAGTCTTGTCAGCCATCTTAGAAGTATAAAAAAAAAGTTAGGGACTTCTCAATGCTTCCTTAAAGTAGGTAACCAATGTATGTATGGAATGAGCTTTTCTTACCACTCCTAAACCCAGGTTGTAAATCCAATAAGCCCGGTTCAGAGCGCAGACAGCCAATTAAGCTGGCTAGTACCAGCGAGGGATTATATGACAGATTGTTAACTTTGCCCATTGTGCTCAAAGTAAATAGAGGGCTATTTTATTAGCCCTGCGAGCCTATGCAACTATTTGAAAAAGTCTGCCTTGGGTTCATATGTTGTACATATTGCGAGCTTTTCGAATCAGTCAGAGTTTCATATGGGAGGCAGGATGAATCAAAGCAGCCCGAGTGGGGAAGTACCTCCAAATATGTGAAGGGATGTTGTGTGTTCCTGTAAGTAGTAGTGAGGTTATCACTAAGCTTTTTACGAACTTGGCGGCGCAATAATGCTACTTTGATACCTTGGCTCGTGAGTTGGTCCCGTATAGGACAAACGTTTGTGTGCATGAACATGTCTGTTTGTCTTGGTCTGGGTGTTTTAATAGAGGTAGGGTGCATCAAAACCATCCGTCTGGGCATGGCATCGTGATACTTAATGTATTGCAAGCGTTCATAGTCTAGGGTAATCGCTTTATATCAGATGGTCCGTATGCTTGCATAGCTCCCAAATGTATATATAAAAACCGGCCAAGTGCGAGTCGGACTCGCACACGAAGGTTTCCGTACCATCTATTAAAACGGCAAAAAAATTACGTTTGTTGTATGGGAGCCCCCCTTAAATATTTGATTTATTTTAATTTAATTATTTATTTTTAAAGTGGATATATAACTAAATATTTTGTTAAAATTTCAAGCGTCTACCTGTTACCGTTATCAATATCGGGCAAAAACGAGCAAAAAAATTACGTTTGTTGTATGGGAGCCCCCCTTAAATATTTGATTTATTTTAATTTAATTATTTATTTTTAAAGTGGATATATAACTAAATATTTTGTTAATATTTCAAGCGTCTACCTGTTACCGTTATCAATATCGGGCAAAAGCGAGCAAAAAAATCACGTTTGTTGTATGGGAGCCCCCTTAAATATTTATGTTATTCTATTTTTGTATTTGTTTTTATAGCGGCAATAGAAGTACATCATCTGTGAAAATTCCAACTGTATATCTATCACGGTTCGTGAGACACAGCCTGGTGACGGACGGACGGACGGACAGCGGAGTCTCAGTTATAGGATTCCGTTTTAACCTTTGGGTACGGAACCCTAAAAATGAAGCTCCTATGAGTTGCTATGTTAGCAGCAAGAGTGGCACTACGTGAGCGATACTTTTCGGATTGCAAGTATAATGATGATCACAGAAAATTCCTCCCCTGATATTGGTACGATAAAAAATAAGTCGGTACCCTAGTCAATAAAAATCTTATGTACAATAACGTAGAGTTCAAATACGGTCAAAATGATTGAAGTGGAACTCGTGGCAGCCTATTTCCTCTCGAGGATTTTCCGAGCTTTTCGCAGAAATCTAACCATTTGCGGGATAAGTAGTAATAGTTATACGTGTTAACTCGATGTGTTACCACTACCTGAGAATTTTTATCATTTATATAAATATATATATATATATATATTTATATGTCGTTTTACTTAATCTTCTTTTTAACCTTATGCCGTTTCCTTTTTTTTATACTACGTCGAGAGGCTTACAAGCATACAGCCCACCTGATGTAAAGCGGGCACCGTAGCCTATTAACGCCTGCGATATATTAAGTATCACTCGCGCGATGCCTCCTCTCCTGCTTACACAGCAACTCCTTAGGAGCTTACTGGTGACCTCGCTCACACGCAGGAACACAACAACCCTCTAGGGAGTTGTTATTTGGTTGCGGTTTTCTGTGAGGTGGAGGTACTTCCCCAGACTAGCTGCTTTGATGCGCCTTACCTCTCTTAAAACATCCAGACCAAGACAAACAGACATGTTCATGCCCACAAATGTTTGCCTTGTGTGGGAATTGAACCCACAAGCGTTGGTGTCAAAGTCGCGTAATTCACGACTGAGTCACCGAGCTCGTCAAAATTCAATCAAATCGAAATCGTTCTAATCCTTTAAGACTGGTGGGAAGGATTTGGCCAAGATACTAATTTTGACATCGAGCGACTGCCTTCTAAGCTTCATAAGCCAGAGGATAAGTTAGACCTTTCTTAGGTTATGTATATACATTTTTGTCATTCCTATCAATAAAACTTATATCACAGATTCCGCAACACATAACTAGTTTAATTTATGATTTTGTTCCATTCGGTTTCGAGACCCTTGGTCCGTGGGGTCCTAGCGCTATAAGGCTTTTTAAGGAAATAGAAAAAAGGTTAGTCGATATCACAGGAGACCGAAGAGCTGGCAGCTACCTCGGACAAAGAATTAGCCTAGCTATTCAAAAGGGGAACGCTGCCAGCTGCTGCTGCATCTTCGGGACCTTGCCTAAAGGGACTCCTTTTTAATAACATACTTAAGTTATTATATTATATTTTTTAAGGTTTTTAGTTTTAGGGTCATTGTTTTAAGTTCTTTCTCATTATGGAATAAATATATCTTACTAGTTTACTAGCTGCCAATGTCACGTAAGAGTTCGTTACTATTCAAGTGGCTCTTAAAAAGGTGTTATGGTTCCACTACAGAAAGAGCGTCAATGAAAATTCTGGGTTCGAATACTGAAAGTTTATTTATATCTTTATTTATTTAATACTTTATTGACCACAATGCAGTTGGTGCAAAAGGCGGACTTAATGCTAATTGCGTTCTCTACCAATCAACCATCGGGATTGGAGGAGAAACGCGATTGCGGTTTTTATTAAAATTAAAATAATATACAATTAATTTATTTAACTGACTGACACTGGTACTTGATTTTCGAACATATGTTTAACTACGGAACTATCAATAGCCACTAATAAATAGACAATCGGGCTACAAACAGAGAAGAAAATGGAACTGCTATATCTTTGGCTGGTTATATCCATTACAAATGTTAAAAACTTTTTGAAAAACGTTTAAGTTAATATAAGCTTCTTAACAATAACTCTATTTTCGAAATTGGTTGACAATTCCCGAAGAAATTGCGTAACAAACACAAAAAAAAACCAGAGAATGCGCAAGCTTGCATTGCCAGAGGAATACCTGGCGCGTCAATTAAATAATTGTTACACGGAATCCTAAAACCGCCGTATTCCTGTCGTGCGCATGCGAATGAGTAAATGTCACCTAGCTTTGCTTATTAGCCAATAACAGACGCGATATTCTTAGGTCGTCTAAACGACTACTCAGCACGTTTTAGGGGTCCGCTGGCCAGCTGAAGTGATTCTGCGCTGATGCTAACGCGCCGGCGACGCGAGCTTCGACGCGAGTTTGCTGTTCGGGACGGAGAGTGATAACGGTAGGACACCACTGGTGTACCCGAAAAAATCAGTCTGTTAATTTTATGTAAGAGCAGTTTTCAATGTTCTACACAATTCAATTTTTTTTTAAGTTTGTCGGCCATTTTGACCATGTTCCTTAAGAGATAGGAGAGGTTGGTTTTTCAGACATTCCTATTCTACTTTTTTATGCTGAATCCGAATCTGAAGTCAAAATTCGAATATTCGAAAAAAAGCGACAGACAAACACACAGATAAATGCACAGACAAACAATTATACGGATCCAACTGAGAATCTGGTTTTTCGAACCGGTTAAAAAGCTAGTTCACTCTGTGAACACGGTTAAGATAGTTTCAAACTGTGTTGGTAAATGGCGGGTAGGCGTAAGGCCGATTAAATTAATCACCTCAAAACGGTGCGTCTCAACGTTAATTAAGGGATTTAACAGTAAAAGTCGGGAGAGCGTGTAAAATTAGCAAGCTTTATTAATATTCATTGTTCGTAACTATCTAAACGATTGTCGGGCAAATATTACAGTTTTTATGTCCGTTTAAAAGCTCTTTTATGAGTTTACATTTTAATGAAGGGGATTTACATAACAGAGAGCCTCCATCATTGGCTCAGTTTCTTTTTACACTACGTTGGAAAACAAACCTACAACGTCTAACCCGGTTAGCGGATACTGAGCAGTGCTCACTCGCGTCTTATCACTTGAACTGCTCGAGCGCTCTAGTACCCTCACTGACTCGTAGCCGTATTTCTATACGAATACTCTCTTAGGAGCTGTTATTTAGCAGCGATCTTCTGTACGGTGGAGGTACTTCTCCAGTCTTATGTCCCTGATACATATTAAAAGGAACGTTTCTACGAAATTTTAAGTTACTAGCATCAGCTCTTGATCTCATGAGTCATTTACTTTGCCTTTATGTTATAGGTCATCATCATCTTATCAACACTCATCCTAGTGTTGTTCTGTTTCCTAATCCATTAGGATTGGCGGGGCCCGCTGCCTAAGGATGTAGCGAAGATACTGATTTTTGAAGCAACTGCCCTCAGATCTCCATTACCCAGAAGGAAACTCACAACATTCTTTCGAAATATAATTTCTTGGACGGGCGGGTTTCCTCACGATTTGTTTCACCGTAGCAAGTGACTATTACAAATATGTACATAAACCCCAAATTATGAGTTTATTGGTTTATGCTACATACCCAGGGATACGAAACGCTGAGCCAACAATACGCAACCCCGCTTGACACCAATTTTCACGTCAAACCAGAGCAACAATCTTCCATATATCCGCACACGCGTTGCACAATCCTCTCATGAACTGGACAGCATGGAGCAGACTACCCAGTTGATCAATAGGTCAGTTCTTATTCCATTTAAGGCTTATCATCATTATCAACCCGTATCTACTCGCAGGTAAATACCTATCCAAATGATTTTCACTATATGTGATTCCATCCGCCTATGTCGACGGCATATCTAGTTCCTAAAGATATTAAATCTCTAGGAACTAGATAGGCTATTATATTATTAAAATGGGCCACGCTCAACGTCCAGGTGTACTATATTCGGTCTCCACTCTATGACTCTTCTCTCTCACCTGCCGTCACTATATCGGTCGATATAGCCGGCTTGCTGCTACTTCAAGCTGTTAACTTTAAGTGTTATGTCACTTTGCGATATCGTGGAGTAAACTGTGACTTTAGACCAGAAGGTTTTATGTGGTTTTGTGGATGTTGAGAAAGCATTATATCACTTTATGCGATAAGACCTCTAGGTTACATTGATATCCATGATATGGTTTTGATGGTGGTCTGCTCCGTGCTGTACAGTTTATGAGAAGATTGTACAACGTGTGTGAGAATTGATATGTGACAGATTGTAGCTCTGGTTTGACGTGCAATTTGATTTATCATTATACCTCAAACGTTCAGGGTTTTTGTGAAAAACTTGAAAATTTCAATTTCACTTGTAACGTAAGCACTCTACTGAAAATATTGAACGCTTTTATCATATTATGCGCATGCAAAAGAACGTGTCAGCAACATTAATAAAACCAACGGCGTTTACGTCACTACCGTCGATGTAGTGGCCAGTTCACGATAACATGGCCGTAAAATAAAATTGAAAGAGCAGCGGCTAACCAACACCCCAGCAGTATGTCAAGTAACATACATTGGTATTTTTTGACATAATTACCAACGCATACGTGAGAGTGTCAGGTACATCAAACTTAACGAATAGCGAGTTGCGCGATACACATGACGTTATGCGTGAGTACTCGTTTAGACGCACTAATTGCAAGTGACATGACTTCGGTTTCGTGTGATTGCGATGATTTCTAACGTTTTTAGGGTTCCTTGCCTCTAATGGACTCCTCACATCATCACTTTGAATACATTAGTCTGTATGTTAAGATAACAAATTAAATGTTGATACTGTTGATTGTAGGCACTTGGTGGAATTTTGAAGACATCGCGTTAATGTTAATACTTGCACTTGTACAGATTCCACTTCACAATTTTATTTAACAATTGTTTTTACCGACCGGTTTCGCCTTTACGGCATTATCAAGGTATTTTATACAACATCAGATATTTCATCAACAGATGTTATATATTATATTATATTTAAATATTTTTGTTGGAATAGAAATATAGCTATATATAAAATATATAGCTATATTTCTATTCCAACAAAAATATTTGGATGGAAACGAAATTTGCAGACAAACCGCACTATTAAAACCATAAGGTGGTAGGTCAATAGACAATTGGTCTGTGGTTTGCTAGAATAGGTACATTAACCAAAGAGCCAAAGACAGAATGAGGTTTTTAAATAAGAAAATGTGAATCGTCAAACGCTGGGTCTTTGCTCTCCATAGAGCAATGTAAATGTATTCTTGTAAAAACATTAATGCTTTTCGTTGCACTATATGGCTCATTGCTGTTAGAATTAATTTCTTTGTTTCTCTTGTAACAAACAAACAATTCAGTATTGTTTATTTGTTTGTAAAATCTTTACTGTACTATAAAACAATTTAAATATGAAAATAATTGTTGTACAATGGATGACTTATCCCATCTGGGATCTCTTCCAATCAACCATAGAATACCTGATAGAAAATGTAAATCTAATGAAGTAGGTATGAGCACAAAATCATCAACACTAAATTAATAAACAAACAAAATAATAACAGGTATACACATAGATAAACTCAAACATATAAACATTAATATAGTCATTCACATATAAATACACAAATACATACAATGTACTCATACACATGAGTACATAGACATGTCAGATACTTGTAGACAATTAGCTCGCTATACACAAAAATATTAATTCTAATAAAAGACGTGTACTGCAGTAATTGGATTAAAAAGTTGTTACGATGACATTTATACTATTAAATAAACGGGAAGAGATTCTTTGATTGTTCGTTTGTTGAACGTTAGTCTCTAGAACTATCTGTCGGATTTGAACAAATGTTTTTGCATTTGATAGTCCATTTCTTGAAAAATGGCATAGGCTATTTAATGTCACGATACGACCGTTAGAAACTTAGGAAAAGAGAGAAAGTAGAAATAGTGGCTCCCACAGGATACCGGGGTACCCGGTCGAATTGAAGGCTGAAGCTAGTTACGTATAAAAGAGTAGAAATATTAAGGTTGAATCTCAAAACTCACAATTGTCTTAGAATCTAGAAATTCGCCAAAAAGTAAACAATAGCACAGCACAAGGACAGGGCAAAATTCGCCATTTTGTATTCATATCAGATAAAAAAATGTTATTTTTAATCATAATTATTTTTCTTATTTCATCTCTTTCGTAACTTATAACGTAACGTAAATGTTATAGTACCAGTCAGGTTCTATGGTGTATACCATAGATAACCATAAATATAGAAACTATAGAAAGGAGGAAGTGAAAAGGAATTTATAGTGTTTATAAAGTTTGAGAAAAGCCTCTGGTTTTCAAACGTTCATAGGTTGCATTTTTTTTTTACACAACGTCGGGAACATACTGTAGCAAGTAGGTACCTGGTGTAAAGTGGTTGTCGTAATTTAAAAGTTTTGCAAAAAAGTATCGTTCGCACATTGCCACTTCTGCTCCTTACACAGAAACTCCTTAGGAGCTTACTAATAACCTCACTCACTCGCACAACGATCTACCTGGGAGTTGTTATTTGACTGCAGTTTTCTGCAAGGTGGAGGTACTTCTCCAGTCGAGCTGCTTTGATGTACCTTTTCTTAATTATAAAAAATAACCTTCAAATAACCCATTAGCGAAGGAGCGATAGCCCGATGGATAAAAAATCGACCTATTAGCTAAATGGTCCCCTGTTAGAATCCTGGCATGTACCACTAAATTCGTGTTTTCAGATTTATGTATATGTTTTTAATAATCACGTGCTCGACGGTGAAGGAAAACATCGTAAGAAACCTCGCACGTCCTAGAAATTATATTTCGAAACACGTGTTATGATTAAGAAAGCTTTGGTTTTCTCTCTGGGTTCGGGACAGGCCCACCACTCATACCCACCACTGTGTCTCCTGTGTAGCCAGAATTAACAGCGGCGACCACAAAAAAAGGCAATGAACAGTGAAGTCCATTGCCGTCCCGGGGGTTAAACTACAGCTGTCTTGGAACTCACAAACGAATTTAATCAGAAGAAATTTGTAGGAGTAGGAAGTTTTAGAATTGACTTCCCCTCTTGGCAAAGTGAGAGACAGCAATATGACAAATAAGGCATTTAAAACCTCAAAGAGATGGCTAGTCAAGTGAAGCTCAACTGCCGTGCACCACGGATAATCAAATATCTAACACTATTGGGATCTAACCTGTGAGTTGTTACCTAACACATCGATTCCAATAATATAGATTGCAGAACCGCCTAAACGCCTGGTAGTTCTCCCTTGTTGCCACCAAATTCTTTCTGGGTTCTCTCTAGGTTGTAAAAAATCCTTGTAAAAATCTGTATCTTCATCAAATTCTTACACTTAGGCAGTAGACCCTGCTAATCCTAATGAACTATGTCACGGGATAACGCTAAAAGAAGAAGAAAAATAACCTTCGAACTTGGTTCTCAATTCAATACAAATGTGATGTCCTTGCCCATGAAGTTTAAAAATTCAGTTAACTGGCAATGGAAACAATTTTAAAATCAATGCGCTATTGAAGTCCGTTGGTTCTGCCGAGAGACTTCAATAGCGTAATAGTAGCCGAGTATGTTATTACAATTGCGATTACTCTGTAAAAGGAGCATTGTTGTCAATAGAAGCTCAATAGAAAGGGAAGCCGCTACTAGTATCTGTCGATTTCATATTATTTCTGCTTTGTGGTGTGGATAAAGGCATCACGCTTGTAAGGAACTCGTCCATTATGCGTCCAATTGTCGCAATAAAAAAACATTAAAAGGATTCATGCTCCCTGCGAAGCCGAAAACTTCAATTTCGTAGCGTTTATTATGTTTTTGAATAGAGATATGTGGCATAGTTAGTTCCTTAAAGTTATCACAGGCATATCATTAGACTTGACTTAGCCTTAGGCAATGGGTGTATCAATGATTTAAGTCTTATCCTAGGTTCCTAGCGTTATATCGTTTTCTAATCTATAGGTGGGGTTCGCTACCTAAGCCTAAATATTTGTTGAAGATACCGATTCCGACATAGACCTCCATAACCTAGAGAGAAAATACTTTTCTTAGGTTAAGTAACAAGACTTAGTATATAGTATAATATATAGTATAGTTTCTTGGACATGAGGATTTCCTCACGTTTATTTCCTTCACCATCGAGTAAGTAACCATCTTCATGTAGGTATGTAATTCTTCTGTTCGTGGGGTTTTGATGAAACTTTTATATTTATGCGATGACCTGTCAGAACCCGCTATTTTCCCATACATTTCGCGGTCGTATTCGACCACCCGGGTTTCGAAGGCTTTAATGGTGCTGCAATGCGGTTCTAGGTTTTTTATTTTTGGGCATAGTCAATCACTAGTTACAAATATATTATTTAGGTATTCAAACCAAATCTATTATTCCATAAGAAATAACTATACAGAGTTTGGGTATATTGAACAAACAGTGTGTAAAGACGTCTAGCTATTTAACAATAGTTATTGATCTTTGACAATTGTATGAGTATCTAACACCCAAACAAATGCTAAAACTTTGACATGAAACAGTCGGTAAACAAATTATGCGACAACTTTGTTTAGAAAATCAAAACGTCTTTGCAAAGTCAGACTTATTTTTAATGTGAAGAAGTCTTATAACACGGAAAGTTTAGCAGCCGACACGATAAATGTATACAAGGTGTATTTAAAAGCTTTTACGACTATTAAAACCTATAGCAAATACTAAAAATAATAATAGAATGTATAAAGAGTACAAATGAAATTTTAGGAGATTTTAGGAGACAAGGGAATGGAGAAGGACGGTGTAAGGAATATATCAACAAATATTAATTGTACTCGTGTCCAAAGATAGGACATGAGGTATAGGAGAGGTAGGAGGTAGTATATATGGGATAAGTTGTGGACAAAACTAATTGGGGTCCTTTTGTATACATATTTTTCCCCATCGAATGCATCCTGTTTCAGCCTGAACGGTTGTAATTCAAAAAAATTTAAGTAAAAAATACCGTATATGCTCCACTATTCCGCCTAGCAGCGGTGAATTGAATTTTCAAGCAACATCGTTCTATTGGTTCTCCATTTGGTTATTTTATTCACCACCATTTTTTAAGGTCACCGAACATTTTTTTTAGATTACATCCTTGACGTTTCGTTAAATTGCTACAGAAAAATTAATTGTTAGCATGAAAAGAAAACTCAAATAATAGTATTGTAATATAAGACATAACATTGCAAAGACATAACAAATACTAATTACGACTAGTATTTAGCTTTTCTAAATTTGTCTTTAAATCCTAGCAATTATTTCAAGAGCTATATAAAAGGTGCGAGTGGAAGTCTGGCTTAACAGTTAAGTATTACACTGATATATCCAATTAATGTGTCTCTAGATTATTGCGAAGTACCCAATTAAAGCTGTCTCGATTGAAAAAGGTAATAGCTAGGAATCCTATTTACTTGGGTATAAAGTCTTAACATTAAACTAAATTTTAAGCTATATTTATAGTGAATAAAATGGCTATGAATGTTAATGAAGCGAGTAAAGGTAACTACTACGTATAGTGGCGCTGTGTTATCTCTGCTTTACCTGCAAGGGGTTGTTGTAAAGATATGGAGAGACAGGCAGAATGAAATGTATACTAGACGAGCTCGGCGGCGCAGTGGTGAAACGCGCTGTTACGCTACTTTGACACCAACGCTCGTGGGTTCGATTCCCACACAATACAAACATTTGTGTGCATGAACATGTCTGTTTGTCTTGGTCTGGGTATTTTCTATGTATAATAAGTATGTATTTACAAAAAAAAATGTATTTACGTATGTTTACCAGTTGTCTAGTACCCATAACACAAGCTTCGCTTACTTTGGGGCTAGGTGGCGCTGTGTAATTTGTCCGACAATATTTATTTATTATTATTTATTTATTATACTATTTATTATAAACATTGTTACCTTTACGTATTAATAATTACACGCATATTTCTAAACATGATATGGTCTCTGTAACGAAATAATATGTGAAAATTCATCTTATATTTTTTAATTACGTTACAGATGCAAGCACACTTATATTTCATTTTATAAATAGAGTATACAAAAGAAGATTGTTTAACTTCAATTAATTTTACTTTTAATTAATTTATACATTTATGTTTTGTGACGTACTTATATCCTTTTGTGTTTAATATAAATGCAAAGATACAGAGGCGAGAGGCACGAAGTACCTGGCTTTATTATCTTACGCCTCTCGCTGTATCAATTGTTTGATGTCACGATATGCTATTCATCGATGGATTTCACTATGCCTAAGTCGTGTACTGTTTTTTTATAAAACATCTGGAGGCAGACAACCATACATCTCACCTAATGTACAGCGGTTACCGTAGCCTAGGAACGCTTACAACGCGTTTAGTATCAGTCGCGAGATACCACCTCTGCTGCTAACATAGCTACTCCTTTGGAGCTTACTGGTGATCTCACCCACACGCAGGTACATAACAACCCTCCAGGGAGTTGTTGTATGGCTGCGATTTTCCGTGGAGGTGGAGGAACTTCCCCGAACGAGCTCCTTTAATGCGCCGTACCGTTCCTAAGATATATTTTAGGGAGTCACATGACAACACCCTGGGGATGTGCCTGTAGGGAAAAAATGGAGGTTGATTTTAGAGCGGAATCGGATTATAATGTTTGTTATAACATATTTGTTCCGTACAAACTTTCATTGCTAATGTCACAAAAGAGTTCGCGCCTAACGAGGCATATCGTGATATTTTCAAAGCGATGTAAAGGAAAGTCTTAAACTACATATATGCTTAACATATATAATAACAGTGACGTCAGGAGCCTTTGATACCGGCGAACGTGCATAAGAAGAGCAGTAAATGTTAAAGAAGCGAGTGAGGTGCTTAAGGATCGAGTCACGTAGCGCTTTGTTCTCTCTGCCTACCCGGCAAGGTATTTGGCGTGAAGTTATACAACACAATATATAATAACAGATGTTTTATATACACTAAGATTATGAAAAGAAAACACATTTTTGTATCTTCGTATGCAATGAATAAGCTCAATACCTACTTAATGGGTTTTAAAAAATCTTTCACAAATAGAAAGCTACATTATCAGCGAGTAACATAGGCTATATTTTATTCTCAAAAAATTAGAGTTCCCTACCAAAATTATAATAATGTAACCCAATGTATCAAAAATTTTGCTATAAAAGTCATTATTTGACGTGCGCTGTGATAACTACAGATGATACATAAGATAACGTACCTTAACTCTATAGTACTCATCATTACCCACAATAAAGATATGCTATATATCTACGAGTATTTAATTTAGTTCAGTAACAAGAACTGGTTTTTAATCAAATTAGTTAATCCAAACACGGGTAGAATCAGAAGGTGATGACATTCATAGCATGATATGAATATTTATATTACTAAATAGTTCCATAATCAAGAATGATTATGCACATGTAAATATCTCTTTAAATTATTCGAATCAAATATTTCGTTTAGAAGTTATGACGGGTATAAAGTGCTAAACGTAAGAAAAATTCCGCGATGTATGCGCATAACCCTATTCTTAGTCTATAAGGCATCGGAGGGAGCCGATGGATGCAAGCGGCACAGCACCGATTGCTGTGGAAGTCTAAGGGGGGAGGCCTATGTTAAGGAGTGAATGTCCTTCGGCTGAAAGAATGGTGAATAATGATGCAAAGTTAATTATATATTTTTTTTTTAAACCTTAAATGGTCTATAAAAATTAAGAAATTGTTGTCACGTTCTATTTGTCCAAATAAAGTTCTAATAGACTATAACAAACAACTTGACAACGCTTAAAGCCCCTTATTCACTGAAAAATAATATATTAGCGCCTAAATATCGAACCTACTGACCAATGGAAGGATATTTGAACCTATAAGCCGATAAGTGACGCGATATTGATCCGTAAACCCCCCACCCGTAGCGGCGAGTTTAGTTACTACGCAAAATCGCGTCATCGGCTCGACATAGGCCATTTCCTATCTGTGCGCAGCCGGGGCCGGTCGCAAGTATAATATAAATGGATTGAGGTAAAAATCCATCTACGTACACATTTACATAAAATTTTGCGTGTATTTTATATTAAAAATAAGACCTATGTTGATGAAGAAAAGAGTATGTATTAGTTGTATGTTCGTCCCAAATGGCGTCCATAAATGCCCTTATAAAGCAGTCTAGTTAATATTTTGTAAATTAATTAAATTATTGAAGTTTCCCGCCCATACACAATTTAGAATAGCACGTAGTGTCCATCTACAAAGAGATATTCACGCAAAATATCAAGTTCCTAAACTCAGCGACCTTGGACTGAAACGCGCTGAGAAGCGTGAGAGTCAGATTCAATTTTTACGTATACAAATTTACAGAGCCCAATAAAACTTTGGCTATAACGTAATTTTTTACTGTAACAGAATTATTTAAGTTTTTATTGCAAACGAAACCTAAATCCACACAACTTCACAAAGATAACTAAAACAGGCAAGTGTTACTAAATACAGAAACATCCTTATGAACATTTTTCTTTTTGGAGTTCTTCCAAGTAATAAAACGATAACGATAAAAAAGATATACTTTGGCAAGCTTACGATATTGTACCTTATTCGATTCAATCACTATGTCAGTAGTTAAGAGGCTGAGCATTTGCCAATAGTCCTAAATTGATAAGGAAAATGTCATTCTCGATAATTGAACACCGTTTGAGGAGCTTAATGGCAATAAAGTTCCCGTGAAGGAAGGTAAAAGCTGGATCTTTACCAAGTTTTTTTGATAGATAAATTCTGACATAAACGACCCATATAATAAATTAAATTCTGTAAAGTCATGATGAATTACAGACGAGGAGAGCGCCTTAACTAGTCATTGCTAATGACTCATTAGACATTTTAGAGTGGAGTAAACATTAAGCATTGCTTGAAAGCTGTCTACTTAACATCTCAGGTGCATCATGGTAAATTCGACAGAATAACAGAACGGTTTTCTTAGAGAAGTTGTAGAATGAGATTTCTTCCTGAGTTACAGAAGGTTTTCCCAAGGGACTACAGCATGGGGTTCAAGAAAGGCATGAGGAGGGTTTTACCGTGACACTCCTGGTGTTGCAAATGTTCATATGCTACGGTATCTGCATACCATCAGGCAAGCTGTACGCTTGTATGCGTTAGTGGTATAAAATTGGTATTGGTAACAGAACTCTAAATAGGTACTAAACGGCTGTATGTCCATCCGTCTCTCATTGGGATGCATCCTTTGAACCATAAGAGGTAGATCCTTGAAATTCTCACAAAATGTGTATTACTATGGATGCTATGACAATAAATAATAAAATTAATATTAAGTTAAAATCGAACCTTTGCAATTAACGTGTTATGTCAGTATTTTTCTCAAAGAATGGTACAGAATCCTGCTTCTGCGAGTCTAACTGCACTTGGACAATTTATACTAAGTGACACCTCGACTTCGTTTGCCTTTTGTTCTTTCTAAACCTTCTCGGTAATGTGTTAAACATATCATATTAAAAAACAAATATATTCGGTAGATCTATTTTTTCGTTTGTGCGAAACTAAACCCCGGGTATTGACTTTTATATATATAACAGAACATACAAGAAGATTGTTGCCCGCGTGGTACTTCTTGGCTAATCTATAGGGTGCATGCACCACGTGCAGGAGATACTGGCTTAGTCACAAAAGATTATCATGAACCTTTTACACACACGTGAATGTGAGTAATTTGAATTTACGCAAAAAAAAATGGCACTAACTGTAGTAAAATAAAATTAAAAATTCCAACAAATAACAGTAAAAAAATTGTTAGACATGAAAAAAATAAATTCGAGGATTTGGTTTACTCGGTTACTTCTTCAGTATAATACTATTGTGTTACCTAAAACAATAAACTGTAAGTATTTGTAAACAAGCTTGTCGGAATGATAAAATATGTAGGTTTTATAAAATAGAAGTACAGTTCTTTATGCTTACATATACGAGTATGACCTTCAAGGATTGTCTACGACCTGAAGCTCACGTGGTATTTATGAGATATTAGCCTAGGAGAAACCACATCTCATGTGTATTTTACACAGGTAACAAACAACCCCTGTGGTTATAACAGGGAACAAAGATTATATATAACAACCTTCACTTGTAGGCTATAGGCACGGAATTAATTTTAATTTACTTGGAGGAAAATATAGCGTGTGATCTACAGATTGTCTTTTCCTGCGAACTATTAAGTCATTGGTTTAAATTCCCCGCATAGATTTTACAGACTTTTTTATTTAAATATAAATAAATATTCTCGACTAAATTATACAGCGCCACCTAGCCCCAAAGTAAGCGAAGCTGGTGTTATGAGTTACTAGACAACCGATAAACATATTATGTATATGTTTATGATACATATAAAACACCCAGACCAATACAAACTGACATGTTCTTGCATACAAATGTTAGCCCTGTGTGGAAATCGAACACACGATCGTTAGTGTCAAAGTAGCGTTACTAACCACTGCGCCACCGAGCTCGTCACGTGTTCATAAGTTACGATAATCGTTTTACATCAAGAAGGGTGAAAGTTTCTTGCCTCCCAACGTGGTAAAAAAAGAAGGGACGAGTTGAACAGGTTACAATGCGTCACCATATCTATCATACTGATAGCCCACGTGGGGCATGTCTATCTGTAATTTATTAAGGAAAGGTTATTAGACGAATTAGGTTGCGACATTTTATCGCCATATTTCATCAACGTGAAGGGCATCTAACATTTATGACCAAACTAATTTTGGGTTATGCCATGTCGGGTTATGTTTCATAAAATATTTTTCTTTTCATACTAAAATACTATATATATTTATAATGTATTATCTTAAATCTGTATTATCAACAGAGGTAGGCCGCATCAATGCAGCCCGTCTGGGGAAGCACCTCCACCTCACAGAAAACCGCAGCCAAATAAAAACCCCCTAGAGGGTTGTTGTGTTCCTGCGTGTGAGTGAGGTCACCAGTAAACTCCCAAGGAGTTGCTGTGTTAGCAGCAGACGTGCAGAGCAGCAGCAGCAGCAGAAGAGGCATCGCGCGAGTGATACTTAATATATCGCAAGCGTTAATATGCTACGGTACCCGCTTTACATCTGGTGGGCCATAAGCTTGTATGCCTCCCGACGTAGTATAAAAAGAAATATCTACTATTGCAATTGAGTGATCTACGACCTAATTCTTATATGTGATTCATTTAATTTATTTATATCAGAGTATGATAATCCAATGGATAAAGAAACGGCCTATTGATCAATTATTCCACGGTTCGAATCCTGGCGAGTATTACTAAATTTGTATTTTTGTCAACATCGTGACGAAACCCGCACCTCCAAGATACTTTAAAACATATGTGACCATATGTAAGAAAGGTGTAGTTTACCCTCTGGGTTGTGGACGTCTGACGGCAGTCGCGCCATGTAAAAATCGGCCAAGTGCGAGTCGGACTCGCGCACGAAGGGTTCCGTACCATTATCTATAAAAACGGCAAAAAAATCAATCACGTTTGTTGTAAAGGAGGCCCCCTTAAATATTAGTTTTATTTTAATTTAATTTTTTATTCTTAAAGTGAATATATAACTAAATATTTTGTGAATATTTCAAGCGTCTACCTGTTGCCGTTATCAATATCGAGCAAAAATGAGCAAAAAAATCGGCCAAGTGCGAGTCGGACTCGCACACGAAGGGTTCCGTACCATTATCGATAGAAACGGCAAAAAAATCACGTTTGTTGTATGGGAGCCCCCCTTAAATTTGTTTTGTTTCAATTTAATTACTTATTCTTAAAATGAATATATAAATAAATATTCTTTGAATATTTCAAGCGTCTACCTGTTGCTGTTATCAATATCGAGCAAAAATTTGCAAAAAAATCACGTTTGTTGTATGGGAGCCCCCTTGAATATTAATTTTATTCTATTTTTTAGAATTTGTTGATATAGCGGCTATAGAAATACATCATCCTGTCTAACTATCACGGTTCATGAGATACAGCCTGGTGACAGACGGACGGACGGACGGACGGACGGACAGCGGAGCCTCAGTAATAGGGTTCCGTTTTACTCTTTGAGTACGGAATCCTAAAAATCACGTTTGTTGTATGGGAGTCCCCTTAAATATTAATTTTATTCTATTTTTTAGTATTTGTTGTTATAGCGGCAACAGAAATACATCATCTGTGAAAATTTCAACTGTCTAACTATGACGGTTCATGAGATACAGCCTGGTGACAGACGGACGGACGGACGGACAGCGGAGTCTCAGTAATAGGGTTCCGTTTGGGTACGGAACCCTAAAAATTAGTATCTTCGCTAAACCTTTAGGCTTAGGTAGCGGATCCCGTCAATCTTAGTGGATTAGGAATGGAATAAAGCTAAGATAATTTTTGACGAGCTCGGTGGCTCAGTCGTGAATGACGCGACTTAGATACCAACGCTCATGGGTTCGATTCCCAGACAAGGCAAATATTTGTGTTCATGAACATGTCTGTTTGTCTTGGTCTGGATGTTTTAAGAGAGGTAGGGCGCGTCAAAGAAGCCTGTCTGGGGAAGTACCTCCACCTCACAACTCCCTAGAGGGTTGTTGTGTTCCTGCGTGTGAGTGAGGTCATCAGTAAGCTCCCGAGGAGTTGCTATGTAAGCAGCAGAGGAGGCATCGCGCGAGTAATTCTTAAAATATCGCGTTAATAGGCTACGGTACCCGCTTTACATCAAGCGGGCCGTATACTTGTATATGTCCCGACGTACCTAGTATACAAAAAAAAAGATAAAGGTAAAGGATCACATAGTAGGTGCGCTGGAGTCATTGGCCCATTTGAGAATTGTAGTGATGGGAAACCTAACGGATTTTTATTATAAATAAATACAACTGGCATATGAAACATTAAAATGCTAAGTATTATGGATCAGCAACCATACAACCAATAAAAATATACATGCAATTTGATGTAAAGATCTTTGTGTGCTTCCGCCATCAATAAAAATATCTCAACCATATAAAAATATCCTCATTCATCATTATCTATCTCTATCTTTAGGTCCCTTGTGGAGAAGGTAGAGTCGTTATATTCATAGCATCATTAACATTGATATCTCTTTCCATGCACGCTCGCTGGTTCCTCAAAATTCATTGACAGTCATTAAATTTCGCTTATTAACATTAAATGCACTGTTTTAAATTTTGCATATTATATAATTTGTATAAAACACTTTATATAGGTTTGTAATATATTACAATTATTTATCATGTAAAGTTAATAGTAAATTGTGGCTATGTATCGCTCTTTCATGCTTTTTCATGTCACATGATAAGAAACAAATTAATATTATTACCTTTTTCTCTTAGAATTTTATTTCGGTATGATTATACTTACATGACTTAAGTTTTGGTGAATTTTCTAACAACTTTTATAGGTGACTACAAAAATATTATTTGGTTTAATAATCAATAAATATTAGAAATAAATTATAACGTGTTTCCAACTCAACCTAACGACCTTTCTTAAGATTTAAATGGTTAGTTATTGTTTGATAATTAGTAGTGTTGTAACGAATACTATTCGGCCAGCGACCGAATATTCGGCCGTCGCAGGACAGCATTGCTTCAGCCGAATGTGATAAGAAAATACATTGCAATTGTTGCGTCATATACACCATTTAACCTATTACGTATCGTATATGATAAAAAATGTTGTATTTTTTTTTGATTGCGTGAGATTTGATTACACTTACTGAAATTATTACAAATTTGAATGATACAGCTATATTAAGTGTATTTTTTTTCTGCGTGCTTTTACTTCTGCGTGCGATGTATATTCAGCTACTAATTGGTATATTGTCGAATAGTAAAAGTGACCGTATATATCGAATATCGAATAATGGTCGAATATTCGTCACTAATTGTTATACACAATTATTAAATAGCCATCGATGACCATTTTATTGAATGTCTTTAATTAAGTATTTTATATTATGTATTTAATTTAGTTGCGGAAAGAATTAGTTGAGGAATGAACTACCAGCCGAGGTTTTCCCAAGGGACTACGCATAGGGTCCTTCAAGAAAGGCGTGAAGAGGTACAGGGTCGGCAAGGCATGAGTGACGCCCCTGGTGTTGCAAATGTCCATAGGCTACGGTAACTGCTTACTATCAGGCAAACCGTATTGCGTACCTTAGTGGTATAAAATAATAAATAATTTTAGGCCTAATATATGTCGCTCTATAATACAACGGCGTCACAATTCGATATTGAAATCTTTAGGCGCGCGAAACAAAATTTCAAATATGCATTAATGAAGATTTTTAACTATTTTATTTGATAATAAAATTTGAACTTAATTAAAGGGTGTCTAATTAACTACAAATGTATTCGATTTAGATCACATTTTCGTAATGATCTTTTTTTGAATTGTGGCCCCAGGGCGTTTAATTAGCAACGTGTATATAAAAAACATTGTAGGTCTATAAGAAATACGGTACAGTAATTACTTATTCGAGTCATATCATGTCATTAGTCTTCGGCCTCTGACTTCCTTCCTTCCTATGTTATAAGCTATAATTACTTCTTTTTTTATAGTTTATTGTTATATGCCACAAATATACTCGATTTTTATACAATGTTGGGAGGTACACAAGGCTCACCTGATGTAATATGGTTACCGGAGTCTATGCACATATGCAATACATTTAGGTGTGCTCGTGAATTCCTGTTGCTAACACAGCAACTCTTCAGGAGCGCACAAAACCTCACTTACTCAAATGAATACATTTTTTTTTT
The DNA here is from genome assembly GCA_947507595.1 of Pyralis farinalis. Classification (NCBI taxonomy): domain Eukaryota; kingdom Metazoa; phylum Arthropoda; class Insecta; order Lepidoptera; family Pyralidae; genus Pyralis; species Pyralis farinalis. The sequence continues at coordinate 8,387,664 of OX382266.1, forward strand.
GACGGACAATTCACACAGTGCCACCTAGCCCCAAAGTAAGCGTAATTTGTGTTATGGGTACTAAACAACTGATACACATACGTAAATTCTGTAATGAGGTGTTATTTTAATACGATTTTTTATGAGATGACCTCATGCTCAATTCTGTCTACCTACCCCGCCAAGGATTTGGCATGAAGTTATAGATAGATAATTATTTTTAATGTACTCATACCTACCAATATGTTAAAAACTAAGTTTTCATGCAACATCGGAAATTATACGAAAATACGGTCTGCCTGATGTAAAGAGGTTACCGTAGCCTATAAATGCTTGAAACACAAGTATCACTCGAGCGATGCTACCTCAGCTGCCAACACAGCTACTCTTTAGGAGCTTATCCGTCTGACCTCACTCACACTTCACAGGAACACAACAATCCTCCAGGGAGTTATTATTTGGCTGCAGGTTTTCTGTGAGGTGGAGGTACTCTTAAAACATCGAGACGGAGATAACTTCAAATAGCTTAGATGCGATAATTCCATGTAAAACACTACGTATTCGCAATAATGATAGAAACAGAGTTGATCTGAAAGAGAGCGTCGGTGTAAAAATAAGAAGAGGCATGCTCCGTTGGTTCGGACATGTAGAAAGAATGCAGGATGAAAGAATGACGAAGCAGATATACAATGCAAAAGTGGAAGGATGTAGGAGCCGAGGAAGGCCATGACTTACCTACCACGATCAAATTGGTCGCGTTCTATCAGAAGGTGATGTCAGGAGCCCTAGAAACCGGCGAGCGTGCATGAAAAGAGCAATGAATGTTAAAGAAGCGAGTGAGATATGTAAGGATCGAGTAACGTAGCGCTCGGTTCTCTCAGCCTACCCCGCAAGGGATTTGGCGTGAAGTTATAGGTGATAAAACACTACGTGACGTATCATGCGACGTCAAGTGGTATGTGTATTTTCCCTTACATCCCATTTACTTCAAAAAACGTTCCTAAATCGACTAGATATATATTCTGACTTACATAAAGTTGCAAGCAAAATTGTACTTGTAAGATATTTGCTGACGGACTTGCGTACTAAATTCGATTATATTTTTAATACTTGTTTAACGAAAATTATATTCTCGATTGAAAAAAAATCTATACGTACTTAGTGTTTGGATATATAAATCCAGTAATCTTTGCGGCCGATGATGACTCCTAGATTGTCTTTACAAATTCACGTACTGGCTGTCTTTGACAACAACCAGCTCTTATGATATTCAGAGTTAAGGATTATCCATTCTCGAGGCTTACTCGAGACTCGAGCATAACCATGTAGCAAATTATGCAGAGCCACGAGCAGTATGCATATTCTCTAACTAAAATTATCTACTAAATAATTATGCAAATTTCTAAAAAGTTTCGGTACAGGCAGAAATTGAACGAATATAATAATTTTATGTTAATAGATAAACAAACATTTCAGTTGGTCTCTGGCTATTATTAATCAGCAAACTAAACTGGATAACTGGACCCTTCTTGGGGATGTTCCAACAAATTGCCCCCAATTCTAACTTCCAACTACAACAGCTGCTGACATACTGCGGATAATTAATAAAGTAAAGTCAAGGACAATCCTCCAAGATGTCTCTCTTACTATAATCGAACCTTAAAGTATACATAAGCAAGCTATGTGTACCGTAGAGATCGAACCAATTGAAAATGAAATTACCCTCTTACTTGCTTATATTGAAAACTTTTCTCCTTCATTCAACTACAGCTGTCACGTCATCTCCATAATTTATATCTGTTGACTGAACATTAATCAGACTTTCGCGGAGGGCACAGTTAGGTAGTAAGATCTTGTATGATATTACTTGTATGACGTTATACATTGATCAGAAATATTAGACATTTTAACGTTTTTATATTTTTAATCAATTTTAATCCATAAAAGTATTCTGAATTAAATTTGTCGGCATCAACATTCTCCTGGATTGATTGAAAAAAAATTAAAAAGGTTTTTTTTACTTTTCTCACATTTACAGAGGAACCCTAATTAACCGCCACCAATTAGTTCACGCGAATTAGCGCCGGCCGGCACTAACACCCACTAGTTGCAATATACAATGGTCATCATAAACATCGACCCACCCTGTTATTGCATTATTTACTTTATATGAGTTCATAGATAAGAGGTTTCTAACTATTTTGTTTATCGGATAAGATGTTGACATCTGTGTACCATAAATCTTAATGCACTTAATAGACTTTTTAATAATAACTTATCTCATTGGCGATTCCATTGTTTACGTCAGGTTTTAGTTAAGCTTTGACACTCTGTTAAGAAGTTTTAAATTGTGCGCTTGTTAATTGAAGTAATTTTATTGCTGTACTTTTGATTAATTTTGTCTGAAAATTATAGATAATACTGAAGCTACTCAAGTTGTGGGCTTGCTTCAGCCCGCAGATTGAATCTGACCCGGTCTGCGGTTCTACGAGTTTACCAAAGGTTTCTGGAGACTGGGTAGTATCAAAGACGACCAGAATTTGTAAGATTGCAAGTCATACCTGAAAGAGAAGATCGGTAAGCCAGACTTGCATTTGCGTGGAATCACCTCGATTAGACTATAGACCAATGGGTATCAGTTCTCTTAAAGGTATTGTTTACGACAATTATTTTTACCTTTCCATAATTTTCTTTTATTATAAGCATCCCATGAATGCTTGTGTTTTATCCCCACTATACAATTATAGTGGAAACTAGCGTACATGCCTAATTTGACAAACTCGTACCTACGTAACAGCTTTCACGAATCGCTGATAAAAGAAACTTAAATCAGTCATTTTATTTATTAGTACGATTAGTTACAAAGATTTTTTAGACAATTGGGTACTTGGGCTAGTCGGACATTGCTTTGGAATCAGTGCTAGCTCCCCATGCTTTGAAAACGTAGCGAAGAATCTGGAAAGTAACTTCACTGTTGCTTGAGTAGTATTTGGCTGTTGAAGTCATCCTAAAGTGCAAAATAGAAATATAAACCACCTACTAAAACAATTAAAAACTTGGAATTGTATTAATTTTGTTGTTGCTCTTGCTTGTATCATTTGAAGTATAATTGTGATTGTTATATTCTCTTCATACGTGTCCAACCTCATCGTAGAGTTTGTCATGATCTAAGTCAATATTTAAAATTTCTTGTAGTCTAATAATGGCTGTCCGTGTGATTGGTTCTTTCAGAGATAAAATGTTCAATGCTTGGTGTTCCGGATCTTTAAAGTTATACAATTTATGTAAATAATTTAAACAACGCCTAAAAATGTTATTGACATCAGTTTTAAATCATTAGCTTATTTTTCCTTTTAGCAAAAGTAGCTGGTTGTATTATGAAAATAAGTTTCATTTAAAAAAACCGTAGAAATTATTGCGTGGCTGGAGCTCAGGAGGTTAACAATTATTACCGGATTCTCCCGGGCATTACGAGAGGGTTGGGAACCCTACGTGCAGTAGTTGTCCTCTTTTATTTACCTTTGCCCAATACCTAAAATGGCAATTAACGCTACCCGCGTTGTTACTAGCCGGAAAATTGAAACAAAATTAACAATGGCCTTACAAGAACTGAAGGTATCAAAAGATCTTAATGAACAATTATTGCATGGGAGAGAGAGGAGAGTGAAGAGGAAGTCATGAAGATCTTACAAAAAACACCAAACTCAAAACTGAGCTCGTAGAACTAGACATTACCTACTAAATGTCCTCGATCAGCAGCGGGACCAACCTCAAAAAACCGTTAAAACTTTTCACCAATGTAGTCTCTCCTATCACTAAAAACATGCTTGACCAATGCTCTTCCTGCATCTGTAGTGGATTTACCTCCTGTAAATCCGTATTGTGAATTATGAAAAAAAATCATTGGTGTTAAAACAGAGTTGCAATTGGTCAAGCATTATCCTTTCAAACAGTACAGTGAATGAAAATTTTGATCAATTTCTCCTAATGTTATCCTTTACGTGTTGTCTGCAAAACACAATTAATTAAATTTTTTACCATTACGTAACAAACCATTCTTCATAAATATCTGCGCTGTGTTAGATTATACGGAAGAGAGACGGATAGATAGCGGAGCGTAAGCAATGAGATCGGTTAGTACCCTTTTGCCAAGGGATCCTAAAAAGCCACATTGATCCGAAACTCTAATGGCCGGTTCCTATATTTGAGAAACAATTCGTTTGGCTTATGAATGGTATTGTCTACAAGGCGTAACTCAAAAGTGTTCCTATAAAAAATGAGTCGGAAACGAATTTACCGTTGGCTGGGTACCTACCTACCGATGGTAGGGGTATGGGCAACGGTCAGTAAGGTTTATGGTGGTTTGTACAGAGATGAAGCTTATAGTGTTTCTATATTTTTTTTAACTGTTAACCAGTCGCAAATGTTACTGATCGTTTGTATTCTAGTTACCGCCCGAAATCGATCGGTTGTTTAGAAGAACCTTGCTGCCTGCCGTGTTTTAGTCATTTAATGTAAAAAAAAAAAAATGACACATTCAGATAGTGAATTAATGCCCGGCAGCAAGTATATATACGTTCGTGATGACACCGAAGAAGATTACAATTGCTAGATTTCCTAGAGTTTTTGCGGCAGTTGGCGGTACACACATCAGAATTCAATCACCAAGTAAGTTTTATTACATAATAGCTATTTCTCTTAAGAAGCTTGATTGTAACATGTTTTATTAATTAACATGACTTACTTATTTTTTTACATAGGTTCACAGATTGAAGAAGAATTTAGAAATCGGAAAGGCGTAATAGAGTGGTAAGTTTTGTTTCCTGACCTGTGTAAGATAGGGGCAAACGAACATGTGGGTCGCCTAATGGTAAGTGGTCACCACCGTCCATAGACATCAGGAACACCAAAGTGTCACTGATTCGTTGCCAACCTTTTTAGGGAAACATAGCCACTTTTCTTGAAGGCAATCCTATTTGTTACATGTTAATGTTTGTATATATTATATATTAATATTTATACACATTTATACAATTATGAAACAAAATTGAAACATGTAATGTAAACTGTATTTATAATAGGTAGTGTATTGAAAAAACGCTTTGAAATTTTAATTAAAATCTTAGTTTTATTTATTTTAAAAAGCCCTTAAACAACTACCCTAAAAATAACACCAATAAAATAAATACAAAACACTTATCTATGCATCATTATTTACAGTATTCCTATTTTTTCCTTTTAACTATTAAAATATAAAAACAACATACTTGTCTATACATCATTTTCACTATTCCTATTTTCTATTACCTATTAAAATAACACAACTTATCTAGCCATCATTACTTACATTATTCTTATTTTCTTTATCTAACTGTAATCTTAAAATTTTTACTTCTAAATCTACTTTTTCGGTTTTTTTATTGTAGTATCTGGCTATAGCTAAGTTGCGAGCCCGACGCCCGTCATTATCAGCTTTCCTTTTACCTGAAATATAGAAATAAAAAGCAGTGTAGTAAACAAATATGATAAGATATTTTTGTAACTGCTGGTCCAAGTGGTCAGAGATAAAAACATTCGCAAATATTTATATGTATAATATTCAATTGAGATCAAGTAGTGTGTACCTTTCCTTATTGTTCTAAGCTCATTTGACACAGGCATGCCAAAGAAATTGCTAGCAGATAGACTGCCACCGCCCAACAAACTGGATACCTTTTCGAGTACTTCATCTACTGGGATGATATCTGGTTTTCCACAGCCAGTCTAAAAAAAGAAAAAACATAAAATAAATAAGTACATCCTAATTCAATAACTTGCATAGGTATGTATACTTTATATGTCATCTTACCTTGAGGTTATTCATTCTTATTAGGTGAGATCGCTTACGAGCTGCCTTTTTTAAATTATCCCATTTCGACTTTAGTTGCTCCTTCGTCCTGGGAATGGAACCACTCTTGGCATTAAATGAAGTGACCAAGGCAGTCCAAGTATCCTCCTTGACTTTGTTGGTGGTGGCGTTCGTCACTTTGCTGGTTAAGATTGGATTACTTTGAATGAGATCCATTAATAAAGCAGTCTCCTCTTTGGTCATGATTTTCGTCGATTTCTGGAAATTAATTTAATACAATTTCAAATGTGCATTCCCAAAAAACAAAATAGCGAAACGAAATTAACAATCAAATTAATAGCAAAATTACTTACAGGTGTGATATCCATTTTAACTTTGTTTGTTGTTATTTGATGTAGTTTAGTTTTAAACTCAGAAATATATTGAGCTCCCGCGCTGTCAATGTGATTTATTTTGTATACCTAGTAAATAACAATAAAGAACTTGACGCTTGACTATGAGAGACGCTAAAATCGCATTCTATTCATTTGCTGTAAATAGTTAAAATAATATGTTACTTTATGGTTATTTCTTACACAAATCGATAGAACAATTTTATCTGAAGCCTCCACTACACTACTCGCGAAGCTTTCGCGATATATTGCTTCGACCAAGTACTGGTCGACTCGTGCAACCTCGCGAGGTGCTCAGCGGGCCCGCGCCTGCACGCTATACAGTATGAATGTCGTCAACTGGGAGCTAATGTTGCAATGTGCACACTCGCGTATTATAACCACGTACGTGTTTATCACTCGACGAAATATAGAAAAAAGGAGAAAAAGAATGGCAAACGAGTTCTATGAAATGCAGGCACATGCGCTTACGACGAGACGTCTAGTAGATGCAACTGACTGAAGTGAGCCGAGTAGTTAGGACGCTTCGTGTCAGAAATTCGGCACCCTTCGTGTCATTTGACTCGGCCACAAAAACCGACAACAAGACGAAGTAGCTCGAGGCGAGACGGGGTTGCACGAAGCGCACCAAAGTGCCGCTCTACATTCTGTTGTTCACTTAATTTCGATCAACTTCGTGAGTAGTGTTGTGGAGGTTTAACGATATTTCGCTGATCAAATTATCATTAATACGCAAAACTTTGCATTGATTCTTGTTTGCGCTTAGAATATGTTTGTTTCTTGTAATGGAACATAGCGCGTGCCATCAGGTTAGCCGATTACTGACAACGATTCATCGCAGGTAGAAAACGAAATAACATTATTATAGGAGCGTTTACAACGGCTCGTTGTTCGCTTCTCGGAAACGATCGCTTATTTTTATATTCATTAAATATAATGGACGGGGAGAATTATTCATTAAATATAATAAATCTGGCCATAAATACTGTTACATAGAAACTTTTCTTTTTTCAACTCTTGATTTTGAATAAGGAACGCGTTTATTATCTTAAAAACTTCTTTCGATTATCCCCCGCTAGTAGTAAGGATTCGTGAATTCTGGCGCAACTCCCCTCATCCTCCCTACCCTGCCCCCCTGCGTTCCCCTGTGTCATCCGTCGTCCAAAATCAGAAACCTGAGGCGACGACGGTCGCTAAAAAAAAAAAAAGTTTTGGGGGTGGTTTGAGTCGATTGCGCACATCCTCGGCTTCGTGTCTCTAACGGTTGTTGAGATACAGATTCATCCCGCGCGAGCCTAGATCATCATCTAATCACCAGCCATTAAGGGTCGCTCGCGACTCGACTCGACGTCGTCTAATCACCTCATTGCTAATGACTTTTCGTGCTCGGAACTTTATGACCCTCAGTTCGATGCGGCGGTTAATCACCTATCGCGACGAATAACGCAATATGCAAATGCATGTAGCTACCATTACTGCTCACGAGCTCTCGGCTGTCACACCAGATCCCTTGTGGGGTAGGCAGAGTGTACCAAGCGCCCCATGGCGGTTAATCACCTATCGCGATGAATAATGCCGCTTGTATCGAACTGCTTTTGAACACAATATGCAAATGCATGTTGCTACCTCTACTGCTCACGAGCTCTCGGCTGTCACGCCAGATCCCTTGTGGGGTAGGCAGAGAGAACCAAGAGCCCTATTATATTATCATTAATCAAATATTATATTATCATTAATAAAAATTATGAATTGTGGATTAGAATCACCTCTTTAGTTATTACTTCCATATCGCCAACGTATGAATTCTCTTAAATAAAACAGGATCGTGAATCGCTCGTTATTACTATGTACTGCCGGCTGTCAATAGCTTCAGTGGGCGCAAATAGTACGGGACCACACAACTGACAGCGTAAAGATTGGAATCTTTGCCACACCTGACTTTCGCTTCGCATACTTCGTAAATTCAATACCGTCGATGGTATTCGCTTTGCTTTTTTCGTCATTTTCACATAGTCTCTTTATTCCGAACATCCGAAGCCTGCTTGTGGATAGGGTTATATCTAAAGCTCAGTTGTGCTCGAGAATAGCAAGTAGATGACGATGTTTTGGGAGACATTAGGCTGACGATCTCAGTTGTTGTCGATAAATGACAGTCGTTACGCTAAGTCAGAGCTTTCTGATTCCTCAATAAAAATCAATCGCCTATAAGCAAAGGAGCAACATTACCTAGTATATCGTAAAGTCTTTCAGTTGAAAGAAGATTATAACCCCTGCAGTGCGATAGGTATGAGGCGATACTGGTCGTTAAAAGATGCCGGGAGTCCATATCCAATACATTGGTTACACTGGTGTTAGCAATACCAAATTAATTAATTATTTAAATATAAAACCTTAATTAAAAATAGTTGAACACAACGTAATTTACACAATAAATATTATAAGTATCGGTTTTGACTATTGGCGCCAAATAAACCATGCGGTGTTTGGTGTGACGGGACGGGCGGCCATTCGAGTGAGCACTTTGGAGACGGCAACAAGCTTGTTAAAAATACTAAGATTACTGGAACATTAAATTGGAATATTCAACAGCAAATACGGAGTTTGTTTGTATAATCGATAGTTAATAAATCAGAAGTGGTACGTAAACATTGCAGCACAAAGTGGTATGTACTGAACACAATTTTCACCGTTAATAACACTATTTTTCTATACACGAACGAGAGATTATGTCATTATCCAATAATGTATTATTTCATTTGGTTCATTAATTTATTTTCATAATAGCTCATTGTTTTGTGTATTTATGAGGGTAGGCTGGGCTTGCTATTACGCAAACCAAACCAACATACCATAAAACTACACTGAAGCACCTTGAGTAGTTACTATAAATACAATTTTACAACGTTACTGTATCTATTGTTTGGTTGTTTTAAGAGTCTATGCGTGTACAGCTAACCTCATATTATTCGTAAAGGTTCGAGTCTAATTTCATGAATTTTAATGTATGTTTTATGATGAAATCTTAACAATACGCTTGATAGTAGGTTAACAGACCTACGTATTATTTCCTTGTACTAATATTACCAGTTGATTAATGCGATGCTTTTACCCCCTTCCTACTTCCGATTCCTGAAACATCATTTATTGTCTTCCTTCCTTAAAACTTTTATTATCTTCCTTCCTCCATAAATAATATAAAATATACGGTGTAAATATTATTAACAACGCCGAAAATGTAACACGTATAATGAACGTACTTATTTTTAGTAAATAGATAGATAGATACATAAAAAAAAGAATTGTTTATTGTTAATAATGTCGGAATCAGCGCGTGAATGTCATACACCGCCGCTACCTGTTGACAGTAATCGCTCTAGAACCTATTGGAAAAGAAAAGGCGAGAACGATATACATGTCCACAGAAAACGGCCTAGGTCACTTACGCCGACTCGTGGTCGATCGCGGCGTAGAAGTAATTATCATAATCGTAAGACTGAGCGCAATAAGCGCCGTCGTTCACGATCCAGGACGCGGCCTTCAAAAAGGGAGAGTAGGAGTAGATCGCGAGTATCTTCAAAGAAACGTCGCACACGGCGCCGTCATATCTCATCATCTGATCGACGTAGTACGAGTAGTAGTTATTCCTGGAACTCATCAGCCTACTCTGGATCCGAGGCTCCTGGCAGTTCGAGCCAATTCAATCGTTCATTTTCATCATTGACCGATCGCCGTTCGCGATCGAGATCGAAGCGTAGTAGGAAGTGTGCTTCTCGGCATAACCATCGTAGATACCGGAGTAAACAAAAAAAAACTGATCATTCAGAAGTGGCGCGGTTTATTAACGCTATTAGTAATCACAGTCGCAATACATTCGTAGGGGCGCATGACGTGATACCTAATTTTGACCCCGGACAGAAAAATCAGTCTACAAAATCGTGGCTTAAAAAAGTTAACGAAACGGCTTTGATCTATAATTGGAGTGAAAAACAGATCATTTTCCACGCATTACCCAAACTCACAGGACTAGCGCGACGTTGGTATGAAGGGTTGACGTCGGTTAATCTTAGCTGGAAGGAATGGCAAAGAAAAATTCTTAAAAATTTTCCTGACGATGGAAACTATGCCGATCGTCTATGTGAGATGTTAGATAGGAAAAGCAAGCGAGAGGAGACTCTCGAGGAATACTTCTATGATAAAATGAAACTGGTGACCCATTGCAATATAAAAGACAAAGACGCAGTGGACTGCGTCATACATGGCATCTATGACAACAACATTAGGTTAAATGCGCAAGGTGCAAATTTCAAAAATCCAAACAAGCTTTTGAGGTATTTGCGCAGCATTACTGTTAAGGCTTCGAAAGATAACCGGAAAGCGTTGCCGCCCCCGAATAAGTTGTCAATTGGGAAAGGCTTGAACACTACTAAAAGCAATATGATTCCTCGTGTTCGGTGTTTCAATTGCTCTGAAATCGGCCATACAGTACCAAGATGCCCAAAAGAGCTGCAGAAATGTTCGAACTGTAGTCGTATGGGCCATATAGCTGAGCATTGTAGACATAATCAGAACAGGATTATCAAAACGACTGATCGCGATAGAACAGGGATTCCGGAAAATAAGGTACTACGCATTACAAACAGTAACGAAGCGAGTAACATATATAATAAGATGGTTAAAATTAACGGTTACTTAAAACTCGCTTTTCTGGATTTTGGGAGTCAGTGCACCTTAATCAAATGGAGTCTGGCGAACGAATTATCTCTGCGACTCGATGGTTGTAATTTACCATTTATTAAAGGCTTTGCGTCTGGGGCATTACAACCAATAGGAAAGGCAAATGTGGAAATTACCGTGGATGTAGTGAAGGCTGAGGTAGAAATATATGTGGTACCTGATGAATTCCTTAGTACCGACATATTAATAGGACAAAATTTCACGGAGAGATCCGACTTGGTGGTGTATAAAACTAGCTCAAGTTTAACTTTATATTCAGATCTTCACGAAAAGATTAATCTGTACATCGCCGACGATACTACAATTATTAACATGAGCGGTGTTAAGATTCGTTGTGCAACGCCTCACACTGGTTACATACATATACCTGGAAATGTATCATTTAAAGTAGATGAAGAAATTATTACAATTCCCGGCTTGTATCAGGTTGAAGGTGGTTTAGGGTTGTTACCAGTAATTAATTACTCTGGAAAGGAAATTATCCTGCGACAGGGTAAATTATTAGCTCGTGCACGATTAATGCCGACTCTGCCTAATCTTTTGGATCCCCTAGTTTTGAAAGTGAATAAGCTCACAATCTGCGATACCAAACTTAACAGCATTGACTCTCGAATTAGCAGTTCTCTGACTATTGACATGTTACATATAGGAAAAGACGCTACCAAGGATCAGTGTTTGAAGCTTTTGACACTGCTCAATGAATACAGGGATTGTTTTGCGTTAGAACTGTATGAACTCGGTAAAACTTCCATAGCTGAAATGCATATAAAGTTACAGGATGACGCTCCAATATCTTATAAACCTTATCGGTTAGCTTACAGTGAGAAAATGGTTGTACGAAATTTAGTAAATGAGCTCATTGATACTGGCATTGTAAGAGAGTCGAACTCCTCTTACGCAAGCCCTATAGTTTTGGTCAAAAAGAAAAACGGCGATTATCGTTTATGTGTGGACTATAGGGCTTTAAATAAAAAAACTATTAAGGACTCTTACCCAATGCCAGTTATAGATGATCAACTGGATCGACTGAGCGGTAAAAAGTATTTCACCAGCCTAGATTTGAAATCTGGATACTACCAAATTCCCGTCGCCGAGGATTCCAAACACTTAACCGCCTTTATAACACCGGACGGGCATTATGAATACACCAGGATGCCCTTCGGGCTGGTAAATGCACCTGCTGTATTTCAGCACATGATCAATAAAGCATTAGGTAAGGATAGGTACGACTTGGCCATGCCATATATGGATGACCTATTATCCCCTGCAGAGACAATAGATGAAGGATTAGAAAAACTGAAGAAAATACTGGAATTATTACGTAATGCTGGTTTGACGCTGAATATAGAAAAGTGTTATTTCTTTGAGACATCGTTAGATTATCTGGGATATGAGGTATCTAGAGAGGGATTAAGGCCTGGCAGTAAAAAGATTGATGCAGTTGCATCGTTCCCTACTCCAACTAACGTACAACACGTGAGACAATTTGTTGGTTGGGCAAGCTTTTTCCGGAGGTTTATACCGAACTTTGGTGCTATTGCTAAACCATTGACTTGCCTTACCAAAGCTAACACACCTTGGTCATGGGGGCAGCCTCAAGACGTAGCATTTAATACGATTAAGTCTAAATTAGTTGAACGACCTCTTTTAGCCCTCTATGACCCAAGTTATATAACCGAGGTCCATTGTGATGCAAGTAAACACGGTGTGGGAGGTATTTTACTCCAGAAAGTGGACGAAAAATCACCTCTAAAACCAGTAGCTTATTTTAGTAAGCAAACTACCAAAGAAGAGGAGTTCCTACATTCATACGAGTTAGAAACTCTCGCCGTTGTTCTGTCATTAAAGAAATTCCGCACATACCTAATCGGCATTCCTTTCAAGGTATACACTGACTGTAGTGCTCTTAGAACAACGCTAACTAAGAGAGATTTAGTCCCGCGGATAGCTCGGTGGTGGCTCCTACTTCAGGAGTACAATTTTGTAATAGAATATCGACCTGGGGAAAATATGAGACACGTAGATGCCTTAAGTCGAAATCCTGTCAAAACCACAGAGTTATTGGACGCATTGGAATTAGACGTTTTGAATATCGGGACAACCGATTGGTTACAGACAGTGCAAATGACAGATTCGAAATTAAAACTAGTCAAAGAAATATTGAGCGCTGAACAAAAGGACATAAAAGATATCACAGAAAATTATGTCCTACGGGATGACAAAATTTACCGTCGTATTGGGGATCAGCTCAAATGGGTAGTACCTAGTGGAGCTAGATGGCGCATTTGTCAGATGGGACATGATGAGTCGGGCCACTTCTCAATAGATAAAACACTTAATAAAATAAAACAAGACTACTGGTTCCCTAAAATGACAAAATTCATAAAGAAGTACGTGTCGTCCTGTCTCAATTGCGCGTATAATAAATCATCAACAAGTAAGAGTACCGGTCACTTGCACCCCATTCCTAAAGGGAACACCCCTTTCCACACTTTGCACATGGATCACTTAGGTCCATTTGTAAGAAGTAAAAATGGAAACGAGTACATATTAGGAATTATAGACGGATTTAGTAAATTCATATTTGTTAAACCAGTGCGAGACCTTAAAAGCAGAACAACAATAAAGGTCTTAAAGGATATCTTTTATGTGATAGGAGTTCCCAGGGTTTTAATTAGCGACAGGGGAACAAGCTTTACTTCCTCAATGTTTAAACGATATACACAATCTATAGGTGTGAAACACATATTGAATTCGGTGGCCACACCACGTGCCAATGGACAAATCGAGAGATACAATCGTACAATATTAGAGTCACTCGCTTCGTCCAATTATGGCCAGGATGAACGAGAATGGGATACCCATGTTGGCAATGTACAGTGGAGTCTAAATAATACTCAAAGTAAAGCAACTAGTGTATCGCCATCCGAAATAGTGTTTGGTAAAAGGACTATAGGCTCTAACGAAGGGAATATTCTTAATTTGTTGCGGGAAAATGGTGATATAGGACATACTGTGGGGGAAAGTTATGTTGACGGGTCAAATGAACTCGAGGAAGGTGAACGCAGGAATACTATACGCGAGATGGCTAGGGAAAATATAGAAAATAATCAAAAACAGATGAAATTAAGGTATGACAGTAATAAAGCACCTACGAAAATATTTAATTTAGGTGACTTAGTGATGATCCCGAATCATCATCTACCTGCAACTGGAAAAAGTAAGAAGCTGTGTCCAAAGTTTAAGGGGCCATATAAAGTCACACGTGTTTTCAAAAACGATCGTTATGAAATATCCAGTATCGAGGGTCATGCAAAACGTAAATACAAAAGTGTTTACCCCGCTGACCAGTTGAAGAAATGGATCACTTTTAATACGCTACATAATAGTGATACAGACGACCAGAAATCTAGTGACTCGGATAATAATAGAGAATAGTCCAGCGGAAAAATACAATGCTGTATGTGTATTTGTCTATTTATTGTAGTAATTATGAATAAAATAACTTGAGAAAATAAACATGATTAGGTACAGATATTACTATGCTTACGTTATCTTATTATATACACAGTTATACTCTTACTTCATGAAGTAATATAGTTATGATCGATTATATGTGTACATATGAAATAATAGTATTACCTACATTTTCACCTACGCACATGATTTTAAGTACCTATACCCGTTATATTGATTATCCGTTACACTGTTTGAGAATTTACATTAAATATTATACCCCAATATAGTGAAAATGATCCATACCAGATTCCCCTCCCTTCCAGAATATGCATTTCAGGGAATCACAGAATTAAGAAAATAATAGTTTCAACCTGATTGAAATGATGGTTCGTCATGAATACTGAACCGTGTACGTATGAATGAATTATGTTAAGAGTACAAGCGGTACTCACTATGATAATAGTTGAAGGATGCCGAAGTACTCAATGAATTGCTTTGCCTGAGTGATGATGATTGAAGGATGCCGAAGCGCAAGCGGTGCTCACTAATATTATCGTGAAGGATGCCGAAGCGCAAGCGGTACTCGTCACGTCACAAAGGATTGCTTTGGAGAAGGATGCTGACTCACTATGATAATAGTTGAAGGATGCCGAAGTACTCAATGAATTGCTTTGCCCGAGTGATGATGATTGAAGGATGCCGAAGCGCAAGCGGTGCTCACTAATATTATCGTGAAGGATGCCGAAGCGCAAGCGGTACTCGTCACGTCACAAAGGATTGCTATTATCTATTGGAGAAGGATGCTGACTCGCGAACAGTGCTCTCTGATGACAATCCAGTTAACTATGGGAAACAACTGGTCATGTATACTTTAAACAGCCTTAATTTATTACATTTCAATAGACACCGAGATTCACTATCACATATGTACATGTGTATACAGCAGTGACATGCTGTCTTTCTATGGATGTACTGCAGCTAATTTAAAGATAATAACGAAATTAAAACTTCATTTTACTTTATTGTTGTTAATAACTTTTATTATGTTAACAGGCTGGAACGGAATAAATCAACCATGGAGCACAAGGTAGAAGTTGCCAGTGATAAGAAGCTATAATAAGGATTAACTAAAATGAATTCTGGAAAATATTTTATTTTTATATTTATTGTTAAGAAGCTATGAATATTTTACATGTTTTGATTACTATTGTCTATTTGTTAAATCATGTTAATCGTTGAGTGTATGAGGACATACAATATGCAGCTCGAATGGCCGACACGGAATAGAGTCATTCCGTCTACAGGACGGCCGACTGTTAGCAATACCAAATTAATTAATTATTTAAATATAAAACCTTAATTAAAAATAGTTGAACACAACGTAATTTACACAATAAATATTATAAGTATCGGTTTTGACTATTGGCGCCAAATAAACCATGCGGTGTTTGGTGTGACGGGACGGGCGGCCATTCGAGTGAGCACTTTGGAGACGGCAACAAGCTTGTTAAAAATACTAAGATTACTGGAACATTAAATTGGAATATTCAACAGCAAATACGGAGTTTGTTTGTATAATCGATAGTTAATACTGGTTATTGTTAAAACTTTATTTATTTTATGACGCTGTTCTATGTTTTAATTCTATTATTATGGTAACACTTTTGTTTATATTTAAGACGCTGTATTTGTATAAGTCACTAACGATTTACGCGAATAGATTTTTATGTTTTTAACCAATTAATGTTATTATTGTCACTTGATAATACTGTCACTACAAAAAACCAACAAGATATTCGTTTATATCACAATTTTAGCTGTTAATGTAGCTATAAAATATATTTACAAAATAAAACTCACGGATGACAGTATTTACGCGACGGTAGTAAGACCGGAACACACATCGTTACTTAAAATTGTAATTTACGCCACAGTTATAGAATAATACTCACAACCTTTAAATTCAAAGGTATGTATGTATGTATATCTTCCCGCCAGGTCCCTTGCAAGGTGGGCAGAAAAATCTGAGCGCGGTCCTTACACACCTCACTCGCTTCTTTAACATTCATAGGTATTTTCATGCACGCTCGCCGGTTCCTAGGGGAGTCACCCTAGCGACCGGCGAGCAATTTGGCCATGGTAGGTTAGTCTTGGTCTTCCTCAGTTCCTACATCCTTCTACTTTCGTATTGTATATCTTTTTCGTCATTATTTCATCCTGTATGCTTTCTCCGTGTACGAAGCAACGGAGCATGCCTTTTCTTATCTTAACACCGACACTCGCTTTCAGGCGAACTTATTTATTCTCTTTCCTACATCATCCTTATGAACGGAGTCAGCAAACGTTATGCCACAAATTTTGCGCAATGCTCGGATCTCGACCGCGTTATTCTACTTTCATGTTCTCTCTGTCATACCCAGCTTTCCCATAAGTTAGCCTTGGGATTAGCACCTTGGGATGTGTAGCGAGCTGTGCATTCTGGCTTAGATTTCGGCTGCTTAGAAGTTTACCCAACGCTCCCTTCTTGCTGTTCCCTGCACTCACTCGTCTCTCCACATCGGCAGTGTACCTTCCATTCATGCTTTAAGCGCTTGAAATTAAGAGCGTTTCTATATAATTCACAATTTTACTACCTATATATAGCCTTGAATGAAGTTGGGCAAACGTGTCTGCAGGGAATGCCCTGACGTTTCAGCTCAAGTGCGATTTAATCACTATGTAATAACTTGGATCATAACCTCGGGCTGTGATGAAAGAAAATTAAATATGTAGCGAATATCAGCTCAATATTAGATAGATATTAGGGGAAATTGGTATAGAAAATGTAATAATCTAGCTACGTACATTGCCTTGAATTCTTGGAACGATATTTTATAGCTAGGGTATCGTACCGAAAGGTTTCTGTTACAACAAGTTTTTTGTGCTAATATTAAGTTTATCGGTCTTAGGGCCATTTTCTAGCTGAAATTAAAAAACGTTAATAACTTAACGTTAGGTAGGATCCAGCGAGAAGTCGTGTTGTGCTCCACCTCCTCCGACCCTATATCTGTTGCGGGGGAGGGGATAACATGACTTCTTGCTCTATATATCCGTCTGGGGAAGCACCTCCACCTTACAGAAGACCGCAGCCAAATAACAACTACGGAAGGATTGTTGTGTTCCTGTGCGTGAGTAAGGTCGCCAGTTAACTGAGAGGTCGTTGTGCGGACAGCGGGAGGACCGGTCGGTTGACCGCTGGCCGCTAGTATGGTTCCCGAACGCGGGGATCACTTAATCTCCGCCCCGGGAGGCTGAACCGCCAGCCTGTGAAAAGTCCCGGTTGCAGTCGTCGTGCCGGAGAAGGAGACCGGAATGGACCCGGCTGCTGCAGCAGGGGGGGACCGGGGGCCCTTCCGCCCGCCGCGCCAGCAAACCGCATTACCTGCACGGTACTGTGGTGAAAGACACCGCGCTTTTGCCCTTCACTCTGTCTGTTCATCGACCTCTTATTTTATTTTCACCCTCACACGCTTGAACCGCAATGGTCGCGTACGGTGCGGTTCCAGAGAAGTTTTCTTCCGAGAACACTCAAGCTGTGGAATGAGCTCCCAGCCGAGGTTTTTCCAAGGGACTACAGCATGGAGTTCTTCAAGAAATGCGTGAAGAGGTTTTTAGAGGGTCGGCAACGCATGTGACTGTTTAACATCAGGCAGGCCGTATGCTTGATTGCCACCTTAGTGGCATAAAAAAAAAAAACTTAAGGCAAAGGGTTTTTAATAATTGTGTCTTCTATCCCAAACACTACTAATTACGGAATTGAATTCTCAAGTAAGAGCAGTATCTGAATTATCAGTGGATAAAGAAGCGGAAGCCTATTGCCTATTATCCTATTATCCCCACTAAATTCGCATTTACGAATTTTGTACATATTTGTAACTATCACTGGCTCGGCGGTGAAGGAAAACTGCAAGAGAAACTAACACGTTCAAGAAATTATTTTTCAAAGGCGTTGATCTAAGCTAAGAAAAGTTGCTTCATGTAACAATCCGTATATTTCAAATCCTTATGTTTAGGTAGCGGAATTCGCCAATCCTTATGATTTAGGAAATGTACAACGCTTAAATGAATGGAATGGAGTTAAATGATAGCTTTGTTTTGGGTTAGGTAAGAGTTGTCTTATGACCCGCAACCAGGAATGAGAACTCTGCGCAATATGGAAATATTTGCATAGCCAATATATTTTTCTGCTGATATAAAACGTCAATATTTTCCAACCATTGAAATGATAACTTATGTCTATAACTTTACGCCAAATCTCTTGCTGGCTAGGCAAAGAGAACCGAGCACCACATGACTCGTTTCTTACACTCCTGACTCGCTTCTTTTCCTTTTACATTTATAGCTTTTCTCATGCACGCTCGCCGATTTCTAAGGCTCCTGACATCACTTTAAGAGTTCATCATTTTAAGAGAGGTATGACCCAGCAAGGGGTCATGCAGTGCTCCGCCCTGTCAAACATGCTGTAGTGGCGGGGCATGGCAAGACCTCTTGCTCTAAGTATCCGTCTGGGGAGCACCTCCACCATACAGAAGACCGCAGCTAAATGACAACTCCGGGAGGATTTTTTGTGTTCCTGTGTGTGAGTAAGGTTGCCAGTAATTTGGGAGGTCGTTGTGCAGGCAGCGGGAGCGAACTCGGGGATTACATAATCTCCGCCCCGGGAGACTGAACCGCCAACCTGCGAAAAATCCCTGTTGTAGTGGCCGTGCCGGAGTGGACCCGGCTGCTGCTGCAGGGGGGGACCGGGGGCCATTCCGCCCACCGTGTCAGCAAACCGCATAACCTGCTCTGTCCAGTGGTGGAAGATACCGCGCTTTTGTCCTCTACTCTGTCGGCTCAGCGACTTCTCTTTTCGGAACCTCAATCGATATTAAAAATGGCACCGATAAGTAAAGGAAAACGGAAAATTCCAGCGGCTACTCCTTCCACAATAAATGTGGATTTTTACAACATCAGGGAACTACACTCCAACATTAACGCGGTTCACTATCACCTCGAAACCGCTCGGCCGACCCTCCTTTTCCTCACGGAGACACAAATATCCTCACCGGCCGACATCTCTTACTTTCATTACCCCGGGTACAAACTTGAACATTTATTTGTACATCGTGCCGGGGTATGTATGGTCATTCGGGAGGATATTTGTTGTCGCCGTCTTCATAGCCTGGAAGACAAGGACCTGTCATTACAATGGGTGCGCGTGGATCATGGCGGCCACACCCGAATCTACGCGTGCCTTTACAGGTCCTATAGTGGTGATGCAGACGCAGCTCGTTTACTTGAGCACCTGCAAATGGCGACTGACAGAGTTATCGAGCAGATCCTACTTACATGCTCTCTTTGCCATAGTTGGCTCTCTCTTCAATAAATAAACATTGTGACCGGCACTGCATTATGTATAGCAGCTGTGCTTTCTAGCTCAAGCTTTTGCTGCCAAAAAGTTATGCCATTCACACTATTATGTATATATGTATCTGCCGTCCCTGTGGAAAGCACATCCAAGATATACAATCTCATTCAGTTATTCGAACACTTCATCATCAACCGTAATCTTTACATTCGTTCTGGTTTCTTCTCTTTCAAGTACCATAAATGATAACTTGTAATGGTATAAGTTATAATGGCCATTTAAATTACCATATTTCAACTCAAAACACTTAAATCGTTACGGTCAAATATCGCGTAAGCTAGTTGTATCATATTATTGTACTGTATTGTGAAATTGCACAGAAAAATGATCATGGAAAATAATATGTATTCTAGATTAATCACACAAAGCTATATATAAATAATCTAGGCTCAAATTAAGCAAACCTTCTAATGCGGATATTAAATAACTGTAAGACAAACGTAAACAGATGTTTTGTAAATACAGCATGTACCTATAACATGCCTAGACTGTAACGAACAGACATGTCCATTGACACAAATGTCTACCCCGTGCTCGAATAGATCCTACATCCCTTGATGTTAAATTAGCCATTGCAAATCAGGCGATCAACAGCGTCATTAGATATCTGATCAATGTTGATGACCGACTTACATAATGTCTGAGAGAACTTTACTTTCGTTGACAATAATGCAATAAACGTAATATAATAAACGTTTTGTAATGACATCTATATATCTATAACTTTACGCCAAATCCTATGCGGGGTAGGCAGAGAGAACCGAGCGCCGTATGACTCGGTCCTTACAGACTTCACTCGCTTCTTTAACATTTATTATAAGATACGAATTTTGAATGATTGAGCATAAATGTACACTTCAATCACCCAAAGAAATAGACAGTGGACAGTTTGTAATCAAGTTTATGAACAGATTATAGGTACCTATTTTGCGCCTGACAGATATATGAAAGAAAGAAAGAAGAAGAAAGTAAGAAAACGTTTATTTGGACGTAACACAAACACTATACACATATAAACAATACACAATAGATAATGATACGAGTACAACAAAAGTGCTGTGTGGCAGCCCAAATAGGTCCCATCTCAGCATACTGCCGTGTCAACACATAAGACCTGTTTGTGACACCACGGACAGACAAACAAGCACAAAGCAGATCAAATTAATCAAAACAATCAATTTTTCTTTTTTTTACCTTTGACTAAAAAGACGTGTATCCAGACAATAAAAATAATAAAAAATCTATAATTCTTATTCTTCTGGTAGACCAGAAGAGATTATATGAATGAATGATAGATCATTCATTCATATAATACACTTGATATACTCAACTTTTTACCATGAAACAAACAAAACTTATTAATATAAATGCTTTTTAAACAAAATATATCAATCAATACCTTAGAACAAATTGCGATTAAATTTGAATTTCGCAAAATAACGCCTCAAACTATTAACTATTATTCGTTTATCTTTAAATCATCATTCTTTAATTATAGTTACTATTCGAGTTTGGATATTTGATACATATACAGATATAATTGTATAGTATAAAATGCATTTTAAAATAAATGATGATCTATAAATAAAGATATTTTTTATTTAGTTTCAGTATTTTTTTTCTATAACTCCAGGAATACTTATTTATATCTATTTTACTTGTACAATAGTTTCTTCAAATATTCTTCGTCTAATTACGGGATCATATTAGTAAATTCTTTTGCAATTTGCTGAAATTACAAGACCACACCGATAAGTTTACGTACAGTTTAATAATACTACAACGGACTTACAATACTATTAGAGAGATAGATTCGAGCAAAAATGTTGAAGTCGACTTCATTATAGTAGAGTTATTATAAGTCGAGTCTTGGAATTTATAGTAGAATCCAAAAATTTAGACTCCCAAAAATTAGACTCGAAATTTTTCACTACACTAAGTTAGATCCCTTAATGTATCCGATATTACATAAACCGTCTTTAATATATAATACAGAAATAATTAGAAGTAGTGCTATTTACCGATGACATATATTTCAAAGTTAATCGTCAAGAATACATTGACAATGTGCATTCTAAATTATTACAATTATATGCTTAACTCTAACTTAAATTTTGTGCCAAATAGAAGAACAGTTAGTGCAGAAGCTTTTCTTGCTAAAAAAATTGCTATAATGACAAATTCTTTTTTGGCATTGTAGTGAGTTTGAGATTGCATAGGTCCGATTCAGGGGAAATTGATAATTTAATCAAACGGAGCCTATGTTACTACTGCACGCTTAGTTTATATCAGTTACTTTCATAATGCAGCGCTACTCCAGTGCTGCGCACTGTCACGGTAGCTTCGCTTTGTATGATATTATATGTGATACCATCCACAGCATACGAATACGTGTTGATAATGTTGATATAGCCGTGCACATCCTCTATAGCACTCTATAACAATAGAGTATCGCCTTTATGTTGAAAGGTGTATTGTTATGCAGAATTACCGCCGATAAAAATTCCATTTACATTTTATAAAAGAGCGCTTGCTTCATTTGATTTAGGTGTTCCAATAAATTCTTGAAAAAACTATAGAGGCCTACACTATGAAGTTAAATCCATGAAGATTAGAGTAAAAAGTCGAGAGGCATACATACGTAAGGTGTACCTGTGTGTAGGCGTATTGCTCGCGCGTTTTAACTGTAACTTTTTTTTATACAACGTCAGGAGGCATTCAAACATGCGGCCCACCTGATATAAAGTAGTTACCTAGCCTATTAACACTTGTAATAATGGCTAATTCTACTTTAACACCAAAGATCGAGAGTTTAATTCCCGTACATGACAAATATTTGTGTTCCGTTCTTACATAACTCAAAAAATCGGCCAAGTGCGAGTCGGACTCGCGCACGAAGGGTTCCGTACCATTATCTATAAAAACTCCCGTTTGTTGTATGGGAGCCCCCCTTAATTATTTGTTTTATTTTAATTTAATTATTTATTCTTAAAGTGAATATATAACTAAATATTCTGTGAATATTTCAAGCGTCTACCTGTTGCCGTTATCAATATCAAGCAAAAATGAGCAAAAAAAATCACGTTTGTTGTATGGGAGCCCCCTTAAATATTTATTTTATTCTATTTTTTAGTATTTGTTGTTATAGCGGCAACAGAACTACATCATCTGTGAAAATTTCAACTGTCTAACTATCACGGTTCATGAGATACAGCCTGGTGACAGACGGACGGACGGACAGCGGAGCCTTAGTAATAGGGTTCCGTTTTACCCTTTGGGTACGGAACCCTAAAAAACAATGAAGAAGTGTCATAGTTTTTTTCATGTACTCTAAGATTTCTGATAAAACACAACCTCGGTCGTGGTACCTAAGTACTTTCATGTTGTTCATCGTTACATTACTATTTCCTTCAATAGTTTTACATGTCCGAACTGGGCATTTCTCTTCTTATCTTAATACTAATACCCTCACACCAACGCTCTATCTTATCTCGTTATCGTTACGAATGCGATCTGACAGATGTTAATTAACATTTCGACCGCATTTATTCTACTTCCATGTCTTTTTACCATACTTACTCAGCTCTTGCCATACGTTAGTACTACGATCAACGTCTAAGTCTACGTTGTATAAGCTGTACCTTTTGACTCAAGTTTTAATTGCCTAGAACTTATGCTAACGTTCGATTTATACGATTCCTCGCATTTACTCGTCTCTACCTATGAGCGATGTACCTTCCATCCCATCCCCTAAAAGCGCTCCTAAGATCAATCTCATTATTTTTTTCTAACAATATGTTTTATAATGGAAATGTTATTTTTCCACGGCCATACTTTTAAAAACTAAGTTAAGACTTTTTCTACCCTACGTCGGGAGGCATACAAGCATACGGCCCACCTGATGTAAAGCGGGTACCGTAGCCTATTGTAATGTTAAAAATATCTAATGTTAACCTTATTTGTTGTAGGTATAGAATCTTTTCTTTGCATGCTCTGTTTAGTCTATGACAATGTGTCAAAAATATTGATTTTGTAATTTAAAATTTTGAATATGTGATATTTTAGGAAAAACCGAAAACCAAAGTCAGTCTGAAGGAAGTCTGGAGAAAGATACTGGACATCACGTCTGAGGACCACCAGCCCCTGCTGTGTGGCTACGTGGTGAAACATCGAAAATCTCTGTCTCTTATCCACTGTGAATCTCCGGACATTATAATAACATATATTTTCCATATACTCCAGCGGTTGCTGTGGACGTCTGGTGACTCTTACCGCTGCGGTGTTGGACCGCGAGGCCGTCCTTACCGATACTTTCTTCAGCAACGTGGTCTACGACGTCCGTGAGTTCCTCACGGACCTGCAAGCTCTCTGGGGTGCTGACGTGCCCAACTGTAGTCGTTGGCCACTATAGCCGACGGCCGCTTTCTACATTCCACCAGTTTTACATTCAGTGATTCAGTGATTCCGGTGAGACAGTGCGGAACGAGTTCTTAAAGACCATTTTAGCCGAACTTATAGTTACCTTTTTTTTATATTTATTATATTATAAAATAGCCCTAATAAATTTATATATCTTTTTAGTACCCCTTTTTCTTCATCAAGTAATATAACACTATTAACGCTTACGATATATTAAGTATCACTCGCGCGATGCCTCCTCTCCTGCTTACACAGCAACTCCTTGTGAGCTTAATGGTGACCTCACTCACACGCAGGAACACAACAACCCTCTAGGGAGTTGTTATTTGGCTGCATTTTTCTGGGAGATGGAGGTACTTCCCCAGACGGGCTGCTTTGATGCCCCCTACCTCTCTTAAAACACCCAGACCAAGACAAACAGCCATGTTCATGCATACAAATGTTTGCCTTGTGTGGGAATCGAACACCCACGAGCGTTGGTGTCAAAGTGCGTCATTCACGACTGAGCCACCGAGCTTGTCAAAAACTAGACATTTTTCACAAGTGGTATTATAAAGTAAAAATATCATTGATACGCGATAAGAATCATTTTTTCATAATATTTTTTTAAATTGAATAATACTAGACAGTGATATATACCACAATTTACATTATTTTTTTAATCAGTCAGTTACCACGGTTTATTTAAGTTTTATCACTACACATTATAAAACAAAGTCTAACGCCGCGTAACTAACGTAAAAGTAACTTTTTGATTTTATCGCGAACAGGCAAACAGACCAAGTTTGCCTGTTCGCGATAAACTCAAAAAGTACTGAATGGATTTTCCTGCGGTTTTCACCAATAGACAGAAATGTTGGGAAACGTTTAGGTGTACAATTTGTTAAGGTTTTGCGTAAATCGGTTGAAACATGACGATAATTGTAGAAAATGTTGGAAAAATCAAGCTGCCTGGGAGCTTTAAATAGGATATTATGCGGATAAACACTATTAATCCTTATCAACTTAAATTCGTCAGTTACCTTAAGCATTTTATGCACATTATGATAATCCTTCACACCATATAATGAATTTTATGATCGACCCGACAGATGTTGTCCTGCCTGAACGCTGCCGTTGGCTTGCCTACTATTTTTTTTAAACCAACCAAGGACTCACTCACACACATACACAAATTGAATCTAGTGCGCGTGAAATATGTGACCTTTTTTTTTTTTTTTTTGTGACGCGGGGAAAAATGCGTTACGCACACCACCGGTGCCTGGGTGGCCTCCGGTGGTAGTGTGGGACTCCCCGTCGGCTGTCCGACGGTATACCCACTAAACAACCCCGCGAAATGCCATCGGCCGCGTTGATGTGGTGCCCCGGATCTGTCAGCAACAGGGCACCACTGCGACTGGCCAGCCCCTCAGAAGGGGCCGGACTTCTTCTATCTAGGGGCCGTCCCGGCAAATTGGGACAGCCCCTCCGGCGGCGGGACCATTATGGGGCCAGGTTCCCATCCTGACCCCTAGTCCCACAGGTTAGGGAGGCGGCAGTAGGTGCGCGTAGCGCCTACGCCGCACTCCCGTCCGCCGTCTCCGGAGCGGGACAGCCTGAGGATCGTCTTCCCTGTCCCGCTCCGCGGCCTCCTTCTGGGACATGACGGTCTCACAGAAGGAGGCCATCGCCTGCCAGGCACTGTCGCTCCCGAGCATGTAGCAGACCACGCTCGGGAGCGAGAGGTCCGCGCTTCCTAGCGCGGACACCAGATCGCGGCGCTGCCGAGACCACCTGGGACACTGCTCCAGAGTGTGCTGGGCAGTGTCCTCGGCCGCGCCACAATCGTGGCAGCCTGGCCGCTCCTCCCGCCTCGCGACCCGGTGCAAGTACTCACCGAAGCACCCATGCCCGGTGAGCACCTGCACCATGCGGAAGGTGAGGGGTTTACGTCTACGACGCATCCACGCCTCCAGGATGCGTGAAATATGTGACCATAGTTAATTTTAAATAATAAAAAAATCAAAGCTTGTATATACGCTAATTTTATTTGTTGACACAGTTTTAATGTATTAAATATAATGACTTTAAAAAGTGTCTTACTAAATATTTAAATCTATACTAACACAATAAACGGAAATGTTTGTATATTTGATTGAAGTCGCTAATGTCTGAAATAAACCATTCGATATTTTTTTATTTGATAGCCCGATATAAGAGAGGTAGGGCGTATCAAAGCAGCCCGTCTGGGGAAGTACCTCCACCACACAGAAAACCGCAGCCAAATAACAACTCTCTGGAGGATTGTTGTGTTCCTGTGAAGTGTGAGTGAGGTCACCAGTTAAGCTCCCAAGGTTGCTGTGTAAGCAGCAGAGGAGGCATCGCGCGAGTGATACTTAATATATATCGCAAGCGTTAATAGGCTACGGTACCCGCTTTACATCAGGTGGGCCGTATGCTTGTATGCCTCTCGATGTAGTATAAAAAAAAAAAGATTCTTGACAATTAATTATAGTTCAACGTCCCGATACGAAACTTAATAGCTAAGTAAAAAGACAGTAACAGACAGTGGTTCCCACGGGATACCGGGATACACGCTGACGAGGTTCCGGATTGCACCTAGCAAAACATAATACGCGGCTTCTCTCACTGTTTAGTATGGATGATTAATGCGCATGCATTAAAAATGATTTATACACTCATAAATATTTTTTGTTATAATATGTTTTATTATAATATATTTATTTTTTCAAGAATTAAAACTGCCTGTTTGCTTCTTTAAATGCAATATGTTCCATACAATTAATAATTTTACTAACCTTACTAACTTTACAATGGATTTTATTATGTAAACTTAGCGGCGCGGTGACAGACCCATACATAAACACAGCTACAGAAGATACATATTATATTAAAATAGAATTGCTTATTGCTGGGTATTCTCCAGTTCATGTTACACCATCTGGTATAACAAGGATCGCTATCATCTTTGGCTCGAGGTCATTGGACGAAGGCTCACGAAACAATAGAACATTTACTAATAATCATAATCACATAGTTTGGTACTATAATAAAAAAAAAAATGACACCCGCTTGAATTTATTGTGCTATAATAGCACAAGTTCATGACCCGACCCGATGGTAGAATTGATTTATTGTATTCATAATATTCTATTCGTATAATTATACTCCGTTTGTTATGGCGTGTAGAAAGAATACAGGGAGAAAGAATTAAAACAGATATTTAACACGAAAGTAGAAGGACGTAGGAGCCGAGGAAGGCCAGGATTTATGACCCAATCGATGGTGTTTTAGCAAACGGTGATGTCAAGAGGCCTAGAAACCGGCGGGTGTGCATAAAAAGAACAATTTATGTTGAAGAAGCGAACGAGGTGTGTGTTGGCTTGAAGTTATAAATAGATAGATATTATATATTATAGATTACTTAAGAGAGGTAGGGCGCATCAAAGCAGCCCGTCTGGGGAAGTACCTCCACCTCACAGAAAACCGCAGCTAAATAACAACTCCCTAGGGGGTTTTTATGTTCTTGCGTGTGAGTGAGGTCACTAGTAAGCTCCCAAGGAGTTCCTGTGTAAGCAGCAGAGGAGGCATCGCGCGAGTGATACTTAATATATCGCAAGCGTTAATATGCTACGGTACCCGCTTTACATCAGGTGGGCCGTATGTTTTATGCCCCCGACGTAGTATAAAAAAAAGATATATTTTATTCAGAGTACATAAACTAATGATAAATATATACACAAAATCTGTTACGTACAGTAAAGTTAGAAACAAAATATCCTCCCTTTATAAAGTTTCCCATGTCATTACACGTCACAGATCGTGTTGTATGAATGTTATAGCCAGGAGACGGAACTGGAGTATATACTTATAGGTAACAATTTCTTGTCGAAAAAGAATAGCATGAATATGCCTCAAATTCCAAAATTTTAGTTCATGATTCTTGAGCGTTGAGAAAAGTTTTATATTTTTTTTATATTTTTATACAACGTCGGGAGGCATACAAGCATACGGCTCGCTTGATAAAGCGACCGTGAAGCGGTTACCGTAGCCTGTAAGTGTTTGCAATACATTAAATATTACTCGCGCAATGCCATCTCTGCTGCTAACACAGTGGTGTAGTACAGTGAGGTGAAGGTACTTCCACAGACGGGCTGTGTTGATGCGCTCTACCTCTCTTAAAAATACCCAGACCAAGACAAACAGACATGTTCATGCACACAAATGTTTGTTCTGTGAGGGAATCGAATCCACTAGCGTTGATGTCAAAGTAACGTAACAACGCGTTTCTACACTGCACCACCGAGAACGTCATTTAGATTTGTAATGTGAATAAAATTACATATTTTAGTTTATTTTTTTAATATATCAAAAAATATATATCTAAACAGCGAAAAATAATCTACTATAAATCTCGAAATCGGTACTACATATAAAATATACATAGTATTCCTTATCTCGATTTAAAAAAAACATTTGTATCCCCATTTCAATTGAACTACGTTATGCAATTATACCCGTACATGGCGATGCGATGTTACCAAATTCCCAAAAGGGCATCGTTGACTAAACAATAGGATGTCGCATTCGCTCTTGGCCGTGCCCTTATGACTAACGATCAAAATGACGCAAGTACGATGCGGTGTGTGTCTCGTGCATTGCTCATAGAACCAAATTTGACATTGTTAGAATTTTGACCCGGCTTTGTTTTACTCCATTGACTTAAACATATTGACGACTATATGCTTCTAGACTAAAATTATATTTATATCTTCGTGCAAGATTACTTGCTATGTAGACAAAGTGAACCTAGACCGCGAAACGCAGTACTTATATGTCTCACTCGCTTCTTAACCCTTTTGACGAGCTCGGTGACGCAGTGGTGGAACACGCTGTTACGCTACTTTGACACCAACGCTCGTGGGTTCGATTCCCACACAGTACAAACATTTGTGTGCATGAACATGTCTGTTTGTCTTATATACAAAAAAAAATGTATTTACGTATGTTTATCAGTTGTCTAGTACCCATAACACGAGCTTCGCTTACTTTGGGGCTAGATGGCACTGTGTAATTTGTCTGACAATATTTGTTTATTTATTTATTTTCTTACAGGTTATTGAGGTTCACACAACTACACTCGCGCTGCAATCCATTATACCGATTTCTTTCTACATGCTGGAACAACAAAGCATGCCTTTTGTCAACTTTTTTTGACCGATTTCCGAATTACTTCCTTTCAGAATTTATTACCATAACTCACATCATCGTTACGATCGCGGTCAGTAAGCGTTACTCCAAATATTTTATGAAACTCGAGCGCGTTTATATTATGTATCTATAAATAGAAATAACAGAAAGTACTTTCGAATATTTCTGGTCTTATTTCTTATCTTTTATTTAGGAACAGAACACTGAAACAGAATCACACTATTAAGACAAATATAATATTGACAATAAATTACGGTTCCCGAGATTGACTGCTAAAGAATTACCGGGAAGATCTATGTTTGTATCTACATCACACAGACCAATTCCTAGCTCATGGTACCAAATATGTGTTTGTATATATAGATGCTGTTGTTTTTTACTACAATTACTTTAGTGGAATGGGTTTCAGCAACAGTCATCTCAAATCTTATTAAACATTATACGAGTATTTGTATATATAAAAGAATGAACAAACTTACTGGCATATTACTGTACTGATTAAATCGTAGGGACTAGATATTTAAAATTTTGCATGAAGGTTGATACGAACGGTGACAGTTACAGAGAAGCTCTAGTCTTTTTTTTTTTATATATATGGCAATAGTGTTGCTACTTTATGCCAGTGTCAAAGTCTTCAGTTTTAGAACCATTTGAAAATCTTAATTCTATGTTCCAGCTTCAGGAACTGTGCTGAAAAAATACTTGGGAAGGGTACCTAGACCCAATCAACCCAATTTAAATACCACCCGTAAAACGATAGTGATTTTTACAAGGTTTTCTTGAAGAACTTATTCACGTCTTCCAAAAAGTGCATAAACGTGTTATATTAGAGTTTTTTCAATACTGTATAATTTCACTAGCACTTATGTTACAAAATACTATCGAAATTGTCACACAAAACTAATTTTATACTGAATTGTAAAAATTTCAAGTAAAACAATAATGTCACTCGTCAAAAGCGCGGGAAGAAGTCCGAAGCTCTAGTTTTTATTAATAGTAAGATTAGGGTTAGACACACATTTTCGTAATTCCATTTAGGAATATCGATCAATACAAGATTTCATGTATTCAAAAACCTCTTCTTTTCAGACTACATCGGGCATACAGCCCACCTGATGTGCCAGACTCGCGCGTTACCAACCCTGCTGATACCATATCTACACCTTCAGAGCTTACTGATCATCTCCTATGAGAACCCTCCCAGAAGTTATTATTCGGTAGTAATATTCTGTGAGATGGTACTTCTCAGATGTACTCTGATGCTCAGACGGGCTGCTTTGGTGCTCTGTATTGAAGATATCCAGACCAATACAAATATACCTGTTCACGCACACAACGTTTGTCCTGTGTGGAAATCAAACCCTTGTTCAAATAGCATTGTTAACAATCACTTCACTGAGCTCATCAAAAAGCTAACGCCAAAGAACCAACCAATAAACAACCAATACAATTATGATATACAATGTAATGAAATGCAATATATGCTTCATGACTTCAATGACACTCAAACAATTATATTTTTATAAAGAGAAACGGACACACTAATCAGTTGTGGTAGAATACAACCTATCATATCTAGAAAAGAATTTGTAGATGGCGTATAATTATAAATAAACATAATATACGTACACAGGCAAAGGAAATCAAGAAAAAATCATACGTTCAAGAGAAAAACAGTGGTGTAACTGCTGTAATATTGATTTAAACTACTTTGTGTGGTTCCGCTACCGATTAGTTCACGTGAATAAGTGCCGGCCGGAACCCACCCACTACTGTTAGTAGATGCATGCCGCCTCTGCCATGGCTGCTTCGGTCGTCTCTGCCTCGGCTGCTACGGTCGTCTCTGCCTCGGCTGCTGCGGTCGTCTCTGCCTCGGCTGCTGCGGTCGTCTCTGCCTCGGCTGCTACGGTCGTCTCTGCCTCGGCTGCTGCGGTCGTCTCTGCCTCGGCTGCTCCGGTCGTCTCTGCCTCGGCTGCTGCGGTCGTCTCTGCCTCGGCTGCTACGGTCGTCTCTGCCTCGGCTGCTGCGGTCGTCTCTGCCTCGGCTGCTCCGGTCGTCTCTGCCTCGGCTGCTGCGGTCGTCTCTGCCTCGCCTGTTCCGCTCATCTCTGCGAGTGTCCACCATCTGAAACATGAACCGCATGCACCCCCCATCGTTACTGCCCTGGCTGCTCCGGTCATCTATGCGAGTCAACGCGCACGCGAATAAAAGTCTTTGCCAAGTGGGTTTGATTCCCGCACAAGACAAACATCTGTGTGCATGACCATGTCTGTTTATCTTAGTCTGAGTGATTTAAAGAGAGATAGGGCACATCAAAGCAGCCCAGCTGGGGATTTCCACCTCATAGAAAATCGCAACCAAATAACAACTCCCTCGAGGGTTGCTGTGTTCTTGCATGTAAGTGAGGTTACCAGTAAGCTGCTAAGGAGTAGCTGTGTTAGCAGCAGAGGTGGCATTGCTCAAGTAATACTTAAAGTATTTCGAGCGTTCATAGGCTACGGTAACCAGGAGGCCAGTATTTTCAAGCCGTCCAATGGCCACTGGACGACTGTCATTTATCGACATCAACCGCAATCGACGGGTTAACGTGCCCTCCGAGCACGGAAAAGCTCGAGGTTGATAAACCCATCCGTAGACAGGTTGGTGACTACGTTGTTTAACCTGCATGTTCGATTAGAGTGACACAACAACAACGCCATCGACCTCCTCAGTCATATTGTAATAATATATAAATGAAAGTTCTGTGTAAATATAGCTCAGCTCGCCTCGATTATACTCGTACAACTTCCACTGAACAGAGCACAATCTCAATTTTTGAACGTGTTAAGTGAACCATACACAATTTATTTGAAACTTAGATTCGGAACGGTATTCGGAATTCGGAACCGGGCAAAATTCCAACGGGACATTTCTATAAAAGATATGGTTCGATTTTTGAACGGTTTAACTGACTTGGAATCAATATTCCGAATTTGGAATGCATGTTGCCGCATTTGATCTGAATTCAATCACTTGCAATTGTTGTATATATACGAGTAGCTTTCATACTCGTAATACAGCGTGTTTTTTTTTTGCTGTTATACTAAAACGGAAGGAATTTTTAAAAATTATTTTACCTATTTACGTGGTATTAAAACATATCTTTATACCTTTGTCTCTTTAAAACTACTAATGTTTGTATAAAACTGTATATATATATGTATATATGTATGTATATCGTCATGCCAGGTCTCTTGCGGAGTAGGCAGAGAAAACCGAGCGCCATAAGACGCGGTCCTTACACACTTCACTCGCTTCCTTCACATTCATAGCTCTTTTCATGCACACTTCCTAAGGCTCCTGACATTACCCTCCGACAAAACACGATCAAGTTGGTCATGGTAGGTTGGTCTTGGTGTTCCTCGGCTCCTACATCCTTCCACTTTCGCATTGTATATCTGTTTCGTCATTCTTTCATCTTGCATTCTTTCTACATGTCCGAACCAACGGAGCATGCCCTTTCTTATCTTAACAACGACACTCTTTCAGTCCAACTCTCTTTCGTACGTCATCATTTTGAAGGCGGTCAGCAAACGTTATGCCATAATTTTTTCGCAGTACTCGCATCTCGACCGCATTTATTCTACTTTCATGCTCTCTCTGCTATACCCATCTCACACTTCCATAAGTTAGCGTTGGGATTAGCACCATGTTAAAGTTAAACTGTAATATCTACAAAAAAATTATGGGGAGTTATTTTATATATTAGCCAATGGGCTGAATGAGTTCTGGTAAAATTTTAGAACGTACAACATTCCGGTGAGGTTTATTTTAATTCTAAGATGATAGTGAGTCAGATACATACCGAAGTCTACCTTTTACACCTAAGTCAAACCAGTGAATACAGTAACAATGCCCAAATAATGATCTACGAGTAGTTCAACAGGTAGCGGTTTGTAACTTTGTACGCTAAATATATAAATGTAACAGTCATAGATTTATTATTATGCTTTTTATGCGTGATTTGTTGTGTTGCTATTGTGGTGATCTTTGTGTTTTGTTATTTGCTTTTTCTGTATTCATTCGTATTATGTTGAGTGCTCGCTAGTACGTTCGTGATGTAACAAACAGGCTCGGTCGGAAAATCGGTGCCGATCTCGTACAGTGCCTGGCAATACGCCGAGATCAGACCCATTTGAGACATAGCACAGCACTATTAGTATGTGCCGTATAATTGCCTTCTACATGTTCTTCGTGTTAATATGTGCATAGTCTTGTGTTGTCCAAAGAGATGGTTTCTTTTTTTTATCAGTAAACTTAAACTTACACATAAGAACTTACATTCCAGACAGATGAAGCAACTAACAACAGCTAGTATTAAATATAGTGGTGTTCGCCTCCTTTTCTGCTAGAGCCACGTTTGTTAATCGGTAGGGTGATCTAAGTGAATGTGAAGTGTAGGGATGAGGGAGGGTGACCCACTTATACCCAAATGAACGATGTATCCATTAAGTATTAGAAACTTGGAGCAAAATGAACGACAATGTGAGTATACAATTCAAGAATTCCTCAAATTAGTAACCTCGGGATATAAGCGATAAATTATGTTCAAATTCATCTCACTTACACCTACGCTGAAGCTGTTTTAAATAAATTCCGCGGTTTATGAAACATCTTAGATAAATACAAAGGTTTTTCTTTGAGAACGAAACATTTACGCATATTTCTTTATCTTATTGCTTGCAAGACTAACAACAGTTCAATTTGTTTTCGCTCTTGAATTCAAATGCACGTGTAATAAACTATAGATACAATTTTCGGGATATTTATAGACAGAGAGAAAATAGCAGACGTACAACTTCGTAAGTGTACTAAACCAATGAAA
Source organism: Pyralis farinalis (assembly GCA_947507595.1). Lineage (NCBI taxonomy): Eukaryota > Metazoa > Arthropoda > Insecta > Lepidoptera > Pyralidae > Pyralis > Pyralis farinalis. The sequence continues at coordinate 8,422,019 of OX382266.1, forward strand.
TGCAATAGTCTGTACGTAGAAATCTTTACTGCGTACCAGCAGTAGCCCGCGGTTTTCCCCGTGTGAAATTTGTTAATGTGAAAATCTTCAATATCTGTTTCAATTTTTACTCAGCAATACATTTCATAACTAGTTTATAACATATTTTGAAATGTTCTAGACATTTTAATAAAATTATTACCATTGTTTATTTAAAAAAACAAGTTTTTAATAAAAAATTTGGTTGTACCTACTAACAAAAAATATTTTTTTTTTTGCAAGGGTTGTGCCGACGAATGTTATTTATAGAGATTAATGTAATAAAACATGCTACTTATTTGCCTATATATATATATATATATATATATATATATATATATATATATATATATATATATATATATATATGCATATATATATAGGCACAAATAATTTTAAAAGCTTGTAGTGCAAATAGAAAACTGGAAAGAGAACTTTAAATATGTATAAATAATTGTATAAAGTATATATATATATACCTCGTTGTTATTTTATTTTGAACTTCGTAGTTTTGTCTTTCTGTGTACGTTCCTAGTAATCCATCATTATTGTAACGTATAATTTCCGAACGATTTAATTCTTCGATGAGGAATTCTTTGTCTAGTTCAGAAGCTTCAATGTTTACCTTCTGTCTCCTTCTTCAGAAACTATATATCATGTAGGATCAGAGTGTTTGCCAAGACTAACAAATGACCCAAACTAAAGAGGGTTGCGTGGCTTTATTACAAACTTTCTTTGGCCACCTTATGGCTCCATCTTCAGGCCCTTAGTCCATGAATCAAGCTTGAACTCTAGGGAATATGGACATATACTACTTTTCCGACCTATTCATGTGCAAACACCAGCTAGTAAAAATACTTATTTCATTAACTATTCAATACTTATTTTCATGAAAACGTGGTTACATTTTTTGACATTTTACAGACGGACGGACGGACAGCGGAGCCTCAGTAATAGGGTTCCGTTTTACCCTTTGGGTACGGAACCCTAAAAAGATAGATTAAGCCTATAACAAATTAATAGAATAATAATAATAATATACATGATAATAACTAATAATGTTTTGATTTAAAGAATGTAAGACGTGCCCTCACCTAATGGCAAATACATGATTTTTAGGGTTCCGTACCCAAAGGGTAAAACGGAACCCTATTACTAAGACTCCGCTGTCCGTCCGTCCGTCCGTCTGTCTGTCACCAGGCTGTATCTCATGAACCGTGATAGTTAGACAGTTGAAATTTTCACAGATGATGTATTTCTGTTGCCGCTATAACAACAAATACTGAAAAATAAATATTTAAGGGGGCTTTCATACAATAAACGAAATTTTTTTGCTCATTTTTGCTCGATATTGATAACGGCAACAGGTAGACGCTTGAAATATTCACAGAATATTTAGTTATATATTCACTTTAAGAATAAATAATTAAATTCCGATAAAACAAATATTTAAGGGGGGCTCCCATACAACAAACGTGTTTTTTTTTGCCGCTTTTATAGATAATGGTACGTAACACTTCGTGCGCGAGTCCGACTCGCACTTGGCCGATTTTTTATTAAACATCTTTTCATGTAATATTTGTTTAAATAATGAATAAAAAAATAATCTCTCTCCCTCTACCTACCATGACATTACAAACAAACATAGAAAAAAATCTTTTCTCTTTATAATATTAGTCTAGTGAAAAAATGACATATGTAGAGTTCCTAAACAAATATTTAAGGGGGGCTCCCATACAACAAACGTGATTTTTTGACGTTTTTATAGATAATGGTACGGAACCCTCCGTGCGCGAGTCCGACTCACACATGGCCGATTTTTTATTTTTTATCTTCCACTTTCGCAATGTATATCTATTTCATCCTTCTTTCATCCAGCATTATTTCTACATGTTCGAACCAAAGGAGGATGCGTTTTCTTATCTTAACACCAATACTTTCTTTCATACTAACTCTCTTTCTTACACCATTATTGCGAACGCGGTCAGCAAGTTTAAGGATCGTAAAGCACGAATTTGGCTGGTATTTGACCTTGAGGTTTGAGTCTGGGTTGGTGTCAGTAGTCTACAAAGGTTTGGGTTACATTTGAGTATAGTCTGCGTCAAGATTGACCTAGGTTTATATTAGACACTTTATTTTTAATAAGCGTTAGTCAAGATTCGGAAATCAAATGAAGTCCGCTTTTTAATCAGTTCTTTTTTATATGAACCAAATTATAATTTTGTAATAACATCAGAATCTGTTTATAGTATGAAGAGTAGTAACGCTGAAGGCCATTATCGACTATCGCAGTGCTCAACACGTTCTTTTTAGATTGTTACGCTTAAGAAGTTGTTTACTCATTCATTATATTAGACTTTCAGAATTTTACCATAATATTTACAACTTCCTATGAAGAGCATATGTTTAATATCATTTTCTCTAATCGATTCTATCGATAAAGAAATTAATGCACGAGGAAACAATGAATGTTTCGAAACGATAATGTGATGGGTACAAAGAAAATTTGCCTTGCAAACTTTGTTTACATTGAACAAACAAAAGTGAATATACCTTTTGAATATTTTTGTGTTTTGTTTGTTTACTTAGTTGATGTGATTTATAGGATATAGGATCGGTACTGAAAGGAAGCAGATAGTACTCTATTTTTAAGTCGGCGCTATCTGGTCTTCCGATCATCGATTTTGAATTTAAAGGCCTATAATGATGTCACTGAAGTTAGCAAGAGGATGCCCATACGAGCTGAATGTCAACGTGTGGCACCCCAAAAACGGCGGACTTATCTCAATAGGGATCTCTTCCTGTCCGCCATAGAATATCTTAAAGAAAATCACCGTATTTACTCAATTTGGAGCAATTTCTTAATGAGTAAAAGATGTATTTACTTTCAGAGTTTGAATTATTTATTTCTAATAAGATTTCATAATCACAGATACTATACATGTAGAAGAATGTTGTTTACAAATTAAGTTATATGCTGGTGCACGATTTGTATTATTTTTTTCATTGTTGCACCATTACAAGCCGTTGTTAACTATCCTCAATATGAAATATCAAAAGCGGAAACACTCAGAAAATGCTACAAAAAGTTAAGCTCAAATATCGAAAGTACAATCGCAATACCTCTTTTATACTGGTCGGGAGTGCATTTCAGAGACTTAGTAATGGGTTTTAAAAAGCATTGGGAATTATGGACAGGGATTTCTACGAAAGACGGTTTCTAGGCCGAAGTGAGCATTCAATGACATGAAGCATAAAACGCTCATGAAGATAATTTTTGAGAGTTGACGAGGTCTGAAACTGAATGTGGAGAAGACCATACACCACACATACGTGCGTGCGCTCTACCGTATGTTCACATTGGTGAAAGCACGGCAAAGCGCACAAACCGGTGTAGGTACTAGGTTCTGTGCTCCACGTGTCTGGTGATATCGATTGCGACATCAAAGCACGAATTTTATCAGATTAAGCCAAGTGGTGTGAGACGGCTGGTATAATTTGTGACTTTAAAATGCCGTTTATGCTGAAAGGTTTTATAAATCCATCATTGGATCTGTCCTTTTATATGGCTACGAAGCATGGCCGGTACTTAAGCGGTATAAGGGAGTTGCGTGTCTCCGAGATGAATATGCTGTGCTTGATGTGTTTTTACACAGTCCTTTCGCGTCATTTTGACTCCAAAGGATCGCGTAAAGAACTCTCACATTCACTGTAGCCTTCTTGTCCGTGACATAGTAGACAAACTACTAGTGCATTGCTTTCGCTGGTACGGCCACGTTTTACGAAAAGCGGCAAGTTGTGTAGGGAACAAATGTCTAGCTATGCCACCTTCGCCGGCTCCCGGTAGGAGTAGGCCCAAGGAGTTCTGGCTTGACGTAGTAAAGGATGATATGCATGTCAATGGTGTCACATTAAGAGTTGTTGAAGACGGACCCTGGGCTCCGAAGCGAATGCGTATCACTCAAGCACCGGACTCATGAAAACTGATTTCTTTTTGCGATGTTCAAACATATTTAAGGACACGTTAATAGATAGTTCCAATTTATTGATAAACTCTTTGGTAGGAAATTGATGGGAAAATGTACCAACAATATATATGTCCAGTTTATGTCATACAATATAGACTAATATTTTATGCCATAAACTTGGCCAGGCCTACATTTGGTTTTTACTTTATCGTTGGGCCATATATGTTTATAGTTAATTTATGAATGACATAATAATATAGATCTGAAAAACATTTTTCTTTATTCAAATGGCTTAAATTCAAATGATAAAACGATGTATTTATTTCCTTCAAATGCTTATTTTAATTGCAAATATAAAAGTTCGATAAACTTTATATATTTAGCTTTGCTGAAACAAAGCATGACCTTTGTTTCATGTGTTTATAATTTTTGAATTTTAATCTGCTGTATAATGTTTCCGGAAGAGTCATGCCAGAGGTGTTCATTGCTGAAACTATTAGGGGTTAAAGTATGAAATTACGTCTAAGATGTAACGTAAAGCATTTTCTACTGTCTCCTGGGAAGAAAATATTTTACCACGTAGAAAATTGTCCAAATCACGAAAAAAATGGCAGCAAGCAAGATCTGGCGAGTACGGAGGATGACGTATGGTTTCTAACTGCAGCTCCTGTAGAGTTACAATGGTTCCACGTGCAGTGTGAGATCTTGCGTTATCATGGAGCAATAATGGTGAAGATCGATTCACGAGTCGGGGCTGTTTCATTGCTAGTTTCGCCATCATTGTTCCAAGTTCGCACAGTAAGAATCAGGGTCAGCCATTGAATTTTTCGCTTACGGTTACCGTAAAGAATCCACTTTTCCTCACATGTCACAATTCGATCCAATATTCCTTGATTTCCGTACCGATTCAATAAGGCAACACAAATTTCAACACGCGTTTTTTTCTGCAGATCAGTCAGATCATGAGGCAGCCATTTTTCACATATTTTTATTGATTTGATGCAAATGAGTCAATATTGGAGGTAAGGTAACGTTTAACAATGCCGCTTATTCCTGGGTAGTTTGACTCAGATCGACTTCCAGCAGCTCCTTCAATTCAGCGTTATTCACCTGTGTGCGCGGTCTTCCACGTGTTTTGTTCTTCAAAACCAAAAACTTTAGAACGTACCGTGAGTTTTTGGTTGGTTTGGAGAAGAAACTGCTAATGTAGTTTCTTCTCCAAACGCAGCATTGATATTGCGAGCCGTTTCTGCCGCGTTAGCTTCGCGTCACAACTCGTATTCAAAAATTGCTCGGATTATCGAAGTATCCATCTTTCGCGTCTAAGCTGAGTACAAAAAAACAAATGAAATTCGAAAATCAAATGTTGCCCGTCTTTTAAATAAAAACTGGTATCTTGTGAAAAAAGCTTCACTCGAAAATCTCACACTATGGAAGGTTAATGTCAATTCAAAGTATCTATTACTATAAAACGGCAATTTCATACTTTAGCTCCTATTACAATATTTATAAGTACAGACGTATAGCCTCTTATTATACCATAACAGTAAGTACGTAAGATAAGACCAACTAATGTATATCACGTATTATACATGACATCGAGAATAGAATTGATGTTGATTTCTTTAATAATTACACAAATTATTAAAGAAATGAACATTAACTCTATTCTCATTATAATATGTGAATACATGCTCATCTTATAATAAAATTTTCCACATAACGGATTCTACTCAATTGAAGAAATATCTATGGTAAATCTTTATGCAAAGAATGGTTTAAAAGTGTTTCTTGAATCTATTTTTGAGCAAGGGCAGAACTGTTTCACGCAGTTTATTATTGAATCATTCACAACAACAACAGCGATTACAGTTGTAATATCTTTATATTTATTTAACGATAGAATGTTACTCTAAAAGTTCAAAACCGATTTGTATTTTTTCAAAAATGTTTCACAATAGCTTTATGTGTAAGACAGGAATTTTATAATGTAAAACTTTTATAGTGATATAAACTTACGTGTGCATCAAAATGTTCCAATGTACCACCGTTTCATATTACAGTGTGAGAAGCGAGTCTCATAAAAAACACACTAAAATTGTTAACTTGTACTAAGAATTTCTCCGAGCTATAGTACTCACCAAAGACTAAAAAAAAATTATAATTTTATACTTTCACGATTGCTTATACCATTATTGTAGGTACGGAACTTACAGCTATTTGTTTTTAAATTTACGTCGCGAAATATCGGAGAAATATAAAAACAAATCGCGGTAAGTACCTACCTACCTACAATAATAGAATAAAGAAATATTATCGAAATAACCGACAGTTCATTATTTCTATTGCCGAAATTTTTATTTCTCTGTTCTTCAATTTTGGGTCTTCTAGTTAATATGAATATTATTAAGACGAGACAAGATTATTGTCTACTCCGGCATGGTTCGAAATGCCGATATCGACTGCCACAACTCTGCTGACTCACGCTGTAGTTTTGAATGCGAGTCAGCCCTTTATAAAATAACTTGGTGTGTTGACTCGCACCAATAGGTGAGGGTTACCAACTAAAACATCTACAGTATTTTTCTCTGGAATTACCTACCTCCAAAGCTAAAATGCTAATCTATCCTAATCCTATAAGGATATGTAATTACGCGCGGATAATATATTTGTTTTTATAAAACGTCGGCAGGGAAAGTCGCACGGCCGACATGATGTAAAGCAGTTATCATGGGTTATGAAAGCCAGCAATACAATACAATAATCTATACATATAAAATAAAGTCCTAACTGACTAACATATTAACGCACAGCCTAAACCGCTGGTTTTAGAGACATGAAATTTGGAGAGTGTAGTGTGTATGTAACTTCTTTGTGAAATGAAGTATCGATTAAGAAAGGGTTTTTCAAAATTTCACCCCCTTAGGGATATGAAAAATCGTATTCCCTGCGTGTATCAATTTAGTATAAATACGAAAATAAATAATGAAATATCTATTTTACGATTTTAGGGAACACAACGCACAGCCCAAACCACTGAAGATAAAATCATGAAATTTGGAATGTATATTCCTTAGGGTATAGAGGTACACTAGTAAAGAATTTTTCGAGGATAAACCCCCAAGTGGGTGAAATCGGGTGTAAAAGTTTGAATGGTCGTAAATGGGGTGAAAACCTCTACACCATGCAAACTCAAGCAATCCCATTTTTATTTATAAATACTATCCACCTACAGAAAAGACACCGCATTAATAACTAAAGATTACTACCAAATATGGACACCTTCATTGTATCTATCTATCTATCTATCTATAACTTCACGCCAAATCCCTTGCGGGGTTACTTTATTTATTATTACATTCATTGTACTTACATGTAATGATAAATATGGTATGAGAACAAGTCATTATATCTATCTATAACTTCATGGCAAATCCATTGCGGCGTAGGCAGAGAGGACATCTAAAGTCATTGATCATAAAATCATAAAGTCATTACGTGTTACCAAAGATAATACATTGCCTACCAAAAGAGTATATAGAGATAAATACAAGAATTGTACCTATCCAACCGGAAATCAATTAAGGCTATACAAAATTATTCGCTTACTTCTACACGAGATTAGGGGACCATCATCCTGCGACGAATTGAAGACGGTCAACGGTATCCCGTTAACCGTCTTCAAGTCGTCGCAGGTACTTGAAGGGTAGGTACTAAGGCAGGACTGGACTGGACTGGACAAGGATGAATAAGTTTTCAATTAGCTTGTATGACACTTGGATTGCTGGAGGACGATAAACATTAGGATTCTACCCTAGAAGGGCCTTATGGGATCCCATTCAAAATACGCGAACTTCTCACTGTAATGTTGACATTATGTCAGATTTCAAACTCACTTTAGTCTTTGGGAAAAATACTAGAATAGTCTATCAGAAGATTACAAACAACAAGTTACGATAATATTACAAGAGACTTTAAGTAATATAGATTAACTAGCAGATGAAATCTATAATAAGTGTCTGATTATAGAAGAAGAAGCTGTACTAGCATTGGGAGGACAAAACTTATAGTAATACTGGTTGCCTCAGTCTCCAAAATCTTAAGGTTTACACAACCGGGGTAGTCCCGGTTTCCTGATAAAAACAAGTACAATATAGATTCGATATCAGAAGTGGTGTCAGACTGACTGCAGTCAAGTAAACTATTTAATAGTACTTTTGTAACTGTCATCACTGCTTCAGCTCCAGCATATCTATTCTAATGGAAAGGCTAGACCAGAATTTGGCGAGTTTTATGGTGCGGTCTTGAATGACGCGACACCAACGCTCGTGGGTTCGATTCCTACACAAGACAAACATTTGTATGCATGAACATGTCAGTTTTACTTGGTCTGGATGTTTTAAGAGAGGTAGCATCAAAGCAGATCATAAAAGTATCAACATCCTAGAGGGTTGCTGTGTTCCTGCGTGTGAGTGAGGTCACCAGTGAGCCCCTAAGGAGTTGCTGTGTTGGCAGCAGAGGCGGCATCGCGCGAGTGATACTTAATGTATTACAAGCTGCTTTACATCAAATGGGCCGTATGCTTGTATGCCTTCTGACGTTGTATAAAAAAAAGATCGTTGGGCAAATTATTTGCCACGTCACTAAAGTGACTAAAATGACAATTATGACACAAAACTGATCATTACAATTAGTCATCATTAAATATAATCGTGTTTTCCTGACTATTCTTTCTTTTAACTTAAAAACAATAATTATTATTTTTTTTGTTTAGAACAGCGCTGTACAAACTTATGAAATTTTTTATATATAATTTATATATTTTTTATAAAATATATTGAGAGGTAGGACGTAAAGCAACCCGCCTGGGGAAGTCTCACCTCCACCTCACAGAGAACCGTAGGCTCCTAAGAACTTACTGTTTTAGCAGAGGTAGCACTGCACGAGCGATACTTAACATGTTGCGAGCAGTCATAGGTAACCGCTTTCAAATGAAACGAAATGAAATTATTTATTTACTAGTGTCATACATTAATTTCGCGCCCGTTTACATTAGGCATGCAAAAATTCAATAACAAAATAAGTAATTAAATATAATTAAAACTTATACTAATAACATTTTCTTTTTTATTCTATTAATTAGCTTTACGATGTTAAGAATTCGTTTAGATTATAAAAATATTTATCAAGTAGCCATCTCAACAATTTATGTTAAAATTATTTAAAATTGAGCATTCTTAAGTCGGCTGGTAATTTATTACAGTACAATTTGTTATCGTCATAATGTAGCAGAGTTTATCAAATACTGACCCCATTTATAATGACTTCGATAACAGTATTAGATCTTTAGGTCTAAGTCTAGATATTACAGGTTCAACATTAAAGAAATTTTGGTATAATTTCATGAAACAGCAGCATTGGTAATTCAGTTAGAGTCCAAAGACTAAATTTCGAATAAAGACTTGCATGAATGTAACGTACCGACACTAACTATAGCTCCCATGCATTTCTTTCAGCTTATAAAACCTTTGTAGACATCTGTAAAATTTTCCCATAGTATCTAACCACATCTAAATACAGAAGCGACGTATCCGTGATGAAGGTGTGCACTTAATGCATTTCGCTTTTATACATATGCAAATCGTTCTAATTTTCTTCAAACGTTTTTTATACGTGTTTCCAATTACAATATTTGTCTATCGTTAATTACCAAAAAAAATGTGGATTCAGTTTCTGTTAACTCCTAAATTAAGCTTTGAACATATAACTCGTCGGGTTTGATAGTTATAATTAGATTTAATACATGTTTTTTTTTAGTTTATTTATAAATCATTACTTTCCATATACTCGAATATATTTTTACTATACTATACATCAGGTAGGCCGAATAAAACTGAATGATATTTTATTCATCATCACTCGTCACTGGTAGCATATTAAAAAAAAATAAAGATAAAATCGGATCTACTGGCAGTTTCGTTATCAACCCATATCACAGTACGATTGGACAGCACATCTATAATCTAAAGGAATATTATTTATATCCAAATATATTTGATTAATGAAATCACAATATGTCTGTATTCTTCCTATTTTCTCTTTACTTCTAATTTGTTTGGTGACAATGATACTGAATCACGAAACAAGATTATAATCAATATCAAGTTGACGCAGCCCTATTTCGCTGGACTCCTATTTCTAAATCTTATTGGATCTAATGAACCTATTGTCAGCAATGAACCTACTGTGTTCCATGTTAATGTAAAATTTGTCCGTGGTTCTAATGGTTTTGTGGTTAAATAGAGTCACTGACGTTAGTCTAATTAATATACGTCGGTACTCATTAAATTGTCTGAATAGCTCGGTTGTGTCTTTTAAACTTTCTTGTAGAATATCTCTAGTTAGCCTATTGTAACTTAACATAACCAGGTTTTCTTTAATATTTTTAAAACCGGCATGTAGGAATATTATTTTAGTATCCATTTAAAAATAGTATAATGAGAGTTGAAATTATCAAGTCGGACTATGTAGACATAAAAATGAAAAAGAAAAGAATACAAAAATAATAAAACTTTTTGAATAAAATTGTAGAACTGACCTCATTGAAATCGACGCCAGCACAAATATAGCAACTACGGGTGTCGACTCAAATCTTTATATAAAAAGAAACAACAAGCAAATCGGTTCATAATTGACGAAGATACCAGTTGAAAAGTCGGTTAATACACACGGATGAATTTTCGTTTTTCAAGGGTATCTGAAAATCTATACATGATACACCGAATCGAATCGAGAGAATCGAAAATAGAATCATCGGTATCGGTTAACAACTGGCGAAGGTATAGCTTAACATACATAGAGAAAAAAAAATAGTTCAATTGAAAACCCCCTCCGTATTTTAAAGTCAGTTAAAATATTTTTCTAGACGCTGTGGTTCTCAACTGGTAAGTAATTAATTTAAATAATAATAATAGTAAGTAAATAATTTTTCACTTTATCGATTACACTTTGATGGTGCATCGGCTACAGTTAGCACTGGTTTCGCCATGCCTCACGACTATGGCAGTCATAGTGTGTGGAGTCAACACAAACCTCCGATTTTGGTTAATGCAATGATCACATTACAATTAGCGATTAAGATCTTTTACAAATAGAGCGATTAAGAAGAAATTTGCATGTTTGCCATACAAATCGACAATGTGCAGCAATACTCAGAATACAAATACGACTATGCTTATGTGATATATGACAAGTGGAATACTAATAGCAATCCTGAGAAATGTTAGTAGCTTGTTAGTAGCCTGTGGATGGAGGATTTATTCATTTTTTGTACACGCTCGCTTAGAACCAAAAGCCGTCGGCGCTAGCTACTGCGGCCTGGTCGCCATATGTAGTGAGTTCGGGAGATCGTCTGATTAGTACAATGCAACATTAATTAATGAGGTAATGATATGGCGGAACGTAAATATATGTTAATACTACACATATGATCGTACACTATACTGCCGGTTCATAGCTGTCATTTAAATTTTCTGTAAGCTTTTCGGACGGATAATTTTATTAGCAAGTGCATTTCTGGCATATACTGTACATCTGTTATTTCACAGAACGCAATCGTTGCAATTCTCGTCTGTCACTGTTCCTTTTCTTCAAGTTTCGTGCGAGCCAGCACTTCGTCTCTGTACTTGAATCACCAGTTGCCTGCAGCAAGGCCGCTTCTGTGTCCTTATCGGCCTAACTTTGCGGTTTCTGTCTATAAACACTGGAGTTCCTCAATGCTCCGTAATCTCGCCAACACTGTTCCTAAATATAACGTGCTTTTATTACTTTATTTTTGTTTAAAGGCCGTCTCAGACGCAGCTATAACATATCGAAATACATATGCTGTCTCCCTCTAAATATATGAAATAAGGTGAATCTGCATTTTTCCTGTTTCAGCGTGTTCCATCCATGCAGAGTAAAACTTTCTTTTCTGTTATCTTACGATATACTAGAGCTATGTCCGTGATGGACTTTACTCTATCATATGTATGTATATATGCACGCCAGCTCCATTGCGGGGTAGGCAGAGAGCATTCATTTTCAGATTCATATATTTTCATGCACGTTTGCCGGTTCCTAGGGCTCCTGGCATCACCTTCTGATAAAACACGACCAATCTTACATCCTAACATCCTTCCACTTTCGCATTGTATACACAATATACTCTATCGTATAAATGTAATAACTACCTACGTACAATCGTTACAATAATGATCTCTAACATAGTATGCTTTTGCCATGTAATGTCATAAAATATATCTCAACATACCTCATTGAGCAATTGGTAAACATACAAAATTATGTCAACAAATGTAATAATGGAAACTAAAGTATAGGTATTCTGCGCTGTCGTATGACAGGTGGATTGATTTTAGCTCAAATATTTCTTGGAATAAAAAAAATTCACGGGCTTGAACGGAGTTGTAGATTTCTATATGAAAAACTACGTGTGTACGACGACGTTATAAAATATCGTTTCAGTCTGGTATATGACACCTCTTAATAGTTCTTCACAAAGAAATCTTCGACTGCGTTCATAAGTCGAAAATTTCTGTGCGAATAACTATAATATGACTACAAAATACTTCAGTAATCTTCGACTCGTGAACTAAGTTGAAGTTTTTTCTGTGTGGAACCATTAAAAGGTGTCATATACCAGAAAACGATATATTATAACGTCATCGTATGTACTGGGAAATGGTAATAAATTGCCGAAAACTATGTACTTAAGAGTATTAACTTTTCGAAGCTAATACAACACACATCAAAGTCACCTCAACGTGCTTAGAGCGCTTGCATATTCTACTACTAATGCAGCAACCCGTCAGGAGATTTCTGGGGATGTCAATCATTCGCATAATTACAACTCGCCAGGCAATTGTTTTTTGACTGTTTTGAAGTTCCCTGAAGGTTGGACGGACCCCACCAACCCTAATGGTTTAGGTAACGCGATAACGCTAAGAAAATGAAGAATATTAACATAAACAATACAGAATTAATTAAAGTAATTTGATCTTTTTCAGATTTTAGAGAGTTTGAATTTAATTTAGTTTATTACGGATAAAGTATTACTGTTTCGCAAATATGTTGTAAGTCTACTTAAATAAAATAAATAAATATGTGTATACTTATAATAAATTACATTGCAATCATAAATTATTGTACCGAACTGTCAAATCATTCAAATCAAATCAAGTCAAATTCTTTATTTTTCTTCACAAATTCCATAAATGTATACTAGATACTAGTACAATAGATGTGTCGGTCAACATTAACCATGAATTAAATAAATAAAGCTTTTTAAGTACGACTCGGATTCATGCATCGAGGATTCGTACGTTACTCAGCCAGCATAACTAAATTTGTTTTGACGAACTCTGGCGCAGTGATTAATAATGCTTTCTTCATCTTTATGCTTCAAAACCTAATTGAAACTACTTCTACTGCTTCTTTTACCCAAGCTACTAGTACTTTCCTCGGCCAAGTTTGTTTGTGCTGGAAAACGCTTCACACACGAATTCTAATCTATTTACCATACAAACTTCGAAGACAATGCAGGGTGAATATCATTTTTTAGATATCACCTTTTATTTTTCCTGTAATATTTAAATAATAATAAATACCTATAGGCGGACAAAGTACACGGTGCCATGTAGCCTCAAAGTAAGCGAATCTTGTGTTATGGATACTAGACAACTGATAATCTAAATACATTTTATACTTATGATACATAGAAAATATCCAGATCAAGATAAACAGACATATTCATGCTCGTAGATTCATGCACACAAATATTTGTTCTGTATGCGAATCGAGCGTAGGTATCAAATAACGAAACAGAGCGTTTCACCACTGTTCCACCAAGTCCGTCATATATGTAAACTGTTGTATATACTGTGAAAAGGTAATTAATTACCGAACATTATCTATTGAAAGTAATAACATTTCAAATAAATAAATAAATATTACCGGACAAATTACACAGCGCCACCTAGCCCCAAAGTAAGCGAAGCTTGTGTTATGGGTACTAGACAACTGATAAACATACGTAAATACATTTTTTTTGTAAATACATACTTATTATACATAGAAAATACCCAGACCAATACAAACAGACATGTTCATGCACACAAATGTTTGTACTGTGTGGGAATCGAACCCACGAGCGTTGGTGTCAAAGTAGCGTAACAGCGCGTTTCACCGCTGCGCCACCGAGCTCGTAAATTTCAAAGCTAATTCAGTATACATTAAAGTCATCGTAATATACTTAGCAGCACTCGCGCGTTATTACTCTGCTGCTATCAACTGTAATTATTCCAGATTTTTTCTCTTTGCAAACTTCGGAGATGAAGTTGATTAACTTCCACAAAAAATACCAATGCCTCTTGTGTCGGTATTTTTATAGAAGTTTTTCGACGTTAATTGAAAAACTGTGCAGTTTAGAAAGATTGTTCGGTATAGTTTCAATTTTTTACGTACGAGTATATCGTCTTAGGTTTTCGCGATTGTTACACATTGAATTAAACAATTTTTAACGGAAGTATCGCGTATTTTATTTATTTGTCTTCCTGCGACCACGGACGCTGCAAAGCGTTCGAAATGTCAGGTTCAACAAAATAAATAAAATACGCGATACTTCCGTTAAAAATTGTTTAATTCAATACGAGTATATCATTCGATTATTCCTGTAATATTTGCAAACTTCGTAGCTAAAGGGGTAAATTGTATCTGTGACGTACAGATGAACGGATAGAGCGATATCATATGGGTTTTGTTTTAACTTTTAAGCACGGAACCCTATTTATCGTTACTGTGAACAAGCAGTTCTTGTGTATATATTATTATCATCTTCACAGCGTTATCCCGTTTTCTAATCCATTAGAATTGGCGGGGTCCGCTACCTAAGCCAAAGGATGTGGTGTTTTTTAACATGAAGCGACTAGCACTGTTAAAAATTTTAGCCTCCACAACCTAGAGACAAAACCAGACCTTTATTAGGTTAGAACACACGTGCGGATTTCCTCACGATGTTTTTCTTCACCGCCGAGCTAGCGAAAATTTCAAATATGTACATAAATCCGATAACACGAATTTTGTGGTACATGCGAGGATTCGAACCGGGAACCAGTTGTCCCGTCAATAGACCAGTTCCTTATCCTCTGTACTTTTGTTATTGCTGGCTTATTGCTCTTGTATATACAATATACCTACATAAATATATTTCACACAATTTGAAATCAGCTCTATCGATATATTTTTTTTTAATATTGTCGCACAAATTACACAGCGCCACCTAGCCCCAAAGTAAGCGAAGCTTGTGTTATGGGTACTAGACAACTGATAAACATACGTAAATATATATTTTTGTTTTGTAAATACATACTTATTATATATAGGAAACACCCAGACCCAGACAAACAGACATGTTCATGCACACAAATGTTTGTACTGTGTGGGAATCGAACCCACGAGCGTTGGTGTCAAAGTAGCGTACCAACGCGTTTCACCACTGCGCCACCGAGATCGTCGATAGAACAAATATTGTATTAAGATAAGGTGCTCTGTTTTAAGTTTATCTATTTAGTATATTTTGACGAGCTCGGTGGCTCAGTCGTCAATAACGCGACTTTGACACCAACGCTCGTGGGTTCGATTCCCACACAAGACAAACATTTATGTGCATGAACATGTGCATGAACATATCTATTTGTCTTGGTCTGGATGTTTAAAGAGAGGTTGGGCGTATCAAAGCAGCCCGTCTGGGGAAGTACCTCCATCTCACAGAAAACCGCAGCCAAATAACCACTCCCTAGGGGGTTGTTGTGTTGCTGCGTGTGAGTGAGGTCACCAGTAAGCTCCTAAGGAGTTGCTGTGTAAGCAGCAGAGGAGGCATCGCGCGAGTAATACTTATTATATTCCAAAGAGTTAATAGGCAACGGTAACTGTTTTACATCAGGTGGGCCGTATGCTTGAATGTCTCTCGACGTTGAATATAAAAAAAAAGTTGAAAACAATCCGAGCGAAGATCATTCATGAAGTATAGAGTTAATATTACAAAGAAAAAAGGGATGCGGTGGTACATTTCTCAGTTTTCTGGTTCGATATAGACATTATCTATAAAAATGTATTCTTAGTTTTTATGGACTATAAATTCTAGAATTAACACTGGTTAAACGTATACATAAACAATATTTAAATTAAAATGTATTATTTTAATTCGACCAAAGTTCCTCAAAAATATTATTTTGTATGTACGTTTATTCCAATTTCGCACGAGTTTGTTATCATTACTCATTACTGTTTAGATTTACAGTACCGCGTGGTAACGATCTTGATTTTTTTTTAAACAAACATTAATAAACACAATTTTTCAAGACTAACCTTAATTTTACCCGCCGTGTAATATGTATGTTTATTATACGTATTAACAACTAAAGTGAAAAATTCCATACAATTCGCGTGTGTAGAAGATCTTCTGTTTTAATGAAAATCTATTGCGGCATGTATGAAAGGTAATCACTTGAGATCGGTTCGAAGGCAGATTTTTTTTATTCTTAATTTTCAGGATAAGATTTTGTTCAATTCACCGAAATAATCAGAAATTTGGAAGGTTTTCTTTTTATACAACGTTGGGAGGCATTCAAGCATACGATTTACCTATTGTAAAATGGTATCACTCGCGCGATGTCACCTTCGTAGCTAACTTAGCAACTCCTTGGGATCTCACTGGTGGCCTTACTCCCACGCAGGAACACACCAACTCTTCAGGCAGTTGTTATTTGGCTGCGGTTTTCTGTGAGGTGGAGGTACTTCCCCAGACGGGCTACTTTGATGCGTCCTACCTGTCTTAATAATACCCAGACCAAGACAAACAGATATGTGATGTGACGCACACAAATGTTTGCCCTGTATGGGAATCGAACCTACGAGCATTGGTGTCCAAGTAATGTAACAGCTCGTTTCACCACTGCACCACTGAGCTCGTCGTAATTGTGTTAAAGTTAAATTTATATACAATTTGCATTATCCTGCCGCTTTGATGCGCCCTATCTCTCTTAAAATATGTGTTTCTGTTTGAAATCTCAATAAAAAAAGTGACTTTCGGTTTTAGTCACACATAGTTTCATAAAAAAAAAAATAACAATAAAATGAAGGCATTACTTTGCGGAAGTCAAAGTTACAGATTTGATCTAAACTGTCTTGCGAGCTTCTGCCACCAATGACAAATGACGAGCTCGGTGGTGCAGTGGTGAAACGCGCTGTTACGCTACTTTGACACCAACGCTCGTGGGTTCGATTCCCACACAGTACAAACATTTGTGTGCATGAACATGTCTGTTTGTATTGGTCTGGGTATTTTCTATGTATAATAAGTATGTATTTACAAAAATAAATGTATTTACGTATGTTTATCAGTTGTCTAGTACCCATAACACAAGCTTCGCTTACTTTGGGGCTAGGTAGCGCTGTGTAATTTGTCCGACAATATTTAAAAAAAATAATTAAAATTAGTTCGCACGGAACTATCGCTGACCGACGCACATCCTCTACTGTTAGCAAATGTATGTCGTCACGGCTGCTGTGGTTATCTCTACGATTGCCCGCCATCTGGATCAGGATCCGCATGCACCCGCGCCAGTTGCTATGTTGACTGCTCTAGTGCTCTAGTAATCTGCTACATGTGTTACAAAGATTTAAAATCAGTTCGCGGTAATTTAGTATGTTGCAAACATGCAATTGATTTTCAGTTCGCGGTTTATTTATTTAGAGTGAAGCGCCGAAATATAGAAATTCAGTTTCAAGGATAGACTCGGTTGAATGAATGTCTTCTTGACGAACTTACTGACTGATAGACAAATAAACTAATGGAGATAGATCTGTTATCAAATAATATATTAAAAAGATATTTAATAGGGGGGTTATTTTTTCCTAAGTGACGATGAGTCTGGTGTCGCAGTGGTACGTAATGCTACTTTGACACTAAACTCGTGGGTTAATTTCCCACACAGGGCAAACTTTTGTCTGTATGAACATGTCTGTTTGTCTTGGTCTGGGTATTTTCAAGGTAGAACGCATATCGTATTATTTTCCTATACGCCCAGGAACTGAACAGCCCTCCAAGGAGTTGTTATTTGGCTGCGTGTTTCTGTGAGGTGGAGGTACCCCCGACGGGCCGCTTTGATGTGCCGCACTTCTCATAAAAACACTCAGACCAAGGTAAACAGACATTTTCACAAGATCTTCATACACACAAAAGTTTGTCCTGTGTGGGAAATGAACACACGAGCGTTGGTATCAAAGTAGCGTTACTAACCACTGCGTTACCAAAGTCGCCGTCACTTTCTCACTCGCGATCTTTTATGAAAAAATAACCCCCCGTATTAAATATTTTTATTTTATGACACGACTATCTCCGTTAGTTTAGTTTTGCGTTGCCTGTTAGTCAGTCAGTAAGAAGATATTTATTCAACTGAATGTATCCTTGAAACTGAATTCCGATATTTCGGAGTTTCACTGTTAGCATTTTCTCCAAATAAACTGAAAATCAATTGACCTTTGCAACCCCGATACCATGAGCTTTGGTAACAAAGTAGCGTCACCAACCACTGAGCCACTGAGCTCGTCAAAAGCTCTCTCTTGTCTATTCATAGATAGTACTTCAGTTTGTCTTTAATTACTATCAGTGCCACGGTGAAATAAATTTTCCTTAGGACCATTACCAAATCTAGATGCTGCCCTCGAGTAATTTTATTCTAAGTAAGGAGAGACTTATGTAAATTGTAGGGAGTGAAGAATTGCTACGGTTATCGGTATGACAGAGCTTAAAGCAAAGCCATGCATGCCATTGGTACATAACGCAATTTGGTTCAGAATTTTAGTAACTTACGACTGCGCCAAAATGAAAATTTAATGATGAAGTTGAGTAATACTTAGGAGCAAGAAATTAGGAACCGGCGCGGCGTAGCGACCAAGAGCTCCCCGGTTCGAATCCTGGTATGTACCACTAAATTCCAGTTCTCGGGTTAATGTACATATTTGTTAGTACGAGTAACATTGAATTAAACAATTTTTTAACGGAAGTATCGCGTGTTTTATTTATTTTGTTGAACCTGGCGTTTCGAACGCTTTGCAGCGTGGTCGCAGGAAGACTAAATAAAACACGCGACGCTTCCGTTAAAAAATTGTATATGTGTAACAATCGCGAAAACCTAAGACAATTGTTAGTATCACTTGCTCAGCGGCGAGGGAAAACATCGTGAGGAAACCCGCACGTACAGGAAATTATACTTCGAACAACGTGTGACCTTAACTAAGCATGATCTGGTTTACCCTGTGGATTGTGGATGTCTGACGGCAGTCGCTCCACGTAAAACTCAGTATCTTCGCTAAATCCTTAGGCTTAGATAGCGGACCCCACCAATTCTAATAGTTTAGAAAACGGGCTAATACTAAGAAGAAGATAAATAATAAATAATAATATATTTATTTTTCTCTCTTCACAATCTTACTTATTTGGTAGGTATACAATGAAAATATAAATATGTAACACTAATTAAGATTGAGAGAGACTGGCGCCTGAACTAGGCCTGAGCCTGTGACTCTGGTCACCAGTACTCTCCCCACTTGACATGGACGGAAGGCGCATTTCAAAACACAAGAATATTTTTTGACAATGAAGGGGAATACTAGTGTGTGTGTGGAGTATAGTGATGGATGGTGTGGATGGATTTATATATGTATGGGTGTTTGTATTCGAGGAAAATGTAGCAGCATGTTACAGTTAGGAAGAACAGTAAGGAAATGTATTGTGTGAGGGGCTTGGTGTATAAGATGAAGTCAAGTAATTCTATTCGGAAATGTCAAGAATCTAAAATTATGTGCAACACCCCCCTATTACATACCCATTAAAGAATTACGTACCCATGTTACAATTTGTCATTTAAATTATTATTAAATATTTATTATAAATTATAATGTTTGGGCACAAGTAACTCTTTAGACCCCGGCCAACCACAACTGCCTGTGGTAGGTTCTGCTGATAATTAGGCAGGGTTTAGCGATAAATTCTTGAAGTTCTCCATACAATATTCAGAAAATTAATGTGCCTTTTGGGAATATCCTTATAATGGCATGTTCCCGTTTACAAATATGTACTACACGGCTTATCATGTAACATGAGAAAAAATATCGGAAATTAAGTACGTACCATTCGATAAAATCTGAAGTACAATTACCTTCAAAGTCCTAACGGATACAATATCCGTTTTTCGATATACGTAATTGAGGGCCCGACAACGGACATAATGCTCTTTCAGAAAATTCGAATTATTTTTCGGCATAATGAAACAAAGGTTTCCGTATTGAGCATTCGATCGCAAAACAGAATTATGTAAATCTGACAGTATTATTAATAAATAGAACTTTTTATTATATTTATAAAAGATTTTTTCTATGACGTTGAGTGACAATTTATTTTTTTATAAATTGATGTTGAAAAGTGATAAGTATTTGGAATAGTAAGTACCTGTAAGTTCTTAGCGTTTTATAAATAGTTTACAAAATACTCAAGTTATTTGTTTTTTTGTTTGATTTTCGGAATAGTAGAATTTGTTATGGTTTTGTGAACGGTTTAAAAAACTAAACTATTGTTATGTTCATACATTGTTGTAATATTTACATGATAATTCCCTATTTCTTTTCTTCTTTCAAGCGTTATTCGATATCCTAATTAGCATCTATTATAATGTGCGGCGTCCGCCTAAGTTTACGCATTTGATGAAGATACAGATTTTTACATGCAGCGACTGCCAGGAGACCTCCACAACTCATAGGGAAAATCCGACCTTTTTAGGGTTCCGTACCCAAAGGGTAAAACGGAACCCTAATACTGAGGCTCCGCTGTCCGTCCGTCCGTCCGTCCGTCCGTCTGTCACCAGGCTGTATCTCATGAACCGTGATAGTTAGACAGTTGAAATTTTCACAGATGATGTATTCTTATTGCCGCTATAACAACAAATACTAAAAAATAGGATAAAATAAATATTTAAGGGGGCTCCCATACAACAAACGTGATTTTTTTGCTCATTTTTGCTCGATATTGATAACGGCAACAGGTAGACGCTTGAAATTTTCACAGAATATTTAGTTATATATTCACTTTAAGAATAAATAATGAAATTAAAATAAAACAAATATTTAAGGGGGGCTCCCATACAACAAACGTGTTTTTTTTTGCCATTTTATAGATAATGGTACGGAACCCTTCGTGCGCGAGTCCAACTCGCACTTGGCCGATTTTTTTAGGGTTCCGTACCCAAAGGGTAAAACGGAACCCTAATACTGAGGCTCCGCTGTCCGTCCGTCCGTCCGTCCGTCCGTCTGTCACCAAGCCGTATATCACGAACCGTGATAGTTACACATTTGAAATTTTCACAGATGATGTATTTCTGTTGCCGCTATAACAACAAATACTAAAAAAATAGAATAACATAAATATTTAAGGGGGCTCCCATACAACAAACGTGATTTTTTTTGCTCGTTTTTGCTCGATATTGATAACGGCAACAGGTAGACGCTTGAAATATTCATAGAAAATTTAGTTACATATTCACTTTAAGAATAAATAATTAAATTAAAATAAAACAAATACTTAAGGGGGGCTCCCATACAACAAACGTGATTTTTTTGCCGTTTTTATAGATAGTGGTACGGAACCCTTCGTGCGCGAGTCCGACTCGCACTTGGCCGATTTTTTTAGTTAGATCACACATTTTCAAAATATATTTTCTCAGACGTGCCGGTTTCTTCACGATGTTTTCCTTCACCGCCGAGCAAGTAACAATTACAGATATGTACATAAATCTGAAGACACGAATTTAGTAGTGCATGCCTCCGCCAGGATTCGAACCGAAGACTAGTTGGTAAATAGGCCGGTTCTTGTTCCACGGGCAATCGCTGCATACATCCTAATATTTTTTTTTATACAACCTCGGAAGGCATACGGCCTACTTGATATAAAGCAGTCACCGTAGCCTATTAATGCTTGTAATATATTAAGTATCACTCGCACGATGCCTCCTCTGCTGCTTACACAGCAACTCCTTAGGAGCTTACTGGTGACATAACTTACACACAGGAACACAGCAACCATCTAGGAAGTTGTTATTTAGCTGCGGTTTTCTGTGAGGTGGCGGTACTTCCCCAGACGAGCTGATTTGATGCGTCCTACCTCACTTAAAACATCCAGCCCAAGACAAATAGACATGTTCATGCACACAAATGTTTGTCTTGTATGGGAATCGAACCCACGAGCGTTAGTGTCAAAGCCGCGTCATTATTATATATTATATCCATATAATCCTCCATTTCATTCAGTGTAGACAGTTTGTACAGAGCTTCCTGGGCGTGTCTTTAATTCAATTTTTAATAATTTAATAGAACACGAGACATCCGCAAACGTTGTTCATGTTTATAATAAAATATATTACGCATAGACAAGTACGAGTAGCGCAATTTACGAACGCCAAGAAAAGGCAACCTATCAAAGTTTATGTAAACCAACATTGAACAAGAAACTTTCTTTACACGACCTGCAGATTCCAATGACGGCGAGTTATTGGGTTCTTGTTAAGATATCTGTGACTTTTCATTAGACCGAGGATTACTATCAGTTCACTCTTCACATTTAAAAAAGAACGACAAAATCACAAAATTCTAAATACTGCAGATACATTAAAGATAAGTTCGTCCTCGCGTTTGCTGGAATGCTGCCGGCACCGCCGCCTTTTTTTTACAAAACGTCAGGAAACAAACTGGTATACGTGCTACCGCAGTCTATAAATGGTTAGCACGATGCCACCCTCGCTGCTAATACAGCAACTCCTCAGAAGCTTAATTGTAACCTCACTCACTGTCAGGAACACATCGATCCTCCTCAGAGTTAATTATTTGGTTTGGTTACGGTTTCTGTGAGGTGGAGGTACTTCAGTAAGGCGGTTTTCGTGCGCTATCTCTATTTCGTCAGAGCCTCGTTTTTTGATTAGCAGGGTGCACCTTGTGCCACAAAAAAGGAGCGTATTGTTTTCAGGTTCATGTATGTTTTTGAGTTCTTTATTCACCATAACTACTAAACGCCTTTACTATTCAGATGTTTGCGGTATTGTACCAATAATAATAATAATAAATAAATATTGTCGGATAAATTACACAACGCCACCTAGCCCCAAAGTAAGCGAAGCTTGTGTTATGGGTACTGGACAACTGATAAACATACGTAAATACATTTTTTTTTGTAAATACATGCTTATTATACATAGAAAATACCCAGACCAATACAAACAGACATGTTCATGCACACAAATGTTTGTACTGTGTGGGAATCGAACCCACGAGCGTTGGTGTCAAAGTAGCGTAACGTTTCACCACTGCGCCACCGAGCTCGTCAAACCGTCCTTATCGAATGTGTGACATCATAATAAAAACAATATGGCGGATGTACTTTACATTATGGATGAGAATATATACCACTTTTAAGTTTATAGTTACTTTTTAATCTACTTTTAGGGTTGTGTATCTGAATCTGAATGAACTATCCTATCCTATCATTAGGTCAATGCTGTGTATTCACAATCCGTTCTTTCGTCTATTCTACTTTTAACGTGTTGAATCTTGTTATAACTAAGACCCTACTATAACAAATCTATTGAATCATGAAGTTATAGAAAGCCAAGGATTAATCAGAACTAAGGATAAGGCTCACCTATCACGATCAAATTGGTAGTGTTTTATCAGAAGGAGATGTCAGGAGTACGTCTTTCGTTATCACGTTTCCTAATTCATTAGAGAGGTGCGCTATCTAAGCCCAAGGATTTGGCGTAAATATACCTAGTTAGATTAGTTATATGCGTGTAAGAATCCGGACGTTTTATAAAAAGAAAAACTATAATCTTTCCAGAACATCCAAAATCGACAGCTCAACGTGCCCTAAGAGGACGGAAATACTTAAGTTTAAACACTCACAGGTGGCTAGCGTATATGTTACATAATCTGCATATCTGATCAGACCAATTCACACATAATTACATTATTTGGTAGTACGGAACCCTTGTTAAGTGAGTCAGATTCATACTTGACCACTTTTAGGGCTTTGTACATAAAAGCAAGCGGATCAGTATTGATATTACTCTGCTGCTATCCATCATTATATCACAGATTTATAAATTGTAAACAAAATGGGTTACAGGCCTGAAATTTAAATGTATTAGTTATGTATAATCTTGACCTAATGCTGAATATGTACTAAAAATAAAACACAAAAATTGTTTGCACTTATGTCCATTATAGACTTTGAAACCATTCAACCGATGTGTCCCAACCCGGTTTCATTTGAGAGGCAATAATGCGCAGATGTTTTAGACCATTTAAACAATACATTCGGTCCATTCTTGAAATCGATTTTCGACTTTTCCCACACAAAAGTTTTCAACCTCATCAACCACGTTACTCGTAAATAAATTAAAAACATTAGTGTGAAGTTGGCGACTTACTCCAGAGTTGGAACGTCGAAAAATCTTTATGTTTACACACTTTCAGAAAAAACTCAAAATGTTGTTTATCCGCTAGCATTAAGGTAAAAAAGTTAATAAACAAAATTTCCTTTTTGCCAACAAATAAACAAAACGTAATTATTTTTTTAGCGTAGTAGCACACGCCGGGTATCCGCTAGTGTATACTATAAACACATTGTTTTTTTATGAGAACAAAAGTGTGTGTGTACTTATGTACGCATATAAGAAGTATACTTATTTTGCGTAAAAAAACAATAATAACTACAGAAATTCTAGTACTCTTCGTTTGTAAAATAAAACGATAGTGTAATAAATTATCAATAAATATCATTCACCACCGTATATAATTTAAAGACACACATATATATATATATATATATATATATTTATGTATAAATAAATTGTATCTGTACTGAGATAAAACACGTGTTGTAGATTCATAAATAAGGATTTGAATAACTACATTTAAAATAGTCACG
Source organism: Pyralis farinalis (assembly GCA_947507595.1). Lineage (NCBI taxonomy): Eukaryota > Metazoa > Arthropoda > Insecta > Lepidoptera > Pyralidae > Pyralis > Pyralis farinalis. The sequence goes on from OX382266.1 coordinate 8,447,093, forward strand.
AACAAAACTTGAGAGACATTTACGAACCAACTTCGTGGTGTCAATTTTAGATGTCGGTATCGTAAACATTCACTTTTATCATTTATCCATAACATGTCAGAACAAGAAGAACTTCAGAAATTTCGCCCCGGGTATATGAGATGCCTTAGTCTATAGCTTATAGGCATTTTATTCTTTTATGTGTTTAAAAACTATAAAAATATATGGCCGACAATTTTGCCACTTTTCGAACATCTTTGTTCTTGTTAAGGTTTCTATCTTAAAAACTAAACCAGTTAAGAATTTGCAACTTTTGTATATTATGCTCCACATATATATTTAAATAGCTAATACTGAAAATGCCGATTCATAATGTACTTTATTTTTTACTAATCTATTTTAAATTAAAAGTAGAGGAATGCCAAGGCTCACCTACCACGGCCAAATTGATTGTGTGTTATCGGAAGATGTCACGAGCCCCTGGAACCGGCGAGCGTGCATGAATAGAGCTATGAATGTTAAAGAATGAAGTGTATAAGGACCAAGTTATGTGGTGCTCGTTTTCTCTGCCTTTCCACCAGGGGAATCGGCGTGAAAATGTATTTTACGATGGCAAGAAACCCTTTGTGTGCAAGTCCGACTCGGTCTTGGCCGATTCTACTTTTTAAACTACTTGAATGGAAAATAAGGGAAATTCACAATGAAAGTCGAGAAATATGAGGAAAATTGTACAATGTCTTGATAATTAGTAACGAAAGTTGAGTATTTTTTCAAAGAAAACATTATTAGCTTTCCATTGTTTCTCAGGCTTTAATAATAAATCTCTTTTAATGTCTTTTTATAATAAAATTTGACAATACTTACTTGCGAGTACAAGGCCCCTAATAAAAGCCATTATTCATCAGTTTATTTGTTAAATAAACTCAAATCGAGAGAAGTGATTACAAATATACAAAAAAAAACTTTCATTTTGTGTTACAACGTAACTAAATTATAAATTGCTTGTCATGGTAACAGACTCGATATATGGCTATACAATCACTGTCAGTAATCTGGTGTCAAAGTGTTACAATCTATTACTTTAGCAATTCTTCATTATTTACCGTATTTCAGAAACGACTGTAATGAATTGAATTAAATTTTGTATGTAGATAAGGTTTCGGTTCTTAAATTTATTTTTCCTGAAAAAGCGCGAAATGACGAAAGGCGATCAAATTTATTTTTTGTACAATGTCGGTAGCATATGCATACGACCCACTAGATGGAAAGTGGTGACCGTAGCTTGCAGTACATTCTTGCGTGATGACACTTCTTCTGCTAACGCAGCAACTCCTTAGCAGCTTACTGGTAAGCTCACTCACACTAGCGTTACTATCAAAGTAGTACGAGCTCGGTGGTGCAATGGCGAAACGTGCTGTTACGTACTTTGACACCAACGCTCGTGGGTTCGATCCCACACTGGACAAACATTTGTGTGCATAAACATGTCTGTTTGTTTTGGTCTGGATGTATTTAAGAGTATCGCGCGAACAATACTTAATGTATTACCAGCGTTAATAGACTACGGTAACCACTTTAGAGGGTTGTTTTGTTCCAGCGTGTGCGTGAGGTCACCAATAAGCTCCTAAGTAGTTGCTGTGTTGGCAGCAGATGTAGCATAGCGCGAGTGACACTTAATGTATTGCAAGCGTTTATGGGCTACGCTTTACATCAGATGCGCTGTCTGCTTCCCGACGTTGTATAAAATGAATAAATAGTAATAAATCTAAAAACGAATAACCTAAAACAATTTTTTAAAATGTGGCCCCCGCGGCATTGTAGCAACGATACTGGCAACATTTTAGCGCTGAATTGCAATACTAATGCGCTGAGCAACAAAGCTCTCGCCTCCTCGTCTCGCTAGTTCTTTAAAAACAGGAGGACCCCACGGGCCAAGGGTCTCTACTCAGGAAGCAAAACAATTGTAGTCGGAGCGATGATCCCTGTATTCATTTATTTTCTAAAGTTCGGTAGCCACAGTCGCCCCACCTGCCTTGATCGTAGTGCGATGGAGGCAAGAAGAGGCCAATGTCTCAAAGTTGCGTAAAACCCTACCCATCTTCCATGGAATCAACGACATCTCGTCGGGTGGCTTACCGTCGTCTACTAGTCCGGTGGGTTCAAAAATAGCTGGTACGGTGCCAGAGGTAAGGGCCCGGTGGTTGATGTCGTTGAGTGCGACATGACGGGAGAAACGACCAGCACTTTTTTGACAAGAAAGTTCTTGGTGTCCTAACTGATTGACATCACTGCCGCAGGGACACTTTTGTGGAGCACATATCGGAACTCCCAGCCGCAGACAGACAGCCAGCCTGAGGATGTCAGGGTCGAGGAACGTGCCCGTATTAGGCGACGGGTAGGCTTGTAGCCAGTGGCCAGCATCCTTACACTCTGCCGCCATAAATCTCGTTTGTTCAAAGTCTATGGAAGTCTATGGAATAAATTTTACGAATTGTATAAACAGAAAACAGCAAATATACGCTCCCAATGTCAAATGTGTATAGATTCCTGTCATGTAGATTTAAAATTAGTTTATATTCCGTCTATATCCTAGGGGCACAGCAAAAAGTTAAATGTAAGTTTAGTTGTTTACTTAGTAACTGGCTTAGGTTCGAGGAAATATTTATTCAATTTAAATACATACAGTTCATGTAAATAGATTTTCTACTTCTATTGGAAACCTATGTAGCAAATAAGCACTGTATTAAATTTATGTCTGGTATCTGGTTATATATATTTTTTTTATACAACGTCGGGAAGCATACAGGCGTACGGTCCACCTGATGTAAAGCAGTTAACTCACATAGAGTTAACTCTCAATATTAACGCTTATAAAATATATCGCTCGCGCGATGCCTCCTCTGCTGTTTACACAGCAACTCCTTAGGAGCTTACTGGCGACCTCACTCACACGCAGGAACACAACAACCCTCTAGGGAGTTGTTATTTGGCTGCGGTTTTCTGTGAGGTGGAGGTACTTCCCCAGGCGGGCTGCTTTGATGCGCCCTACCTGTCTTAAAAGAACCAGACCAAGACAAACAGACATGTTCATGCAAACATATGTTTGTCTTGTGTGGGAATCGAACCCACGAGCGTTGGTATCAAAGTTGCGACTGAGCCACCGAACTCATCAAAAACTACTGGTCCTACTGTTTAAATTTAAAAAAAAAATTAAGATCCTATCCTATAAACTTTGGCCAAGAAAACAACAAAAACAGGAAATCATCAAGACAACTCTACTGGAGAAATATCTGTACTTCATAGTGAAAATGCAGCCAAATTCCAACTCGCTATAGAGTTGCTGTTTTTCTGTAAGGGAGTGGGAGAGAGGTTACCAGGAAGCTCTTTAAGAAGTTACCGTGTTTAGCGGCAATATTACACGAGCTGTATTACAAACGTCAATAGCCTACGGTAATTACTTGACATATAAAATATATCGAGTCCCGATATGTGTTCCACAAAAGTGTCCCTGCGGCAGTGATGTCAATCAGTTTGGACACCAAGAACTTTCTTGTCAAAAAAGTGCTGGTCGTTTCTCCCGTCATGTCGCACTCGACGACATCAACCACCGGGCCAGAGGTAAGGACCTCTGGCACCGTACCAGCTATTTCTTTTTTACTCGTAATAGGTCCGTACGCTGCTATGCCTCCTATTAAAAAGAACTTGAATATTTGAAATAAAAGTAATACCTAACAAACATCTTATTTGCTCTGGAATGTCCTTATTAGATACGTTTTTTTTTTATATAACGTCGAAGGATATGTAAGCATACGGCCCACCTGATGTAAAGCGGTTAGCGTAGTCTATAAACACTGGCAACACATTATCACTCGGGCGATGTCACCTCTGCTGCTAACACAGCAACTCCTTAAGAGCTTTCTGGTGACGTAACTCACACGCAGGAACACAACGACCCTCTAGGGAGTTGTTATATGGCTGGGGTTTTGTGTGAAGTAGTGGAGGTACTTCCTCAGACGGGCTGCGTTGATGTACCCTACCTGTCTTCAATTTCAATACCTATTGTAATTCGATTTTTTACAATTTGTCTATTTATTTTTTGTTTATGCTATATTTATCCAGCGAGAGTGAGAAATAAGTTCGTAAAGTTTTTTCGCAATCAGATAAACGCAGACGCCAGCAAATAAATATTAATATGTATAAGAAGTTATTCACATGTCGTTATTAGTTGATTGGTACAGAATGCAGCATACGATATAACGTATTTCTAGTAACCAAGCTATACAGGTTGTGCTTTTAATGGTACATGAGAAGTTAATTAGTTGGCGCGTGTTTGGTCAAACACCTCAATTTCTCATCAGAATGCCGGGTTTGCTACACACGTAATATATCAAGATGTAGTTCGGGGAGAGTTGATACTGTTACTATGTGCTCATTCTGCGTACATAGCTATCGATATAGGAGATATACAGTATGGGCATTTGCAATGAGGCAATTGGCAAATACTGCGACTGCTGTTGGGCAAACTGTACTAAAAGACTATTCATAAAGAATTTTTAGAATTGATTGACCAAGATCACATTTTCTTCGTCATCAAGTTCAAGTTATTATCCATTTCATGGCGTCATCGATATGCGCCAATTGAAGGTTAATATTATAGTAACAATACTAAACAACAATGTAAAGCAAAGTGTTTTTGCTGTTTGTTTGTTTATACTTCTTCCATTATGATACATAATCTGATAAATGAATCGTATCTTAATATTTTTGCAATTATTTATACTACGGCGAGAGACATACATGTATGACACGACCTACTTGATGCAAAACGGTAACAATAGCTTATGGGCGCTTGCAATACATTAAGTCTCTCGCGCGATGTCACCTTTGAGGTTAATATAGCAAGTCCTTAGGAGGTTACTGGTGATTTCACTCACACGCAGGACCACAATAACCCTTCAGGGAGGTGTAATTTGACTAAGATTTTCTGTGAGGTGGAGATACTTCCCCAGACTATGTTCAAACACCCACACTAAGACAAACAGACATGTTCATGCACACAAAAGTTAGCCCTGTGTTGGAATCCAAACCACGAGCATTGGTGTCAAAGTAGCGTTACTAACCACTGCGCTACCGAGCTCGTCCTACATCGAGAATTAGTTGAAGGTACAATAAGGTACATCACTACACTAGCGAAGCTGTTGATAAAAACTATTTAAAAATCGTTTATTTATTTAAAATTAATGCTCTTTTAATTTTCAGCTTAAACTGTGAAAAAAACTGGACGATTATATTACGATTACGAGTGCTTTTGAACTTTGCCTCCAAACTTTTAGTTATAAACGGAGAAACTCACATCCGCTAGTTACTCCGTTTTTATTTTCAAGCGGCCACTTTAAAGAAGCGGCCACTTTAAGTACTTTAGGTATAGAGATGATGATTTATTTACTTTGTATGTAAACGAATCATCATCATCTCTATACCTAAAGTAAACCTCACACGTGGTGCGCTGCTGCTTTGCAAAAGAGACTCGGGCAAAAGAGAGATTGCAGCTACATTCAATAAGGAGAGTCACGACTACCCAGTCGTGGCGCTTCCTATTAAACTGTGGCTGCACAGCACAGTCAAAAGCACAGAAGGAGAGTTTTGTATTTATTGATATTTATGAATACGGAATAACTCTATAAGAACTAATAAGAGGAATAAAAGTCTTAATCCCTTTTCATTATCTGTGTGCTTACTATCCGACGTATAAAAAAATAGTTTGACGTGTTTTAATCCACTTTTTAAGAGAGGTAGGGCGTATCAAAGCCGTCCCTCTTTTTTTTTTACGTCGGGAGGCATACAACCTTATGGCCCACCTGATGTAAAGCGGGTACCGTAGCCTATTAACGCTTGCGATATAATAATGATCCCTCGTGCGATGCTTCCTCTGATGCTTCAACAACAACCCTCTAGGGAGTTATTATTTGCGGTTTTCTGTGAGGTGGAGGTACTTCCCCAGACGGGCTGCTTTGATGCACCCTACCTCTCTTAAAGCCTCTGGGCGGCTAAATAACAAGTCTCTAACTAGTAGTCTCTCTAGTAAGCTCTTAAGGAGTTGCTGTGTCAGCTGCAGAAGTAGCCTTGAGCGGGTGATTCTTAATATATTGCAAGCGTTCATAGGCTAAGGTAATCGCTTTACATCAGTTGGGACGTATGTGTGTGTACCTCCCTGTATAAAAAATCGGCCAAGTGCGAGTCGGACTCGCGCACGAAGGGTTCCGTACCATTATCTATAAAAACGGCAAAAAAATCACGTTTGTTGTATGGGAGCCCTTAAATATTTATTCTATTTTTAATATTTGTTGTTATAGCGGAAATACATCATCTGTGAAAATTTCAACTGTCTAACTATCACGGTTCAAGAGATACAGCCTGGTGACAGACGGACAGACGGACGGACAGCGGAGCCTCAGTAATAGGCTTCCGTTTTACCCTTTGGGTACGGAACCCTAAAAAAGGTGCCACTAATGGCTGGATTGCAAAACAACGGCGTGCGAAGGGTTTACGGTACGAACACCACAAACGGGCTCATCTAGCGCCGCGCATTTTCATCAAAAGCCCGTTGTTGGTGCACTCTGCATGTTTGCCAGTTCTTTGTCACCTTTGAATTTGGGTTAGGTGATATTAGTTTTTCGCGAGGAAACTAAGAATAGGCGAACACTATCTGAATGTACAAGTGGCTTTTTCCATGTAAGTATCTCAGACTCCTCTAGACTTTTTCCGTGTTAGTATCTCAAAATCATCTTTCGGGTCGAAAACTAATCTCACCTGCATGTGGTCTTCTTCTTACTTTTTTATAGCACTAAGGTGGTAAACAAGCATACGGCTTGGCTGATGATGGACATTTGCAACACCAGGGGTGTGTCACTATTGCATTGCCGACCCTGTAAAAGTAGCTAGCGTTATCCCGTTTCTTAATCCATTAGGATTGGCGGGGTACGCTACCTACGCCTAAAGATTTGGAGAAGGTACTGATTTTGACATAAATCAACTGCCGTCAGACCTCCACAGCTCAGAGGGTCACACGTCTATCAAAATATAATTTCTTGGATGTGTGGATTTCCTCACGATGCTTTCCTTCACCGGCGAGCAAGTGATGATTAAAAATATGAACATAAATCCGAAAACACAAATTTAGTGATACACGTCAGGATTCGAACCGGGGGTCTGTTGCTCAATTGGTCGGTTCCTTATCCACTGGGTTATCTCTACTCACCTGCATTTGGTACACCCTTATAATTAACTAACGTGGATCTTGTCAGATGAAGGGCTATTTATAGTAGCCCGGCTGGGGAAGTACCTTCAAAGAAAGCCGAAGTCGTCCAATAACCCTATGAAGCGTTGTAGAGTTTCTGTAATAGTGGCGAAAATGGCAATCTATAAGGCTATGATAATTACTTTTGTTTACCTCCCGACTTCCTGAAGTAGACTCAATTCTAACTCAAACGTTATGTTCTAGTGCGAGATGGACTCCTCACACCATTATTTTCGTCACATAAATAAGGTTTGAAAAATGAATTTTCCTTCAAACAGCCAAAGAGTATATTTTACAGGCAATTTGATCGAAACTACTTAGTGCGTACACTACCGTAACAGGCCCACCACTCATACCCACCACTGTGTCTCCCGTGTAACCAGAATTAACAGCGACGATCACCAAAAAGGCAATGAACAGTGAAGTTCATTGCTGTCCCGGGGGTTAAGCTACAGCTGCCTTGGAACTCACAACGAATTTAATCAGTAGAAATTTGTAGGAGTAGGAAATTTTGGAACTGACTTCCCCTCTTGGCAAAGTGAGAGACAGCAATATGACAAATAAGGCATTTAAAAACCTCAAATGGATGGCTAGTCAAGTGAAGCGCAACTGCCGTGTACCACGCTTTATCAAATTTCTAACACTATTGGGACCTAAACTATGAGTTGTTACCTAACACATCGATTCCAATAATATAGATTGCAGAACCGCCTAAACGCCTGGTAATTCTCCCTTGTTGCCACCAAATCAGAATAGTATACTACCCCGGATGTGACACGCAAGGAATTTAACATATCGTCCCGCTCCCGACGCCAGAGATCACACTCCCAGAGAACATGATGTGCTGTTTGCTCGAATTAATCATTTGTCGTAGAACACTCACATAATGGCGATGACACAAGTTTAAACGAAAAGAGCTTCGCCCCAAAGTTTCCATGCCCTGTTAAAAATTGCGCAACAGGATGATCGACTTCTAACCACTCTTTACTTAATCTGTCTCGCACCGATTGAAAGAACAGATACAAATGGCGTCCTTTAGTAGAAGTTTCCCATCTTTCGTGCCATTCAGACAGCAAAGTTTCGAGTACCTCATCAAAACAGTCTAAGTATTTTATTATGATCGCGGTGTTTTAGAAAATCAGAAAACTACCGTTAGTAGATACATGGCATCGCTGTCTCGGCTGCCCGTTCGTCTACGCTTCGGTAGGCGCCGTAGATGTACTCGTATGTTATGAATTAATCGGCAGCGGAAGTACTCAATATAGTTTCGATCAAATTGCCTGTAAATCTGACTATTCCAAATAATCGCATATTAAATTAAGCATATGAAGTTGTTTTGATAATTTCTAAATAAATTATTCCATATGATATATTATCATTGGCCGATGATGCATATGCTCGAAAAGATGGTGAATTTCAGTTGGATTAAAATTAAAAGCGTCGTTCAAGTAGTAGCTGCCATGTTGTTTATTGGAATGTAATTACAGAAATCGTGACATATTAAAAGCAGCATCGAACTACCGATAAAACACATCAAATGTTATAAATTTTCAACCATAGCGCCATCCACCGGCAATACCGTGAAACATTTAATATCCCATCAATGTACGATGCTTTTTATTTGGTTACAAATTGTAAAGCTTGAAGCTTGGAATGCGGATTTTGTCCAATCATATTATATCACCGATCTTATAGTCCCTTTTCTATCTTTGCCGAGCTGGCAGTAGTTAGTAACCCTACTTTGACACCAACGATCGTGGGTACTATTCTCAGACAGGAAAAACATTTATGTGCATGAATATATCTGTTTGTCTTAGTCTGGATGTTTTTAAGAGAGGTACGGGCAGCCCGTTGGTGAAGTATCTCAACCTAACAGAAAACCGCAGCGTAATTACAATTCCCTGGAGGGTTACTGGGATCCTTCGAGTAAGTGAGTTCACTAGTAAGCTCCTAAGAAGTTCGTGTGTTACGTAGCATAGGTGGTACATTACAGAGGTGGCATCGCACGGGTGATAAATGAGCGCCACCAACCAACACACAACCCTAGTTTCTGTAACACTTATATCTGTTTTCATGCACACTAGGTCACTTTTAGTGTTTACACAGTTTAGTGTTTATTGCTCTTGTCACCTCCTTGTGATAAAATAATACCAATTTGATCATGTTAAGCGGGTCGTTGTCTTCCACGACTGCTATATCCTTAGAATTTTGCTTTTAAATCTATTTTAGTCATTCTTTCATACCTCATTAGTTCTACATGTCTGAATCGTAAAAGGCAAGATGTAATTTTAACTGTTTCAAAAAGGAGGACGTTCAGAATGTGTCCTGTATGTTTTTGAGTATATGTTATACAACAGATTTGCTAAATGTGTAAGTACTGGCAATGCGATTTCTCGCGCTTTGTTGATGCTCAAGAGCCATGTTGTCCCTTACTAGATGAACAGGAGCTTACTGAAATCACACCAACCAATAGTGTAACAAGAATGGATCGAAGAATAACGGCAAACGGAAATATATATTAAAATTTTAAATATATAGTAAGTTTTCAATCGGTGTTTTTATTTTCGATATGTGTAAGTAGCTTAGCTACCTCCCTTAAAAACACCCAGACCAAGCTGACATGTTCATGCATACAAATGTATGTCCTGTGCGGTAATCGAACCCACGAGCGTTGGTGTCAAAGTAATGTAACAGCTCGTTTCATCACTGCAACAAATGCTATCGATCAGAGTGTTTTCGATAGATGACAATCTAATTAAGCTAAGTCAGAGGTTTAATTCGGGTGGCTTGGAAACGGTGATCTCTGCCGGGGATGCTTTGAAGTCCTATAGTTCACATACGTATACGTCGCCACATATCACTGCAATGTGGTAGACTAAGGTCATTGTGGAGGTTTTTATATTCAAAATCAACTAGGTTAATTAAGGAAAAATTATTGCTTAAGAATGCTATGTTCATAGTTGCCATCGAAATAATCCTTAGATTCATTGATTACTTAATGTTTGGAGAAGTTTACGATTTTCCCAGGCACATTAATAAAAGTGTACTTATGTACGAACGTAAGAAGGTTACTATTATAGGTACTTCTTTCGCGTGACAAAACAAAATAACTGCAGTAATTTTATCGCGAGTGCTTGTAGTTCGCTATGTTTGTAAAACAAAACGATAATTCAATAAATTATCAATAAATATCATTCACCACTGTATATAGTTTAAAGATACACACACATATATGTTTACATATAAATAATTTTATCTGTGCTGATATAAAACACGTATTGTGGATTTATAAATAAGTATTTGAATGAAATAAACACGAACAAAACTTGAAAGAAATTCTTCTAAAAATTGAAAGAAAAACTTCGTCGCGTCGATTTGAGATGTCGGTGTAGTAAAATAATCTCTGCACTCCACTTCTAACCTCACTTACCTGCAGGAACACAACAACATTCAGTGAGTTGTTATTTGGCTGCGGTTTTCTGTGAGGTGGAGGTAGTCCCTTAAACTGGCTACTTTGATGCACCCTACCCAACTCTCTTAAAAACACCCAGACCAACACAATCATATATGTTATGTGTATATTTCTATATTTTATTGGTGCAATAAAGAGTTTTGTATTGTATTTGTACTGTTCATGCACACAAAAGTTTGCCCTGTGTGGGAATCGTACCCACGAGCGTTAGTGTCAGAGTAACAATATTAACCACTTAATTACTAACAATCTTAAGCCTATACAAGCTCGTCGAGAATTTGTAAAATGTATGAGCATATATTAAAATGATAAAAACATACGTATTAACATACATATACATATATATATATATATATATATATATGTATATATATATATATATATATATATATGTATATATATATATATATATATATATATATATATATATATATATATATATATATATATATATATATATATATATATATATATATATATATATATATATATATGTGTGTAACACAATGACATATCATCATCTCATCAGTAATAAAGTAAATAGAATAATGTTACCGTAACATATCAAATAATTTATAATAGAAAAAACATTTTATTTAATAATATTTTGTTACATATGCGAAGGATGGAGTTATTGTGTTTGATAAATCGCAGAGTTTTATAATGCAGATCTGTTATCGAATACTCATGAACATTTGATACAAAGGTCACCGTTCATATCGAATATTTCATGTGATATTTTGCCGATGTTTTCAGATTTTTTTAATGTTTCTAATCGCATGTTATTTATTGGATTTGTAGCTCATTGTGTTTTTCATTGAGTATATTGAGAATGTTACCTTAAAAGATAGCAATTAAATATAACATTTCATCGAAAGCAAATCCTTGCAATTTTATGAATAATATCAAAGAGGTGAGGTGGTAATATAGCTCTTACCAAAAAGTTTGTATCTATCTATAACTTCATGTCAAATCCCTTACGGGGTAGGCAAAGAGAACCAAGCGCCACATGACTCTATCCTTGTAAACCTCACTTTAACATTTATGGCTCTCTTATACACGCTGCCCGGTTTCTAAGGCTCCTGACATCACCTTCTGATATAACATGATCAATTTGGTAATGATAGGTAAGTTATGGCCATCCTCGGCTCCTACAACCTTCTACTTTCGCGTTGTACATCTGTTTCATAATTCTTTCTACGTATTCGAATCAACGGAGCATGCCTCTTTTTATTTTATCACCGACACTCCCTTTCAGACAAAACTGTTTCTAAAATCATCATTGGGAATACGGTCTACAAGCGTTACGCCACAAATTTATATGCCTCAAAAGTAAACGTTGTGACCGACACTGCTTTATGTATAGCGAGCTGTGCTTCCTGGTTCAAGCTTTTACTGCCAAGAAGTTTTCCCAACGCTCCATTCACACTATTCCCTGAACTCACTCGTCTTACCACATCAGCGGTGAATGTGTATCTATATGGTGTAATATATTCTATTTGTAATTTTGTCGACAGGTATGCAGGAAGAAAATATTACGAAATAGATATATCACGCGAAAGTTGAGACTTGAGTTGGACATAGAAGCCGAGTAAGGCCAACACTTACCTATCATGGCCAAATTGATGCTGTTATATCAGAAACTGATGTCAGAAGTCCTAAAACCGGTGAGAGTGCATGAAAAGTATTATGCATGTTAAAGAAGGGAGTGAGGTGTATACGGATCGCGTGTGGCGCCCGGTTCTCTCTGGCTACCTAGCAAGGGATTGGGCGTGAAGTTATAGGCAGATCTCTTTACTACCGAAAGAAAATCGAATGCATTTGCCGAGATTTTAATAATACGAGTCACATAATTTTAATGACCTCGATGGCGCAGTGGTTACACAACTTTAACATTAACGCTCGGGGGTTCGCTTTTCACACAGGACAAACATTTGTATGTATGAACATATATTATCTGTTTGTCTAAGTCTGGGTGTTTTTAAGAGTAGTAGGCGCACCAAAGCGAAGTATAAAAAATAGTCTGTCGTTTTTTTATCTACTTTTTAAGAGAGGTAGGTCGCAAAGCAGCCCGTCTGGGGAAGTATCTCCACGTCACAGAAAATTAGCAGCCAAATAACAAGTCTCTACCTAGAGAGTTATTGTGTTCCTGCGAGAGAGTGAGGTCACCAGTAAACTCCTAAATAGTAGCTGTGTTAGCAGCAGCGGTGGCAGCACATTAACTACACTCACGTCATGTGAGTGTAGTTAAAGTGCTGCAAGCGTTCATGGGCTACCGTAACTGCTTCAGGTGGGCCGTATGCTTGTATGCCTCCCGATGTAAAGAAATAAGAATCATGTTTCGCTCAATTTTGTCTGACTATTCCGTAAGGAACTTGGCGTGAAGATATATAGGTAGATAGGTCGATACTTCGCCTTCTTCTGCTTTGTATCGTTTTCTAATTCAATTGGATCAACGGGGTCCGCTACCTAAGCCTAAGGATTTGGCGAAGATACTGATTTTTTACATGGTGCGACTGCCGTAGGATCTCCACAATCCGGAGGGAAAACCAGACCTATCTCAGGTTAGGTCAAACATCTTTCAGAATATATTTTCTTGGATGTGTGTTTCAAGTGATAACTACAAATATGATACATGTCAGGATCCGAACCCGCACCCGTTGGTCAATAGGCCGGCTCTTTATCCACTGAGCTATCACCGCTATCGATCGATACTTCGCCTATTTGATAGTAAATGTGCGAATATTGAACTGAATGGCCCATTTTGTTATCACGTTACAGACTTCACAAATCTTATTTCGAATTCATCTAGCTTAGCCGTGAATCCGGCGGAATCTGATTTCTAAATAGATAGCTAGCAACTAACAAATAACTTTGTTATTGTTAAATGCCCACTCAGCGAAGTTCGAAACTCGTGTCTACATTAATGTTACTATCTGATCCCTGCGGTTTCATGCAATTGTTGTCATTATCAAGTTTTGTTTACGGAATTCGGAGACTAAACTACAAATCGGGATAAGGGTTGTGTAATTTTATCTAATACCGTTTAGTAATTTTCGCCTTATATGTACACAATGACCACAAATTAATAAAACACTTGGCTGCGCATGCAGGCAACTCGCGCCTAATTATCTAAGCGATTCGAGCCTACTGACCAATGAGAGCACATTTTAACCTCATTTTAACCAATAAGACGATAATTGTCGCGATAACGATCCGTGAACTAGCCAATAAAATCTGCTCGTTCTACTTTACCCCCCGATCCATGACGGTGAATTGAGTTATTATGTAATATCGGTCTCATCGGTAGCTTATTTCCTTCGTGCATTAGCGCGCTTGCTCCGCAGGCTTCCCACGCGCACCCACGGTACGCGCTATTCTACCAATTGGGAACATACTTCTTCAGTATGAGGATTTAGATTTATTAGCTGACAGTACTGACAGATTGTGTATCGGGGCTGCAGAATTCCTCAATAGCAATTACAGTAATGGTGTATCTAACATTTCTAAAATCTAATGACATATGTAATGAACTTGATTTGATTTTGTAATCTGTAATTGTGTTGTATTTTGAAATTATTATATTTATGTAATAATCAATGTTATTTCAATATTATTGTTCATCTGTTGACATATTTGTATCCTATTTTATCTTTATTTTGACTGGCAAAATTGTCTATAATTTTTTAAAATTATTTGTTGTTTGACTTGTTAGTGTGTTGGAGTTTATTGTACGGACTCTGTAAACTTGCATGGGATGAATAAATAAATAAATAATAAGTAAAAAATTAGATAGAAAAAATAGAAAAAGTCGGATGCGCACGCAAAGGGCTTCGTCGAACCATCGTGTACAAAAATACTTTGATAACCCGTAATACGTCGTAAAACACGTTTCTAGTATAGGACCCCTTTTAATTTTACGGTTTTTTTTACTATCTGTTGTTATGGCGGCCATAATAAGTAGACACGGCAGACAGACTGGTATGTGAATACAGTCTGCGTGAGTTTTTAATGTAGTTATTAAATTTATAATTTAATTTATCTGCGTGCTAATATGTGTCAGTAAGATAGAGGAGTAAATTGTTAAATAATATGCGCGATCCTATTGCATATTGCGCAAATAAATAAATAAACTCTCACTCACGGACCGACAAAGAGTTCCAAAAAGTGTTAAGTTGTTGAATGAACAACTTGACACTTTTGGAGGAATGAGGTTATTTCAAGCGGCCGCAGCCATGATGTTCTTCAAAAAAGACGTACCAAGTCCATAGCCTACTGTACTGCGAGCATGAATAGACTACGGAAATTGCTTACCATCTGATGCAGGCCGCTTGCTTATGCCAATCTTGTTGTATAAAAATAAAAAAAAAGGCATATCCAAAATACTTTACGTAAGGTCTGTCATTACAGAATCGATGAATATCTGACAGAGATGTCTGGAAATGATTCAGCACATATATTATCTGTAATTTTATAACTTGACATCTTTATATGTACACATATTAATTAATTTATTGTAATAGTCGTTGACGATTTGAAATAAAAACGCCTGTATTGGCAAGTTTCTTTTTGCATTTGTTCTTAGTCAATGATTATTTTCAAAATTGCTGCTGGTAGATTACAAAAGCGAAATTAAAACTACAAAGAACTAAAAGTAATAAGACACAGGATGTGTATAAGTAAACTCACCGCTACGGGTCCGAGGACGAAGTAGAAAGCGTAGCTCCTAATGGCTATTTCATGCATCAATTTTGCGTCGCGTATTAGCTTATTGGTTAAAATATTCTCACATTTGTACGTGAGTGAGCGGGGACTTTATACTCCGTCAAGTGGCTTTTGTTTTGACCACGAAGATTTTTCTTAATTTTAAGATACGTAAAGCAATCGTTCGAACTTACGTCAAAACTCCATATAGTTCTGACCTAAGTCCTGACCAGTGGATTGGATTAAATTGGTTGGTTAAGAATATCTATGTTTTCCTGCTGAATACTGAATCGTTTGACGAGCGCTGTGTGAGCTTGCGTTGTCATGGTGTAGAATGATGCGTCGCTTGTGATCAAATTGTCTGAAGTTCTGCGACGACTTATGTTAAAAACTGTGGTAATTACTCTTTATTAATCATTCTATCTTCAAGTGCAATCTTTGCATGACCGGTTTTCACAATGAATTTGGAAACATACAATTGAATTGGCTTTGGCTCGTCTTAGAAGACACAGATTGTAGATTGTTCTTTGAATTGAATCAGGATCGTAGGCATAGATTCTGGATTCATCATCACTGATGAGATTCGACTCTCCTCGGTTGAACCTTTGAAAAGTTTTCTTATGTCATCTGACGCGGGCCACCTTATGATCGTCGGAAAGTAAATGCGAGATCCAACGGAAACAAGCTTTCTCACACCAAACGTCTCATGCAAAGTCTTCTGAATGGTCATCCCTGAGATGCCTAATAATGCCTCTATCTCTCTATCACATGACGATCTTCCAGAATCGGTTGTCTCACAGCAACGATGAAGGAAGTCCTTCACGAGATTTGTCACTAAGACTGGTATATCCATGGTGGAGTTTTGAATACTAATGTTCGACAGTCCGCAGACATGAGGATTCTTATGGAACATATATGTCAGCTCTTCGAAATAGTGAAGCCGTATTTAGACGTTGTCGAAAGTTGTAGAAAAATATTGTACGAATATTTTCCTTAGTAAGATTAATTCTGTGGGAGGCACAGGGAGGTTTACGAAATGGAAGGGGGTGTACGGATCAAGTTTTCTCGCTCCGCAATATCGTAGAGAAGCATCTGGCTACAGACCAGAAGGTTTTCTGGGGTTTTGTGGATCTTGAGAAGGCATTTGATAGGGTTGTGCGAAAGGAACTGTGGTGCATATTGCTGAGATATGGGATTGACGGCTCACTGCTCCATACTGTGCAGTCCACCTACAAGGATTGCTCAGCATGTGTGCGAATAGATGGCAACATGTCACCCTGGTTTGATGTCAAAATTGGTGTCAAACAGGGTTGCATGTTGTCGGCTAGGATGTTTATTCTGTATTTTGATAGTTGTCTACAGAGAATAAGATCGACGAAAGTAGGATTACTCATGGGTGACCTAGTGGTGAACTGTCTGCTGTATGCAGATGATGCAGTCCTACTAGCAGAAACACCATCTGAGCTGCAAATACTAGTCACAATGATGAAAGACGAATGTATGAAGGAAGGCTTACTACTGAGTGCGAAGAAAACAAAGATAATGGTATTTGAAAGAGAAGAAACCAGAACCAATGTAAGGATTACGGTAGATGTGATGTGGAATAGTGTGAATGGAGCGATGGGAAAACTTCTTGGCAGTAAAAACTTGAGCCAGAAGGCGCAGTTGGCTATACACAATGCAGTGCTGGTCCCAACACTAACTTATGGAATCGAGAGCTGGGTATGGCAGAAAGAGCATGAAAGTAGAATAAACGCGGTCGAAATGCGAGCGCTGCGCAAAATTTGTGGCGTAAGGCTTGCAGACCGTATTTGCAATAATGATGTTAGAAAGAGAGTTGGTCTGAAAGAGAGCGTCGGTGTTAAAGTAAGAAGAGGCATGCTCCGTTGGTTCGGACATGTAGAAAGAATGCAAGATAAAAGAATGACGAAGCAGATATACAATGCAAAAGTGGAAGGATGTAGGAGCCGAGGAAGGCCAACACTTACTTACCATGACCAAATTGGTCGTGTTCTATCAGAAGGTGATGTCAGGAGCCCTAGAAATCGGCGCGCGTGCATGAAAAGAGCAATGAATGTTAAAGAAGCGAGTGAGGTATGTAAGGATCTAGTCACGTGGCGCTCGGTTCTCTCTGCCCACCCCGTAAGGGATTTGGCGTGAGGTTATAAAAAAAAAGATTAATTTTCGTAGATGACCTAACTCAAAACTAGACTAAACAATAGCATACCTTATACTATCAATTGTTTTCAGGCTCTGAATTCAAATAAATTTAAATATTGAACAGTTCCGAATTCAAAATCGCCGGCAAGTATGTAAACGACAAAACTTAAAAGGCACTTTCTCATGCCTCTGCTCGCTGCGAGCTAGTGGGGAAAAATGTATAGTTTTTAAATTCAGTCAATTATGATAATATAAAATAAAAAATCATTGCAAAAACCATCAATGTTATCTTTATTGAAAACGGTTCACACCATATACGAGTACAACAAGTGAGAAACAATCATCTTATTGATAAAGCTGAACTTATCTTAAAGTGATAAACCTATCTAGTTTTATTTTTAGTACAGTATTGTTATAATCCGGCATATAGTAATATGTAAAATATATAATCGCATCATCATACATGAAATCTATACAAATATGTAAAGTGGAATAGTTTGTTTATTTGAGCGCGATAATCTCTGGATTTACTAGGCGGATTTGAAAAAAATTTAATGTATTTGATAGCCCAATTCTTGAGGAAGGTTGGAAGGTTTGAAGGTTCTATTCCTTGTCGCGTTACGACTCTAAGAAGCTGAGGACAAAGAAAGACGGTATTTTTTTTTCGGGACAGGCCTACCACTTATATCCGCCACTGTGTCTCCTTTGTAGCCAGATTTAGCAGCGGCGACAACCAAAAAGGGTCCCGGGGTTTAAACTACAGCTGCCTTGGTACTCACAACGAATTTAATCAGAAGAAATTTGTAGGAGTAAGAAGTTTTGGAATTGACTTCTCTCTTGGCAAAGTGAAAGACAGCAATATGACAAATAAGGCATTTAAAAACCTCAAAAAGATGGCTAGTCAAGTGAAGTGCAACTGCCGTGCACTACGGTTTATCAAATATCTAACACTATTGGGACCTAAACTGTGAGTTGTTACCTAACACATCGATTCCAATAATATAGATTGCAGAACCGCCTAAACGCCTGGTAATTCTCCCTTGTTGCCACCTAATCAGGATAGTATACTACTCCGGATGTGACACGCAAGGAATTTAACATATCGTCCCGCTCTCGACACCAGAGATCGCACTCCCAAAGAACATGATGTGCTGTTTGCTCGAATTAATGATTTGTCGTAGAACACTCACAGAAAGACAGTATGGAGCTGTTCTCACGAGATGCCAGGATATGCGCGGAAGAAGTCGCTTGCTGCAAGAGTATATTGTATAGATATAATAAATTATGCCCACGATGCCGCCTGCCTGAAATTCGATGTTTCAAGTGATAGACATGAACAGTAAATGGAAAATGGTCTTTAGATCTCAGGAATTATGTACAAGTGAAGGAATTAATGGAATTCCTATTAGTGAAGGAATTTTCAGAACCGGATCTTTAGCTCCAGAGATTAACCGCTACTACCAAACAAACATACGCGGTCTGTTTATAATATTAGTGTAGATTAATGTTACGTGGTAATTGTTAATATTTACGAGAGAGAAATAGACCTGGAATACAGGTAAACCATCTCTTTGGGTTATTTGTGCCTACAATGGTCGGACTGACAGACAAAGATCTTAGGAATGACTGAATTGACTTCTGTATCGATAGTAAATTCCAACTACGTTACTTTTTAATAAATTACATTTTAAACTCAGCACTGATACGATTTTTTAAAATAATGCAATTAAAAGTTCGAATTGAGTTGACACTCTGAAACTTTCACAAGTTATTTTTTTTAATCTTTTTTAATTTATCTGTAGTATATATAAGTATCGTTTATTCAAACTAATTTCATATAAAAAACCTTTCTAATTGATAATTTCTCGTTTTGCCCACCATTATCTATAATAGATAAAACAAGTACTCCGATTACTAATATACAATAAATAATATTAATTAATTTACTTTAGAAAGAAAATTTATAACAATTTAGTTTTTATTTTAAAAAGAACAGCACACTAGATTATATAAAAGTGTTATTTTTTTTTTATTTGACCCGACGGAACATTCATCAAAAATTTCCTGCATTTGTAACTAAAAAAACAAAATAACAGACATACTACTAACAATTGACAAATAAACATTTTCCATAACATATTTCTTTTAATCACCGGTCCTAAGTATTTACGGTAGATATGCCCTGAAAACGTTAAAACTTTTCATTAAGAAATAAAATAAAGAAAAAGACTCACCTTTGTATCAGGTAATAATTAAAGTTGATTTATTTTCACTAAATAAACACCATTTTCTCGTTTGCTCAACTTGTACGAACTTATGAAAAAGTTCTCCAAGTTCGCGCACTTTATATTAATCTTTTATCTCAATCGAATAATTATCGGCTAATGAATAGATTTATAAGTTCGCACGAAAATACAGGAATCGTCCGATAAAATTAATTAAATTCGTCGATTTAATTAAAATTACACATTAACACTTCACATACTAACTTTACGAAACGTCATTTTTTAATACGTTCACATCTTGTCAAGCTACAATTTTTATTTAAAAAAGGAAACATTAATCATTAAAAGTTAAAAAGTTGTAGTTAATAATTTACTTTAATGACAGTTGGTGCATGCAGCCAGTGTTCGGTTCGTCTACGTGAACGCGCTGCCGAATTGACACTGCTGACCCGACGCTCAACGAAAGCGATTCGCGTTTCGAGTTTTCTGCGTGTAGATTCGCGCAATCGTCAACGTACGTAACCCCTACTACGAATAACATATTTACGAGTGATTCGTAGTTAGAAATAATATATATATCTGGCATTGATTGTGATTTGAATTGAGTCATTCGGCTCATTTAAAAATGATGATATTTTAATTCATAAAATAGGATAATTTGATTAATAAAGTAGGATATTTTTTATTGACATATTTTTATACAATGTCGGGACATGAATAGTAAAAGCTATAACGGCCTACCCGATGTAAAATGGTCACCGTAGCCTATGAACGCTCGCAATAGGAATTATCACTGGCGCGTTGCACTTTTTTTATACACCTAGATTGGCAAACAAGCATTCGGTCGGCATTAGATGGTAAGCGGTCACCGCATTCTATTAACAAAGTCAAAGTCAAAATCTTTTTATTCCGTAAAAATGGCTACATTTGTTTGGAATCGTCACAATTTTTTTCCCTACCGTGCAGTTCATGACTAGGTGAGCACTGATAAAAATACTGCCAAAAAACTCAGGCATCCCTCTTTTGGTATCCAAACAAATTTACATATTTTATTAATTACATTATAATTGGATCGACTCACTCCCAGGCATTTTTATCATTAATATAGTCAGATACTTTATAATATGTCCTGTTACACAATTTGGCTTTAATAGTAGTTTTAAATTTGTTTATTGACAATTCTCTTATATTGCTGGGAAGTTTATTATAGAACCGTATACATTGCCCCATAAAAGAAATACTTATTTTGTGGAGACGGCTTGCATGTAACACAAGATTATGCTTATATCTAGTATTTATGCTATGAGTATCACTCTTTTTACAAAATGAGTCTATGTTTTTATGGACATACAAAAGATATACATAACGCTCGCTATACCACGGGGATGTCACTCGCGCGATGCCAATCTTGTGACCTAAGGCTGTTTCGTCACAGTACCTACCCAGTAATTTCTCTGCCATATCCCACCCTTCAAACTGGAACACCGCTATATAAACATAGTTGCTTGGCGGTAGAAATAGGTGAGACAGAGGTACCCACGCAGACGACTTTTGTACAAAGTCTCCCTCTGGTAATGGCAAATCCCTGTTGCTGACAGGAGCATACTGTTAATCTCACCTGCCGGTCAACCCTCCAGGTAGTTGTTATATGACTGCAGTTTTCTGTGAGTATGTGCTTCAGTCTGGCTACTTTGAGCCCCAGTACTTTTAATGATAGTTAATTAGTGTATTTGACATGTAAATAAATAAATTGTCTGCGCCACGATTTGGGCGTGTTTCTGCTAACGCGTCAGCTTAGGTTTCACCGATAAAAGTAATCATAATGTAGGTTCTTAACATATGTCATTGTATCAATTAATTACCAACTATTAAAAATAATATTGTGAATTAAATTTACCTTTGAGAAACCGGACGTGTCTACCATCATTTGATCCGAATGTGACGAGCTCGGTGGCGCAGTGGTGAAACGCGCTGTTACGCTACTTTGACACTAACGCTCGTGGGTTCGATTCCCACACAGTACAAACATTTGTGTGCATGAACATGTCTGTTTGTCTTGGTCTGGGTGTTTTCTATGCATAATAAGTATGTATTTACAAAAAAAATGTATTTACGTATGTTTATCAGTTGTCCAGTACCCATAACACAAGCTTCGCTTACTTTGGGGCTAAGTGGCGCTGTGTAATTTGTCCGACAATATTTATTTATTTAGAATGTACACGGTTGAGAGATATAACAGTAGGTGGTAACTAGCCCACAAAGGTCTATTTTGGCTCAATTACCACGGCTTATGTTACAGTGTTAGGGTCGTTTGTAATGATCAACTGTCCACAAGCGGACGTAACATGCACTAACCATGAAGTCGACATTCAATGAGAGGTATATGAAATAATCAATCTATTTCCCATTGCTCAATCAATATACTCTATGTACTAAATATACTCTTCAAGTATACGGCGCCAAATTATGTCCTCGATTGTGTCAAGTTGCATGTTATGAATGCCTTATACCGGTTTAGAAACAAGGCATACTAGTATAAGGTCGGGCTGATAGAAAGTGCGTACCTACCCTAGTCTACAGACGTTTGCAATACCCGAAGTAAGTGCCACCGGTGCTGCTACCACAGCTATGCCTTAGGAGTTTACTAGTAACTTCACTCGCTCGCAGAGATGCAATAACGCTCCAGGGAGTTGTTATTTGGCTACGGTTTTTTTGTGAAGTGGAGGTATATATGTACAATAACTGCTATAGTGTATTAATATATACACAAACTTTTTTGTTTTCCTACATGTCTATGAAATGTCATTTGTATATATAAAAAATATCTATATATATCAAAATGAATGTTTGCCTGTATGTCCTCTATGGACTCAAAAACGACTGGGCAGATTTTGATGAAATTTTCGGTGAATCTTCAGGTTAGCCCAGCAGGTGATCCTGTGAAGTTTGATAGTGATCATATCACCCGTGCGAAGCCGGGGCAGATAGCTAGTCTATATATATATATAAAAATTAATGTTTGTCTGCATGTCCTCTATGGACTCGAAAACGGCTGGACCGATGTTGATGAAATTTTCAGGGACTCTTCAGATTAGGCCGGCGGACGATCCTGTGAAGTTTGGTAGCAATTGGGTCACCCGTGCGAAGCCGGGGCGGTTAGCTAGTTATTAATAAAAGTTAATTCCATATCAAGTATAGAAAAACTAGCCAGTACTTGCCTTGGCCTCATTTCAGACTGGGGCTATCTATATTGTTCATTGCCTTTTTAGTGGTCGCCGCTGTTAATTCTGGCTACACAGGAGACACAGTGGTGGGAATGAGAGATGGGCCCGTTGCCTATACGTTTAATGCGTTCTGGATCTCGATAATCGTAGATTTACTTTCACTTTGCATTATACCTTTGGATATTCAGTTTGTTACATTATTTAAATACGTATAGTTATAAGTAGTAAAGCATAATAAAAATAGTTACACTAGCATTTAAAAAAAATATTAACAAGCCCGATTTGTGTATGTGTGTAACTCTCAGAATATTTGACAATACATGCACAGTAACTTGATTTTGAATGTTAAAAAAAAATCCAGTAAACTCGATTTCTTATTTTATTAGGCAACTATCTAATTCCGAACCTAATTTTTTCTAAATCTAAATCTATTTTTTTCGCATGCAAGCAAAGCGAAGCAAATATGGAACACTACACATTGCGTGGCCCGATGTGCACTTGGCCGGTTTTTTTTTTATTTTTAACACCGATACTTTCACTCAGTCCAATTTTTTAAGCTAGGCAAATTTACAACAACGCTCACGGCACATCTGCGTTTATTCTACTTTTACTCAATCTGCTCTACCCAACTCTATCTTCCTTGAATGTTACGATCAACACCGCATTGTGTATAGTGAGGCATACTGAACTCCTTTACCCGTGAACTTACTAACCCCACAGGAATACAACAATCCTTCAATGGTTGTTACTTCGCTGCGATTCTCTGTTAAATTTGGATACTTACCCAGCGGGACTTGATATCACTGTGGCCTAACGCTCTTTAGCCAGAGTCTCATTGTTTAGTTGGCAGGATACACCTCTTACACCCCATCGTAACGTGACGTCATGTTGGCATTGACTCTGAAAATGATAGCGAGCTTTAGACACACGTTTAATTATTAACTCTAATTATTGATAGTAATCATAATTAAAAAATAAGCAATAAAGCTGATTTACAGATAATCGTAAGTAACAAATTTAATTTCGCCCAATATTTTTTTATTGGGCGAAATTAATTTTATCAAAAAATTTCCTGCATTTTTTGATGAATGTTGGCACACAATGCACTGAACTTTTGCTATTAGACTGGCAGTTGTTTGGAACGTAGTGGTACAGTTGACTCATCCTTTATCTAACTCGGTCGTGTACTTCATTTATTTTATTTTATTCCATAGATGTTACCATATGACTACGCTAAGCCAGTCTATCTAGTAATATATAAATACTAGTAAGATAACATTTTATATACACATAGATCAAATGAAAATACGAGTAAGATACAGTAAAGTACTAGGTTAGGTCAGATGACGGGTGAGCCGGCTGTACTAAATAAAAAAATGTCCTATTTATTGTCGTATAAAAGGCAATATTTTCGCTATCACGGGCAATTGATAGAAATACGCCCCTTGCCCTCGTATTAATTTCCTCGACGGCTCCTCACGAAAATCTATTATCTGCTTTATTGAAGTGAAATAAAGAACCTGTCTTTCATCGGGGCAGAACAAAAATCCTAATGAAAACCTGCGAATGACATATTGGGGTAATAAAGATGCTGACCGTTTGAAAACTATAACAACGCCACTATCACATTGATCACACACACAATTGATTACTGGGATATGCGGTACATATTTAGTCGAAGGAAGGAATTCAATCAAGTATAACTGCTACTCTGCTCTATTGCGGATTAGGGATGACAGAATTTTCAAGCCGTTCCAAAGCCGATCGATCGATATAACTTGACTTTACGACTGTCGTCTATTCAGAATAGCTGAGAAGATGCACAATTGCCGAGTTTTCCTTATTTAATTAGTTGATGCCCGCTGTGCCGTTTATATGGAGTAAATAGTAATTGTAAGGGTTACTATTTCCTTCCCCTTTACGAGCGACGCCAGATCAGCGACATATGCTATCTAATGAAGATAGTCAACGGATCAGTCGATAATTCCGAGTTACTACTATCTATGGTTGGGTTGCGATTTAGCGATCGCTGACTTAGACAACGAGTTAGACTCCACACGCGGGATGCACATAGTAATTACAGACGCAATTTCTTTATGCATCGTGCTGCACGCGCGTTTATTAGTATTTATATGGATGCCGACCTGTTCTGCACCAGCACCACATCTATCAAGAAGCATTTAGCAAATAACTTCTTCCTGAAATAATTAATTAAAGAATATAGTCATTACGTTATGGTATTTATCTGTTAAGCGCAAAGTGTTATTATTCATGCCACACATGTATTTTTCTGTTAATGTTCACAAAATTAAGGAGTTCATTAAATTAAGGATTTATAATTTGCAACTTAATTCACTCATGTGTTTCTGTTTCTCTGTTAATGTTCACAAAATTAAGGAGTTCATTAAATTAAGGATTTATAATTTGCAACTTAATTCACTCATGTGTTCTTCGTTTAATATTAATCTGCGGAGACTTGTGATTAGCATAGGCCTATTTATAAGATTTTCCATTGTTATTTAGCTGCTAGACTCACAAATAATAAATAAATAAATTTTCAAGTTCTCGTCGTCAAATGTTCGTTGGTTGGTGTTTCAAATGTTCATAGGCTACAGCATCTGCCTACTATCGGACCTAGTTGTTGACAAACAAGCGTCCGTCCTATATACGCTCGTTTGTTGCTTGTTGTTACACAATAATTCTAATCATTTACGGGAGAGCCGCTGTCTACTTGAGTCTGAAGTCGAGGACTGAGGAAGGTTGAACTTGGTCCAGACTAACTCTATTAATACATAAGTCTGCATGTTTACCGCTTCACTTAACTTTCACTGCTAAGAGCATTGGCATTATTAGTATTGAGATTTACACTAAAGTCTAGTTCCGAAGTCACATGACGGACTAGGCCAAGCTGGGGTTCAAAAGATTTGTTGTACTCAAATGATCGAAACATTATTTTAGTTTCAGGCAAAGACTTATGTTATACTCGTATCAAGTCAAATCGCACGTGGATTATCTGGATTACGTCAAATCGCATGTAATCCAGGTGCGATTTGACTGTAATCGCCTTTGGTAGCACCTCGGTACCCGTTAGGACCTTCTGATTTGACTCAGTGATGAGAAGTGTCGATGATCCTAAGCTCGCACACAGCGTTAGCAAGTCAGTGAGCGTCACAAGTTTAGAGATTTTGCTTCCCTTTGTATGTTCCGATTATTCAATTGGTTGTATTTTATCCTCATACACAGGAACTGTAATGCTTGCGTACTCTGGGGTTCCCAGAAGTTTTTTTCTGAGAACTTTCAGAAGTTGTGGAATGACCTCCCTGCTGATGGGTTTCCAAGTGATTGCATCATAGGTAAGCATATTTAAAAAAGATGTGATTTTTTTTTAAAAAAAAGGTTACTATAAGGTCGGTATAGATATCTGCCACTAGATTTATTGCATAAAAAGAAATGCCATTTCTATGACATTTGTTAGGGGAAGGCCTATACAAACAAACTCATCGCACTGCAGATATACGGGTCTTCGTTCAATCGAAGGGGTTTAGAGCATACTCCACCTCGCTACTTAACTGCGGATTGACAAAGGCTAGTATTTTCAAGCCGACCGCCGGGACCACCACAGCCGGGACCGACAGCTTAACGTGCCCTCCAAAGTACGGAGAAGCTCGAGATAGATATACCTATCCAGGCGCAACGACGCCATCAAGCTCGTTATATAAAAACAAGTATCTGTCAATAGTTATTATCTCTTTTTAGGATTATCCCGTTTCCTAATACATTAGGTAGGCTTGGCGGGATCCGCTACCTAAGCCTAAGAATTTGGTGAACATAGTGATTTTTACATGGGGCGACTATAAATAGTACATTCTACAAATGGTATTAAACCGAATTTACCGGAAATTACGGGACTTAAAAAACGCGACTCGCTTCTCACAAAATTACGCTCATTCAAGGACGTTCAAACAAGATAACCACATCATTTCTACCAAACTAGTAAAGCGTGCTTACTCTGTGATAGATTTCCTTTTAAATTCTTTAAATACAAAACTTAAAGCGATCATGTTAATAGAGGGAAGGGGACTCTTGGCACTCTTGAATATTTAGTAACGAACATTTTGCCGGATAAGTTTTCTTATTAAATGGAATCCCTTCCATTTTATAAGAAAAATAGATTACTTTACTGAAGATTTTTTCAAAAAGGTCTAATAACGTTTAATATGTGTAATAAGGTTACATAGAATTATAAGAATCGAAGGATAATATTTTTTGAAGTGAAAACTTCTTTAGCGGCGTTGTGCGCTGTCATGTTTGTGTACGATAGCGCAATAAATGAATATTGTATTTTACCACATACATGATAGTACTTTTATACTCATAAATAAAGCAATTCGTGTGAAATTATTCCCTAACCATTCCAAAATATTCAAAAATGCACAACGTTAATGTTCAAGTTTTCACTTCTGCCGGCACTCCCGGAGTACAACCCGTTTTTTAGGGTTCCGTACCCAAAGGGTAAAACGGAACCCTATTACTGAGGCTCCGCTGTCCGTCCGTCCGTCTGTCCGACCGTCCGTCCGTCTGTCACCAGGCTGTATCTCATGAACCGTGATAGTTCGACAGTTGAAATTTTCACAAATGATATATTTATGTTGCCGCTATAACAACAAATACTAAAAAATAGAATAAAATAAATATTTGAGGGGGCTCCCATACAATAAACGTGATATTTTTGCTCATTTTTGCTCGATATTGATAACGGCAACAGGTAGACGCTTGAAATATTCACAGAATATTTAATTATTAATTCACTTTAAGAATAAAAAATTAAATTAAAATAAAACAACTATTTAAGGGGGCTCCCATACAACAAACGTGATTTTTTTTGCCGTTTTTATAGATAATGGTACGGAACCCTTCGTGTGCGAGTCCGACTCGCACTTGGCCGATTTTTTTTTTTACTAAACTGCTCTATTACACCTGAGTTATTGTTTTAGTATTACTAAATACAAAGAATTTAAAGGAAAAGCTTTCATAAAAAGGTAGATTAGCTAGTTTCCTAGTCATAGACGACTAACATATAAGGGTATGTTGGTTGGTTCGTGTTTTCGAATTTGTAATTGTCATTTGCTCGGCGGTGAAGGAAAACATCGTCGTGAGGAAACCCGCACATGCAAGAAATTATATTTCGAATGACGTGTGACCTTACCAAAGAATGATCTGGTTTACCCTCTGGATTGTAGAGACGACCAGGAACCACGTACCGCGGGTTGCGGCCTGCGAATTGCATTGCGCGTTCGAAATGCATTGCGCGTTCGAATTGCATTGCGACCGAACCTTAGTTTGCAAATAAGAAAAAAATATTTTATTTTACTTTAGAAAAAAATTATAGAAATATACATTTTCATTAGATTTCTCGACATCAAATCACCGGGAATGAGAGCATCCTCTGCTTCTTGAATCAAACTATTCAAACATACTCGGAATAGAGAGTTGAAAGGTCAAAGCTATTTGTGGGTGACGCGATTCCGCCATTTTTCTTGATTGAAACCTGGATTCACTGTATTTAATCTCAAGGGTTACAACCTCATGCCAACTTATTAGTTCAAAAACCACATTGGATGGCCAATTCCATTACAACTCACAGAAATTAATTTCACACGTTTCACCAATCGAAAAAGGGCTCAGAAAGAACGTGGTCTCCCGCCAAGCCGGAATCTATCTGTCAAACCCAATCTATTAGTTAACGGCTACGTGCTGCACACTATGATGAATTAATCTTCTTCTTAACAGATGACGTTGGTAATACCGACATTTGCAAATAACATGGAAGTGTAGATTTACACACTGACACAATTACTATTACCTTTTTATTAGTAAGCTTTGCTTTAGGGCACTGTTGCTGCGAAAAATGTGATGGTTTACCCCAGGTCAAATACCTGGGGTGAACCATTACATTTTTCGCTTACGGCTATCGTAAAGACCCACTTTTCGTCACTTGTCACAATTGGATCCAATATTCCTTCATTTCTGTACCGATTCAACAAGGCAACACAAGTTTCAACACGCGTTTCTTTCTGCATATCAGTCAAATCATGAGGCACCCATTTATCATATTTTTTGTACCTTATTGATTTGATGGAAATTAGTCAATATTGTAGGTAAGATAACGACAAACCATACAGCTAATTCCTGGGTAGGAAACACAGCACTGATATTGCGTGCCATTTCTGCCGCGTTCCGCGTCGGAACTCGTATTCAAAAATTACTCGGATTTTCGAAGTATTCATCTTTCCTATCTAAGCCTAACAAAAAAGCAATTGAAAAAAACCAAATGTTGCACTATTTTTAAAAGAAAACCTCATAGATATCATATGAAAAAAATCGGCCAAGTGCGAGTCGGACTCTCACACGAAGGGTTCCGTACCATTATCTATAAAAACGGCAAATAAAAATTAACGTTTGTTGTATGGGAGCCCCCTTAAATATTTATTTTATTCTATTTTTTAGTATTTGTTGTTATAGCGGCAACAGAAATACATCATCTGTGAAAATTTCAACTGTCTAACTATCACGGTTCATGAGATACAGCCTGGTGACAGACGGACGGACGGACGGACGGACGGACAGCGGAGCCTCAGTAATAGGGTTCCGTTTTACCCTTTGGGTACGGAACCCTAAAAAGTTTCTCTCGAAAATCTCACACCATAAAAGATAAACGTCAATTCAAAGTATCTACGAGTATTTCTATAAAACGGCAATTTCATACGTGAACCCCTATTATTAGCACGTATCGCCTTGTTTCCCGGTTGCCATCAAGTCTCCAATGCTAGCCGCGGAGGGTAGAAGCTCAGTGTCTAAGAAGCCAGCTAGCATCTTAAACAGCAAGAAAGAAGATAGACCGGTTATTTGTTTATTTGAAATAATTCACAATACGAATGTTCTATTCCTTTGTTTCTAAACCCCAATTCGTACAATAATTTAATAATTTGTCTACCCGCATTCCGCATCAACATTCTCATACTGTGAGCCTCACATATGCCGTTCGGTAACTAGCTGGCGACCCCGCGCTTTCCCGCATCTCGCCCCGTGCCAGCCGGTGCCTGCGCACGAGGCAGTGTTTTTCGACATCGATGTATTTCGGAGCGATAACTCTCTATAACCAGCTGCGCGTACGTTATCAATAATTTAGTGTTCGCGTGTGAACAGTGATCTGTGTTAATTGACCCTAACTTAATTGCTATTATTTTTTCTTCGTGTTATATTTTTATAAAGTGACAGACAGACTGTCAGAACTTGAGGAATGGATTGTGAGCGCCGACGATTTCGGTCTGCCACTACGCGCCAATATTTTGGACTCGAAGACAAAGGAAGCCAAAGGAAACGCATTACTTGAGTGCTCCCTATTATTCTTTCCATCTGTCTACACTCATCCTAAATATCATATTCCCACCCAAAAAATATTTACCGAACATTCATACTTAACGTACCTATTTAATAGTAATTGAATCTGTACAATCTTGCACTAAAGGTCGATCCACACTTGTCAGTGTACCATACAATTTAAAAACCAAATACAGTTCATTTACAATAATCATTGGTATTGGGAGTCACAAGCTCTAAGGAAAATTCCGCCGCCAAAAAATGCCCCTTTGGTGAATATTTTATATATCCACCACCGATATTCGAGTCTTTAATACTAGAATTGAAAGCAAGTTAAATTAGTCGCTTGAAGAGCTTAACTACATGTTGTTTTTTTTTTTTAATATTACTATTTAAATATTTAAACACAAAACTTCCTTGGTGAGGCCAAGTCAGTCAATTTAAAATTACCTACTAGTATTGACAGTAAGAATTGGTTTGAAAAACTATTGACCTAGTAACAATAATTACCATAGATAACAGAAACAACGGTAGATGTGACATACTACGTGAGTTTACACCGGGACGGTTGTCGCCTAGTTTCACCCTACCATAAAACACTCACGCACTTAAATAAATAAAAGATGTCATTCTACGCACACAAGTACAATGACACACTTTTGTTAAGACGCTGTCATTGGACGTTTACTCATACAACACCCAAGTAAGCACGCACTACTACGAACACTGATAAAGCGTCTTTGCTGGGTCGATATGACTTTGTCGATATTGACAACGTTATATCGATCTATGATCTATCAAGAAGTGTAATGTTTGTAATAAAATAGTTGTAGGGTGTAATAATAAATTTGGATCAATGTCAACTTAGAGCCAAAGCCAACCCTACTATATTATATAACAATTCCCTGGAGGATGATTGAGTTCATGTGAGTTAGTGAGGTCACAAGAAGTTGAGTTGCTGAATTGGCAGCGGGG
The DNA here is from genome assembly GCA_947507595.1 of Pyralis farinalis. Classification (NCBI taxonomy): domain Eukaryota; kingdom Metazoa; phylum Arthropoda; class Insecta; order Lepidoptera; family Pyralidae; genus Pyralis; species Pyralis farinalis. The sequence goes on from OX382266.1 coordinate 8,478,509, forward strand.
GTGACGACCACAAATAATAACTATAGTAAAGACTTATAATTTTTATCTAATACTAGCTGTCTATTGACACTTCGTATCGATAAGTGAAGTCAAAGCGCACCCCTAACCGACGGCAGAAACAAGCGGCCGTATCTCGAAACTGCACACACAGTGAACGAATAATATCACTCGCTTTACATTGCGTGTTGGGAAACGAGCAGTGGTGACTGCGTAATGGTAGGAAAGCAAAGTATGATTTAAGAATGAGATGTTGATTATTTAAAATTTGCATCGTGGTAAGGTTCGGGAAGAAATGGCGTCGGAGAATTTTTGAAATTAATTTTGTATTTATGCTTATAAAACGTAATATTATTTGTAATTACAGGTGATAAGTGATTCCATTTAATTTAAAGTTAACCACTGCACTTCTATTTTTGCAAATTGCAACAGCACAACTTGGCATTTTGCTAAAATAAGGAGCAACGTATCTCAATCGAACTTGATTGCAACTAACTAACTGTTCTTGGCAATGTTCTCGTTTTGAGCATATTGCGGCGACACCAATCACGCCCCCTCGTCACATCTCCCGTTGTTTCTGTTATCTATGATAATTACATATGTAGGTAAGTACTCGACAGGTACGGGGAAAGTTGTAATGATAAGCTACTCAGTATTATAAGGCATCTTCGTTATGAATACCTACCGGTAGCGGTAAACTACATAATGTACATTATTAACATAGAATGTAGTAAGGAAGCTGTAAGAAATAAGAATTAGTTTTATGCTGGTAAACACAGAAGTAAATACTTCCCCAAAATGTAGATATTGGGATTATAATACAGTTACGAGCACTGGGATTGCTTGTTAGAGCTTAATGATAGCTATTTCGGCTACGGTGCGTAGCCTATGCTCAATTAAGTATTTAATAAAATAGGGATACTAATCTTGTCCAGCGTTGGCTATATCCGTGCAAGAAATGGACGATATATTGCCGGTTTGAGCGAACGGTCTGAACTAATGTAAATCAATTGAAGACCGGTGAGTGTACGACAGAACATACCAGAACAAAGTTTCAAAAAGATGTCGCTAACCGTAAATATAGAAAGTTCCAAAATGTAAAATCTATTTCAAAATTTATTTTAGAACTGAATGTCAGAATTGTTCTATAATTTTTTAGGTAATGATTAATTTGATTGTCAAAAATTAACAGGTTTTATTCGTCGCAGCAGCACCTCGCGGTATTATGCGATTTGCAATACGAGGTGTGCTTTACACCCACTAGATTGCGCTAGTAGGAACATTTCAAGTCTAGTTATGATTTAGTTTAGTTTACATTACCAATATTGTGAAAATAGTTAGGTTGTAACGGGTATGCCGTTAGAGAGTAAATAATTAGTTGGTGTCTACGCTATACTTACATACATTACTTCATATGTAAGTCAAGAGTGGGCATATGCGTAGAAGATTGAGAGCCCAGTCTCTATAGCAGTGCTGCATTTAATCTGAAATCTGAGAGCTAGAGTGGAAATTAGATATTATTAATCTTATTTGTACATATATAGACATTTTTATTCCCAACGTAACTTGCCGGTTTACCAGACGTGGCCGTACCAGCGAAGGCGACACTCTTGCAGTTTGTTTGCTATGTTACAGACGCGAAAGATACCGCGATTGTGGGCGTTCCTTACGCGATCCTGTCGCATCACTCCAGCGCAGCATATTCATCTCCGTGACACGCAGCTCCTGCTTGTGCCGCTCAAGTACAGGCCACGCTTCGCTGTCATATAAAAGGACAGGTCTAATGATGGATTAGTAAATCTGTCCTTTCCACTTAACAGGCGTTTTAATGGCGCGAATGACAAGCTACTGATATGCGTTACTTGATGTAGAATCTGAGATATTGCAGGCCAAGTACTCTGTCTTCGCCACATTTAGTTTCAGATCGCCGTTCTCATGGTACTCTCTCTAAGCAACTACGGAGGCTGCCTCAACTCAGTTCTTCCGCCGATCCAAATACCCGCCCATACCATGATGGTTCCACCACTATAAGGATGGACTTCCTGGCAGGATTTTAATCGCTGTTGGCGTCCAGGGGTTCTCCAGTGTCGTATACGTCTTGTATGCGGTCTCATACCAAAACGAGACTCATCAGAAAAGCACACGAAACGCCATTGTTCTTCTGCCCAATTTCTGTGTTCAAGAGCCCATTGATATCGAATCCTACGGTTGTGCATTGCTATAGGTGGTACCCTTAGCGGTCTTCGGGAATGAAGGTTCACTTTTTTTTTGAAGGTTAGGGGGTCATGTGCCAGAAGCGTGCTCGTTCGCTACCCCTGCCAATCAGTCGATTGCAATTCTGGACCAAGAGCGCACCGACGTGCGGATTAGGGCGTCCCCCGTAGGCGACGCGCACCGATCCGCCCCCGTCGTTGCGAATACAGCTGCATGCGGCGGTGGGGGCCGCCACCCACCACGCAGCGCTAATTCCGGCGGGACGAGGGGAGCCGAGTGCCGCATAGGCACGTGGAATGTAAGAGGTGGATTGAAAGATAAGACGAATGAACTGATAGACGTAATGAATGATAGACGTTTGGATGCTTTATGTGTGACAGAGACTAAGCGCAAGGGGAGCGACACCGATGATCTGCCCGGTGGTATGATGGCCCTATGGTCTGGGGTAGACCGTGACGATCATGCCAGTGCTGGTGTAGGTGTCGTACTCTCCTCTCGCTTAGCCACTGGTGTAAGAGATTACTGTTTGGTAGGGCCTAGACTTCTCTGGGTTCGTATTAAACTGGGCATCACGCGAGTATTTTTGGTTGCAGCATACGCTCCCGTAAGCTCAGCGTGTGCTCAAGAACTGGAGAAGTTTTGGGAGTCTGTGAGGGATGTTCTGGACTTAGTTGAAGGGAACGAAAGAGTGATTATGTGTGGAGACTTGAATGGATGGGTTGGGACCAAGCGATACAGCTATGAAGCTGTTCTTGGTCCGTATGGAGATAAGAGAGTGAACGAAGCAGGTAAGTCTATACTAGATTTATGTATGGAACGAGGCCTCCTCGTGTCGAATACTTTATTTCATCATAAGGATATTCACACGTATACATGGAGAAGGAATGATCAAAAAAGTGTGATTGATTTGATTTTAATAGATAGACGTCTCCGAAATGTTTTAATGGATACAAGAGCCTTTAGAGGCCCCACTCTTGAGACGGACCACTACCTGGTGGTAAGCCGGTTTGTGGGCCTTTTTAGGAAGTGGAGGCACTGGCGAGTGCGTATCCCTTTCGGAGATCATGAAAGGATAATGAGCGAAAAATTGCAAGATGAAAGTGTAAGGAGAATGTATGTGCATCTGGTAAGTGAGAGACTTGCAAATGCAGGCCTCTCCGACTCAGATGTGGATGATTGTTGGAAAGTTTTGAAAGAAAGTATGGTGGATAGTGCAAAAGAAGCTTGTGGATGCGCAAAGAGACGTAAAACAGCGAAAGGAGATGCCTGGTGGGATGCGGAGGTTGAATCCTCCGTAGCAAGAAAGAGGAAAGCGTGGCTGGATTACGTATCATCTTTGCCTTTAAATGAAAATATGAGAGAAAAGAAGAAAGAAATGTACCGTCTATGCAAGAATGAAACCAAGGCTTTAGTGAAAGAGAAGCGTGAAAGACAAATTATGAATGAGGAAGAGAGGCTGACGAAAAACTTCGAGGCAAATACCAAACTCTTTTGGAGAGAGGTAAAGAAGTCTCGGAGTGGTTCGTCGGCATCCAGAATGGATAAGATAAAGTCTAAAGCTGGTGTCATTCTTGCCAACACTCAGGAAGTGTTAGAACGGTGGAGTGAATATTTTGAGGAAATGTATGAGTATGCCTCGGACGCTGGCAATGAGAGTGAGTCGGATGCTTACTCCACGTTGACGGCGTCCGACGAAGGCATAACTATGGATGAGATCGAATGGTCGATACGAAGCTTGAAAAATGGAAAATCAGCGGGAATTGATCTGATCACAGCTGAGATGATCAAATTAGGTGGCACTTACGTCCGGGACGCCTTCTGGTACCTATGCAACCTATGCTGGAGAACTGGAAGGGTCCCAATGGACTGGAGACGCGCAGTCATCGTGCCCTTGTATAAAGGCAAGGGATCACGCATGGACTGCGCCAACTATAGGGCCATCAGTTTGATCAGCTTAGCAGCAAAAGTATATGGAAAGGTGATTGAAAGGAGAATGAGGGTGAAATCCGATGAAATGCTGTGGGACGCACAAGGAGGTTTCCGAAATGGAAGGGGATGTACGGATCAAGTTTTCTCGCTCCGCAATATCGTAGAGAAGCATCTGGCCATAGACCGGAAGGTTTTCTGCGGTTTTGTGGATCTTGAGAAAGCCTTTGATAGGGTTGTGCGAAAGGAACTGTGGGATATATTGCCGAGATATGGGATTGACGGTTCACTGCTCCGTGCTGTGCAGTCCACTTACAAGGATTGCTCAGCATGTGTGCGGATAGACGGTGGCATGTCACCCTGGTTTGATGTCAAAATTGGTGTCAAACAGGGTTGCATGCTATCTGCTAGGCTGTTTATCCTGTATCTCGATAGTTGTCTGCAGAGAATAAGGTCAACGAATGTGGGACTGCGCATGGGTGACCAAGTGGTGAACTGTCTGCTGTATGCAGACGATGCCGTGCTATTAGCAGATACACCATCTAAACTGCAAACACTGGTCACAGCGATGAAAGACGACTGTATGGAGAAAGGCTTACTACTGAATGCGAAGAAAACAAAGATAATGGTATTTGAAAGAGAAGAATCCAGAACTAATGTAAGGATTACGATTGATGATGAAGTGTTGGAACAAGTGGATGAGTTTGTATATCTTGGATGCGCTTTCAGCAGGGATGGAAGGTACACCGCAGATGTGGAAAGACGAGTGAGTGCTGGGAATAGTGTGAATGGAGCGTTGGGAAAACTTTTTGGCAGTAAAATCCTGAGCCAGAAGGCACAACTCGCTATACACAATGCAGTGTTGGTCCCAACGCTAACTTATGGAAGCGAGAGTTGGGTATGGCAGAAAGAGCATGAAAGTAGAATAAACGCGGTTGAAATGCGAGCGCTGCGCAAAATTTGTGGCGTAAGGCTCGTAGACCGTATTCGCAATGATGATGTTAGAAATAGAGTTGGTCTGAAAGAGAGCGTCGGTATTAAAATAAGAAGAGGCATGCTCCGATGGTTCGGGCATGTAGAAAGAATGCAAGATGAAAGAATGACGAAGCAGATATACAATGCAAAAGTGGAAGGATGTAGGAGCCGGGGAAGGCCAAGACTTACCTACCATGACCAAATTGGTCATGTTCTATCAGAAGGTGATGTCAGGAGCCCTAGAAACCGGCGTGCGTGCATGAGAAGAGCAATGAATGTTAAAGAAGCGAGTGAGATATGTAAGGATCGAGTCACGTGGCGCTCGGTTCTCTCTGCCTACCCCGCAAGGGATTTGGCGTGAAGTTATAGATAGATAGATAGAAGGTTCACTTCATGCAAGCGGTTTCTGACTGTTTGGTCGCTAATTAAGTTCCCTGAAGAGTGATGAAGCGTCACGGCTAACATCATGGCGGTTATTGTTGGAGCTCTTTGAGTTGTGATTTGAATGTATCGGTCTTGTCTCCGTGTGGTGCAGCGATACCGTCCTCCATGGCGCTCAGCCACGGTACCAGTGCTTCGGTAACGTGTCCAAAGTCGACTGATAACACTCTGACTTGTATTCAGAGCTAAAGCCACAGTACGTTGCCGCGAACCAGCTTCTATCATTCCCACGGCTCTAAGCATTTCTTCCCTGCTTAAATGACGTCGCCGCTCCATAATAATGTTGGTTTTAATCAGTAGTAGGGGAACTTTAATGTTAGTGGTTCAAATGTCAAAAATCCCTTTATTATGAAAATGGCAAATTTCTTTATTAATGCAAAGGTGACTTGGTTTATCGTTACTGTAGACAAACGAAAACACTTTATTTGATGAATCCTTAAAGAAAATTTTAATTAATATCAATCAGGAGAAAAGTTATTGCAAAAATATATGTTGATCCCTAGACACTTTTGATGTGTGTATGTACGAGTAGATTATCTTTCACACATCATAAATATTCAGAATAGTGCTATTTGCTGATGACGCCTCATTGTTATTTCACGTTAATTGGCAAAGTGAAAACATTGACAAGGTAAATAGTGCTCTCTCTGCAATTCTAAATTGGTTTACTTGGAACAACGTTAGCTCGAGTTAGCTCGCTTAACTAAAACAAAAAAATATATTAAATGTAGTGTTCCAAATGTAAGTAAATTCTATCAATATAGAATTATTTCTTGATAAGATATATATATAGTCCTTGCCTTCCCTGAAAATAATATTAAGTACCACGTTAAAATTACCACAAAGATCTATTGTTCGATGAATATCTAACTGATAAATATATTTGGAAATAATTCACCTCACATGCCATATTTTTATAGCTATTGATTAGCAAAAGAACAAATGGTTTTGATATAGATTCTTTCAACATTTTTTTCTTCATCAATGTTCATTTGGAAAATACTAGCGAAAACGGAAAAGATTATAAAAAAAAGTAATGAGACTATCTTGACAATTGAGAGATGGATTAATTCATAAAAACGTAGGTTTCTAACACCGAAACTTGTTCTTTTTCGCAGTCGGTTTAAAAATAAACGTTAGAGACTAAATGGCTTAACATAATGGGTTGGCCTGGATTGACAAGGGTTATACTGGCTTGTTTTGTCTGTAAAAAAATGCATAAAAGCATCGAGGATCGCTCGGAAACCAACAAATATATGACCGTATGTGTTTTTTCCTAGCCTTCTTAAATCCAGAATAATCAATGTGGTGAAAACGCTCGGACATCAAAAAGAAAGGTTTTATTTATGAATAAAAACTGATCTCCGCATTTTTAGGGTTCCACTAACGTTTTCGCAAACTCAACGACACTCTCAAGTTACATCGTTTACAATATAAACATTTATGTCTTTGGGTTCTCGCGGGCACATAGACATTATTTATTTATTTTTTAATAAAATCTCATTGTATCTTATTAATTTAGAGAAATTAAAATTTATAAGAATTTTAATTTTTCGTTTTATAATTTACGAGTTTTGCGGAAATTAGTCCAACATACTTTATTACATCAAAAAAATATTAAAAAAAAAAACCAAAACACATAAATATATGTACCTATTATATTCATATAAGTATCAAATGAATATGAACATTGAATAAATATACTCACTGACAATGGAACTAATACGACTGAAGGAGAAAATGTAATAATCAAAATGTTTGAAGGATCGAAATGACTGAGCAGTCCAGATATTGACCGGCAAATCATTCCTTAGGCGCACTGCTTCGACCGAGACTAAATAAGTAGTATTATTTAGAAAAAACTTGTGAAATGGTATAATATATTAAGATGGTAAAAGTGCACTTCGTTGGGTTGTTTTAAGGCATGTTTTAAAGTGAAATATAAGTACTTAGCGAATAACCATTAAAGACAAAATATTCCTTTAAATAGTATCGGGTCCACCACCCCAACCTATTAAAAGGTTCAGAGTTAAAGAGGATAAAGTAAAGAAGGGTTATACCAGTTGCAACGGAGTCTTATATGAAGCCATACGTGATGAAAGCGAAACTGGGATACTAAACTTAACAGCCCTTATAGGTATTATCTATATAGCAGGAATCAGCATAGTAGAGGATAGAAAGTAGCAAGAACTGTGATAGTGCAATTGTAGTGTCTACTGACTGAAAAAAATTGCAACATTTTAAGAGAATCAGATAAAGCATACATTGTTCTACTAACTTTAGCAATCGGCATTGTGCAAAATTAAAAATTAATTCGATATAAAATATAAAAGCAAAGCAATATTATTCATGTTATTTTTAATATAAATCTATACTGGAGGAAAAACCATTGGGAAGCAACAGAGCCAGGGTATAAATGTGAAAATATTCTGCATGCAGATGGCAGGAAAAGCGACGTTCGCATGTGATGGAATTAAATAAAGCAAATAAAAGAAGAGATAATACGCCACCCTAGGGTCACCATTAGTTGAGCATCAAGAAGAGTATGCAACCTTAAAACCCATTCGCTCACTTTAATACATATTACAGTATAACAACAATGGCGAGAGCTACAATTCATGAAATATTAATGCGTGTACTGAATCTATATATACTTGCCATTTGGTCCTCGTGGTCACTTAGATACGTCTCGTATTTTTTAAATGAAATCATATTGTTTTTTTTTTATTTCACACAATTTTCGTTTTTCTTTTTTTTTATACCAGCATTTCTAAAATAATCATTGGCGAATTAGAAATGCTGCAAGAAACTTGCCCTGGTTCAATTGATATTACAATTCATTTATGACAGTATAATAGTAATGATGGTGCCAAGTAGTAAGTGATAATATAAAAAAAAACCATGTGGTTTTCAAACATCTTTGTCAGTCAGATATTCATCAGTTCTATAATCTTTAATAAGTATTTTTGATGTGCTATTTGACGGTATTGTTAGAATAAGACAGAACTGTTTCCGGCTAGTAACCAGGCGACCCCGCCTAGAGACGACTACAGTACTCCATATGCGGTCTGACTTGGTACTTATATAAGGTTATCGGTCTATAGTTCTTCCAAAGTGTCTTATCACCCTTTTGAAAAATAATAAGACCAGGCTTCTGCTCCACGCTTCCGGTGTTTCACCGAAATGTATGACGTAATTGAATAACCTCTGAAGGACTACAAGTACCGATTTCTGCCCGCTTTCAGAATCTCTGCCGTAATTCCATCCTCACCTGGTGATTTCCTATTTTTAAACTACTCGTATTTAAGAGCTATACGAATCTCGTACAGACTGATGGTCGGGGATATCTTCGGTATAGTGTCAGCTCAGTTTAGCTCTTGGGTCGTTACTAGCGCTGTTGTTCGGCTGTAGCGATAATGTCTACAACTGTCTGTAGTACTTCTCTCCCGTCTTCGTAGAAGCATGGGGCCAGTAATGGTCTTCAGGCTTGGCAAAATCAACTAACGTATTAGTTGATTTTGCCCAAGTCAACCTTGGACGGAGGGTATACTTCACCAGGCGAGACCTTTCCAGCTTTATGTTAAGGTTAAAGATGCTCTTACCATCTGGTGATCGCTTCCGTTTTTCACCATGTTGATCACAGAGACATCATTGAATAAACGCCGGTTGATCGTCAAGATGAAGTCTATCTTATTTTTCGTCGAACCATCTAACCATCTGGGCTACTACTCCACGTCCACTAGCGCTGCGGGTGCTTCTTTGAGAAGGAGTTTATAATAAAACGAATACGACACTAAGTCAACCAGTAGTTGGCCCCTTTGGTTTTGTTGCGCGATTCCAAATTGCCCCACTCTCAACTCATCGTTCCGTTTCGTGCCCAGCTTTCCATTGAAGTTCCCTATCAGCACTATGTATTGAATATGTATAGCCTTGCGGTTGTCTTTATACATAGCCTTCACCTCATCAACGGGGTATGTCGAAGTTGATGCGTACATCTGTATGACCTTCAGCGAATACCGTTTGGTAATTTTGAGTATAAGGTACGCAACCCTCGCTGACACAGCCTAGTCTTTATGATGAGATAGTTTGGAAGATACAATTTTCTCGAGTTTCAAGAGAAGTCTTCTTCCTAGCGTTATCTCGATTTCTAATCCATTAGGATTTTATTTTTTATGCCACTAAGGTGGAAATCGATTGCCGACCCTGTAAGAAGAAGGATTGGCGGGGTCCGCTACCTAAGCCTAAAGATTTGGCGAAGATACTGATTTTGACATGGAGCGACTGCCGTCAGTCCTCCTCAAACAGAGGAAAAACCAGGCCTTTCTTAGGTTATGTCACATGTCTATTGAAATACAATTTCTTGGATGTGCGGGTTTCCTCACGATGTTTTCTATCACCGCCGATCAAGTGATAATTACAAATATGTACATAAATCCGAAAACGCGAATTTAGTGGCATGTGCCGGGATTCGAACCGGGACCTGTTGCTCAATGGGTCCTACCCACTGAGCTATCAAAGCTCTTCAAGACAAGTATTTTCAAGAAATCTTCTGTTTTCTGATTACTTTTTACTTGATTTTTATTCACCACACTTTATATACAGGGTCCGTCACTCGAAGTGTTACCAACTTCATGCTGCTTCTATTTTCAAAATAATAATGACAGCGCGCCCAATATTGGTGAAACGTCAGTTTGTTTCATTGTTTTAAAGTGGGCAAAAATAGCGGGAACTAAGTTGAATTTTAAAATAAATTTTCGCAATGGATATTAAACGTAGCTATGTGATCGCTTTGCACTTGGCTGGAAAATCACAACCGGCTATTGTTAGAGAGCTCCGACAACTACGTGTGAACAAAATGTTTGTGTATCGGACCATTAAGCGTTATAACGAAACTGGGAGCATTGCTAAACGACATGGAGGTGGTCATCCGAAAACCGCAACATCACGTAATATGATTCGAAAGGTGAAGGTTCGAATTCAAAGAAATCCTCGTCAGAGTGCAGGTGAATTGGCGAAAAGTCTGAAAGTATCCGACTCAAGCATTCGCCGTATACTAAAAAAAGAACTCCAACTGAAGCCCTACAAGATCCAAAAAGTACAACATCTTACTTCAACTCAGAAGATAGTCCGGCTACAAAGAGCTCGATCACTGAAAGCCTTACACGAACGTGGCGAGCTGGAAAACATTGTTTTTTCTGATGAAAAAATTTTCACCGTCCAGCAGTACGTCAACAAGCAAAATGATCGTGTTTGGCTACAGGGCAAGTCAAACGATAATTTGGATGACAGAATTGCCGTTCGTAAGCAAGCGCCTGCTTCGGTTATGGTCTGGGCCGCAGTGACCTCAAATGGTCGGTCGCCACTCGTATTTATCGAGAAGGGCGTCAAAGTCAACCAGCAAGTGTACCAGCAAAAAGTGCTAAATGATGCTCTCATACCGTGGACACGTAAGCAATTCGGTACAAACAGCTGGACATTTCAACAAGACTCAGCACCGTCCCACAAAGCTCGCATGACACAAATTTTTTTAGAGAACCACGTTCCTCGGTTCATTTCCTCACAACAGTGGCCTCCTTACTCGCCAGACTTGAATCCAATGGACTTCTCGGTGTGGTCTATTTTGGAGGCTGCTGTGTCAACAAAAAGGTATGAAAGTGTGGACACGCTCAAGGCAGCGCTTCGTCGGGAATGGAAAAGAATACCGCAAACCCATCTTCGTGCGGCCTGCGATGCATTCGTTGGAAGACTCGAGGCCGTAATCCGTACCAAAGGAGGTCATATCGAACAATAATGAGGATTTTCATAAAATTTAATGTTTTTTTTACAATTTTCTTTCAATTTTTAATAAATCTTACTTTGAATAACTAAATAACATCATTTAAAATTGGTAACACTTCGAGTGACGGACCCTGTATAATTCGTATAATACTACCAAACACTATCTATGGATATTCAAGCCAGGAATGATGAAAATTTGTTCTCTTTTTTAACAATAATATTTCCATGTAATTTTTATTTATCAAAACGTAATTTAATTCGTATAAAATCAAACTGAAATTACACACTTGGCCTATCTTTACGAATTTATTCGATATACTCAAACATAAGTACAGTAACATAAAAATAAATTCGTGAATCCATATAGTGTGTGTACGCGGACGTGAGGAGATGGCTCATCATGTAAACTTTTGGTACACAGGACGGCGTACGTGTTATTTTGTAAATGATCTCCTTGTCGAGGTTTTCCTTTGGGGTTACAGTATAGGATTCTGCAAAAATAACAACTTTACTTCTTTTATAGAGTCAGTATAGTGCAATTGACTACCGCGTGCAAGCGTCCATGGATGCGGTAACTGCATACTAATAGATGGAAGTATTGCCAACTTAATGATATAAAAGAAGGAAAAATAATACACGAACTACCCACCTGTATGGGGAATCCGAAACTTGAGCTTCTGAACTGGAAAATATCTAAAATCGCACATGTCTTCGCCTTGTACAGTCATAACTTTTCTTTTTTGAACTGATTAATTACCTTTTTTGAATTTGGAACGTGTTTATTATGTTAAAAACTTCTTTCGATTTCCCGCCGTTTTATATATTATTTTCGTGTTTATTCTCAAATTACAATATAGAATGGGGTGTTAAAGAATTGCACTAATTGACTTGAAAGAAAAGAAAAACAGAAAGAAAGAATGCAGGACGAAAGAATGACAAAACAGATATACAATGCAAATGTGGAAGAATGTAAGAGTCGAGGCAGACCAAGACTTACCTACCATGACCACATTGGTCGTGTTCTATCAGCAGATGAAGTCAGGAGCCTTAGAAACCGGCGAGCGTGCATGACAAAAACAATGAATGTTAAAGAAGCGAGTGAGGTGTGTAAGTATTAACATGGCGCTCGGTTGCCTCTGCCTACCCCGTAAGGGATTTGCCGTGAAGTTATAGATAGATAGATCGTAGCTTAGATTTTAATTCCAATTTATTTGCGTTTCATTGGCTTAATTTAAAGAGTAATCTTGCTATTCACGGCTACTGGTAACATTCTTCTGCGAATCAGTAATCTATCAGTCTACGACAGTCGCTGCTCTGTTGGATTGATCACCGACAATAAGAGATCAACGAAACGTTGATGAGAGTGTCGCCGAAAGAATGTTGCGACTAAAGAATGGAAAGTTCTTTTATTCTACGAAGGAATAATGTTTAAAAAAACATACAACGCCAAAGAATACGTATTTTAGCGATGTGATCGCCTACCTCATAATTTGTTTTAAGGGTGTCGTAATTTCAACAAGCTTGGTTGCGTTGTGGTTAACAACGCTACTTTGACACCAACGGCTTCGATTCCCACACAGGATAAACATTATTTATCCATTGTTTTAATTATATGAACATGCCTGTTTGGCTTGGTCTGGATGTTGTTTAACAACACTCTGGAGGATATTTGTGTTGTTCTGCGAGTGAGTGTGGTTACCAGTAAACTCCTAAATAGTGTTGTGTTAGCACCAGATGTGACATCGTACGACCGACACTTAACCCTTCGAAACCCGGGTGGTCGAATACGACCGCGAAATGTGTGGGAAAACGTATATAACGGGTTCTGACTGCTCAATGTATTGCAAGCTTAATATATTACTTAATGTAGGCTATAGGAACCCTCTTTTCATCAGGTGGGCCGTATGCTTGAATGCCTCCCGACTTTGTCTTAAAATGTTTACTATGTAAATATGATTTCAAAAAATTAATATAAATTATAAAATATTTTTTATATTTATGTTATATAATAATTTATATCAATCAATTTTGCTACATGTAGTAGTAGCTTCTCAATATATTAATTAAATAAAATAAATAATTAGGAGACATTGATGGCGATGTTCATTAAAATACGAATGTTTATTATATATATATAAACTACAATATTTACAAAACCCCACATTGTTATGGTAATAGTTCTTCTAAAGTACATATAGTCAAGGAATTTTCTGACCCATCAAAAATTAAGGAAAATGAAAATAATGTAAAGGATAAAATGCCTAATACTCGTATTATCCAAATAAAATAGATAACTATATTTTTTTTTTACTTGTTCAGTATGACGCCGACAGCTTCTTTTTACTAGCGTACCGCTCGCCAACGGCGGAGAGTTCATCCTCTCAGTTCATCCTTTTTCTTCCGAGAACTCTCAAAAAATGCTACTCATCGTTCTATGAAAAATAATTTAAGCATATATTGCAAGAAAACCTTTCCAGGTCTCGTCAATGAGTCACGTATGACGTCAATCCTCATTTTGAGGAATATTAAACAAAATGAATTTTCGTCCAACAGCGCAGTCCGTTGGCACGAACATGGCTGTGCTCAACTCCGGACCGGGCGTGACTGAAATTGATGAGGTATAATTTATGGAGGCTTTGGCGACATATGTCCTAAAGCTGGGAATATACATGTCAATAAACCAAAGTAGAAGCTTGTAAGCTTGAAAATGACATTTGAAGGATGCCTCCGTAACTGCACATTGCGTGATATATATTATTCAACATATACTATATATATATATATATATATATATATTGTGAAAACTTCTTGGCAGAAAAGTTTTGCAGGCAATTTGATCTAAACTACTTCGTGTGCTTCCGCTCCCGATTAGTTCGTGCGAACTACTGCCGGCTGGCACCCACCCACTACCGTTAGATAGATCCAAACCGCCGCTGCCATGTCTGCTCCAGTCGTCTCTGCCTCGGCTGCTGCGGTCGTCTTTGCGAGTGTTCATCATCTGAAATGTGAACCGCATGCACCTGCAACCGTTGCTGACCTGGCTGCTCCGGTCGTCTCTGCGACACGGGTTTCGCCTCTCCACGAGGCATCTTCAGGCGCTGTAGATGTTAGTCGATAGAATAACATGCTACGAATGACTATCATGCTTCTACTAATGGTAGTGGGTGGGTGCCGGCTGGCAGTTGTTAGCACGAAGTAATCGGGAGCGGAAGCGAGTGAAAAGATATTTAATAGAGGGGAGTTGCTAAGGTCAGTTTATTTGTTCATAACAGTAATTTTAGAATTATGATGTTTAATAATTTCTAATTGTTCCCTAATATTTAGTTTTAAACCTTTGTCTATGGTGTGTAAGATTTGATATGTATTAGTGGAGGATAAATTATGTCCTTTGTCTATGAGATGTTCGGCGAAGTGTGACCTTTCCGGGCGATTGTTTTTATACGCTGATACGTGTTTGTGAAACCGTGTTTGAAAATTACGACCAGTTTGACCGATAACTGTGTTCACATTCATCGCAGAACAGCTTATAGACGCCGGATTTTTTATTATGTGGAATTTTATCTTTAGTGTTCCCGCCCAATAAAAAATTCGCCGTCTATACGCTGTTCTGCGACGAATGTGAACATGTTTATATAGGTCAAGCGGGTCGTAATTTTCAGACACGGTTTCACGAACACGTATCAGCGTATAAAAACAATCGCCCAGAAAGGTCGCACTTCGCTGAACATCTCATAGACAAAGGACATACTTTATCCCCCACTAACACATATCAAATTTTACACACTATAGATAAGGTTTAAAACTAAATATTAGGGAACAATTAGAAATTATTAAACAAAAAAAAATCTAAAATTACACTCATGAACAAACAGACTGACGTAAACTATTTAATATATTTTCACTCACACCATCCACCCCCACCCTCAGTTCAATATAAGGGACGGCACTGCGATGGATTTGTCACTTGTAGCATATTGTTCTTACGATTAACATCTACAACTCCTGATGATGCCACGTAGAGAAGCGAAACACGTGTTGCAGCGACGACCAAGCCAGTCGTGGCAGCGACTGTGGTGGTAGGAGCATGCGGATTCTGTTCCAGATGGCGGACGACCGCAGCAGCCGAGGCAGAGACTACCGGAGCAGCCATGGCAGCGTCGGCTTGTTGCATCAACTAACTACTGTTAGTTGAGGTGGGTGGGTGCCGGCCGGCGCTAGGCCGCATGAACTAATTGGTGGCGGCAGCACACAAAGCAGGTTAGATCAAATTACATGTAAATTTGACTTTCGCAAAATAACACCTGAATCTATTAACTATTAATTATTTCTCTTTTATTATAACCGAATCTTGTAACAGGTTACCAGTAAAGACATTTAATAATATAAGTGTGGGAACACTATAAGTGGCATACCGCTATTCTAAGAGCCCAAGTTCGCGAGGAAGGTGCTGCGTAGGTGGACTATATATGACATCCTATTATTATTAGATTTTATTTTTCTGTCGGTATGTACTCAGATGTGCCTTTAAGTTATTGTACCTACCTAATATTTTGAATTTACTACTTGTATTTATACACAATATCAAAATGGGATGTTCTGTAAGTCAGGCCAATTGCAGATAAAGTAGCTCAGAAAATGGCTGACATTGAATATATGTCAAAGCATCAAACATTAATGATATAATCAAAGTTATATGAGTATGCCAAAATTCAGCGCAATTTATCAGCGATTTAAAATTTACTTAGTTTATATAATTTATCAGTGGAGTCGGTACCAAAAGGGTGAACGCCACGACCCTGCCAGTTCAACAAATCTGTGGATTGCAATTGTGGACTCAAATCGCATTGACGCGCGGATTAGAGCGTCTCTTGGAGGCGACGAGCACCGACTCGCACTCGTCGGTTCGAGATTAAATGCATGCGGTGTTTGGGGCCGCCTCCCACCATGCTCAATCCGGCGGGACGAGAAGAACTGAGCGTCGTATAGAAATGTGAGAGGTGGAGTATAAGATAAGATGAATGAGTTGATAGATATAATGAACGTGAGATGCCTAGATGTTTTGTGTCTGTCAGAAACTGACGTAGAAACTAGGCGAAAGGGGAGCGACATCGCGAAGATCTGCCCGGTGCCCGGACGATGGCCCAGGGTGGAACCAGGACGATCATGTATTGCGTAGGTATCGTACAGTCATCTCGCCTGGCCTCTGGTGTGAAAGATTATGATTTACTCGTAGTAGGTCCAAGACTTCTCTGGGTTAAAACGTAACTGAAGATTACGCGAGTTTTTTTGGTTGCAGCATATGCTCCTGTGTGCTCAACTAATCTCCAGGAGCTCCGGAAATTTTGGGAGACCATAAGGGGTTTTCTGGAATTGACTGAAGCGAATGAGCGGATAATTACGTTTGGAGATCTAAATAGATAGGTTTAGCGAAGCAGTTACGAGGCTATACTTGGTCCATAAGGAGATAAAAGGATATTCACACGTATAAATTGAGATGGAAATAACAGAAAAGTATGATTGATTTTATTTTGATAGATTGACGTCTCTGTAAGTTGTTACCACCTCGATGTTAGTACAAGGGCAATATCATCGTGTTTTATTCTAATATGCCTAATTGGTGCAATTATAACGTACAATCAACATATATATGTGATACAAAATTTCGTCATTGTATTTATAACAGCAATGGCGCAGAGGCTAACTATACACTCCATGGTGTGGGGAGTAAAGGTCTATTAAAGTAAACTAGTAAATTCCTGCTCATTTCTTCGAAATACTTCTTTTGAATGCTTTAACATAACACAAAGTATGCACACGGTTCGGCAAGGAACAAATAATTATTATTCAGGGTCATAGAAGGTTGTCGCAAAGGTTGTAATTTGCAAATAGTTTATAAATTTGCGAAAAATGGGAATAAATTGAGAATGTTTGAGATTTGAACCCACGATTTTATTAGGGTGAGCTGCTTTACGTAGCTGGGTTCTTGGTTAGGCCACGAGAAACTATGACAAGTATTTTAAAATTTAGTATCAGTATCAGCAATTCAAAAATACGACTGTCAACGAGATAACTGGCAAGAAACGAGCGTGTTAGTGCCGTTGCGTATTTAAATTCGATTGCTGCACTTTAAGTGAAAAGCAAAAGTTCAATCAATCAATATATTTATTTGCGTAAAATGTAGGTATTGACAATTAGGTTGATAATTATTAGAGGTCCCATATACATTTTGCTTAATACAAAGCATGCAAAATTACAAAATAATAAACATTCAATTTACAATATCATATAAAATTTAAAATAACCCATAAAAATCATTAACTTTAAAGTACAACATTAAAAAAATCTCGTAATTTGTCATCTAAGAATTCTGTAATACTGTAGAAACATTTGTCAACTAATAATTCAAATAACTTTTTTTTAAATAATGTCAAAGGCGTAAGTTGGCGCTGCAAATACAACAACTTATAACGTAATATGAATATTGTTGATTTTAATAGGTGATTTACTTTATTATGTGGCCCACCGTACATTCAGTGAAAGACTTGCGAATGCGAGCCTTTCCGATTCAGATGTAGATTAATGTTGGAACGTTCTGTAAGAAAGTATGATGGAAGGTACGCCAGAAGCATGTGGATGCGCAAAGAGACGTAGAACACTGATACTAGATAGAGTAGATACCTTAAAGCTCCCGAATATGTAAAAGCAAACCTGAGGACATTGCCTCTGCTTAAACCAAATGCCTTTTGTGAATCCACTTAAACAGGTAGTCAAAGAGAGCATCGACTTAGAGAGATATTTATCTTATTTTAGTTTATCTGTAGATAGCATGTTATCTTAGCAGGTACTAGACCTGGTTTACTTGAGTGGTCGCAGGAACAGACAGTCTTCCTGCGACCACGGATGCTGCAAAGCATTAGTAACGTCAGGTTCAACAATACTACTCTGTGTAAAAAGTATCGGGAATATGTCAATAAAAAGACCCGCGTAAAAGAGGTCGTTCTAATTTTTTTACTGCATGTTGGTAGCACTGTACTGATTTAGCGCGCAAAATTTGAGCGGGATCTGTCATTTAATTTGTTTTAAACTACACTTTTTGTTGGTCATAGTTTTGAGTCCTCGGCGATTTTTACAATGGAAAATATTGTTGAACAAAGAGTGTGCCTTAAATTTTGTGTTTCAAATGATATTTCATGTGGTGAATCACTAAAAATGTTGCGAAATACCTACGGCGAATCGTGTATATCGAAAACAAGGGCTTATGAATGGTATAAGGCTTTTAAAGAAGGCCGAGAAGTAGTAGTAGACTTGCCTCGTTCTGGTAGACCTTCAACCGCTACGACCAGAGAAAACATCGACAGAATCAAGAAGCTAGTGCTCGAAAATCGACGTATGAGTCTGAGAGAGTTGGCTAGTGAGGTGAACATATCTTTTAAGTCCGTCCACAACATTCTCATTGACATTTTAGGCATGAAACGCGTCGCCGCTCGACTAGTTCCAAAAGAGCTCAATTTTGTTCAAAAAGCGCAGCGAAAGCATGTCGCTGAAGACATGGTTTCCCGAGCTTCTACGGATCCGACCTTTATGAAACGTATAATAACTGGCGACGAGACATGGGTTTATGAGTACGACATGCAAACAAGCCAACAGTCTTCAGAATGGCGTCTCGAAAACGAGCCGAAACCCAAAAAACCGCGGCAAAGTCGCTCCAAAATCAAGGTGATGCTGACAGTTTTTTTTGACTACCGTGGTGTGGTTCACTCCGAATTCCTTCCAGAGGGAGAAACAGTGAATAAAGAATATTATTTAGGCGTCATGAAGCGTTTGCGTGAGAGTATCCGCCGAAAACGTCCAGATTTGTGGCAACACAACTCATGGATGCTGCACCATGATAATGCACCATCACACACAGCCATTATAGTGAAAGAGTTTTTAGCGAAAAATTCAACAAAAGTTCTCGACCAAGCACCGTATTCACCTGATATGGCTCCGTCTGACTTTTTTTTATTTCCCAAGTTAAAATTACCACTTCGAGGAAAACGTTTTGAGTCGATAGAAGCCATAAAAGAAAATTCGCTGAATGAGCTAAAGGCCATACCGCAAATAGCCTATGAAAAATGTATGGAAGACTGGGTGAAGCGGTGGAGATGTTGTATTGCAAGCGATGGGGCCTACTTTGAAGGCGATAAAATAAATTTAGATGAATAATTTGTATTTTTTGTTTTATTGACAAATTCCCGATACTTAGTACACAGAATGTATATATAAAACACGCGATACTTTCGTTAAAAATAGTTTTATTTAACACATTAACTATCGCGAAAACCAAGACAATATTATGTATAAGCTGTCAAAATGTAAGTAATTATTTTGAAAGGAATGTTATTTTCTATGATACTATTGAATGAAGTCAATTCAAACGCGGCTTTTTCCTCGGTTAGTCCTCAAAGGGCATCAAAATGTATTCATCATGAATTATTCTGTTCACCTTGCATAGTCGTAAAGGCCCGTTACTACATTTAATCAAAACTTCTATTCAGCTAACTTTATGGTTCACGTCGCTGATTTTTAACGTCAAAATTTTAGAATTTGTTTTGTTACGGACTTTTGATACGCTTTTACGTTTTGTTAATATTTTTTGTTTAGTGGATCGATGAAAGCTCAAAAATATAATAACAAATATGTCAATTATGTAAAGGAGATTAGGTTATAGTGTTAGTTCCTTCTACTGTAAACTTTTAGTAACACGCTGGGGAGTTGCCATATTTCAGCGATTGAGCGATGCTAACAATAAGCTCTTGTGTAGTTTACAGTAGCCACTTCACATCAAGTCGTTCATAAGTGTTTTTATTTGCCACCCATATTATCCTCAAAAATTACTTGGTAAGAAAATGCGAGTGATTTTCGTTCGTTCAATAGAACATAATTTGTAATATATGCATGCCAATAGGCTGCATATAGTTTACCCACTCATATCTATATATTTACCATAATTACAAGTATATGAGAGCTCGATGGCGTCGACCGCAGCTGGGTTGATAGATGGGTTTCTCTATCTCGAGTTTCTCGTTAAGCCGTCGGTCCCGGCTGTTGTCGATAGACTGTCACAGTCTTTAAGCTAAGTCAGTGGCCCTCGGGCGGCTTAAAAACACTAGCCTCCGCCAATCCGCATTTGAGCATCGTGGTAGAGTATGCACTAAACACCCTTCATTTATAGGCCCGTATCCCTGCAGTGGGATGGGTAAGGGTTGATGTGGGAATTACAAGTATGTTCATGAAATATTCACGAAATAAAGATATTAATTGAATTTTAAAGCCGAAGTATGCGAGCAAAATTTTAATCTCTCGACTGTAATAGAGTCAAATTAGACCCTCGATCATCCAAATAAACCAATTAGGCGCCACTGTCGACATTTATGAGTTTAATTCCAATTATGATGCTGAAACATCGGATTGAAATCAATATCAGGGCTGCTACATTGTTAATCATATTCTTTACGCAGTGTGAATCTAACTAACAGATTCGATTACATTGCATGAAAACATGAGTGACGTTCTTTCATTTATGTTACCTGTTTCACGTACGTACGAGCGAGAGAGCTAAAAAGGTCTTGCGGATGCAGTATAGACATTATGCCGGGCGCAAATTTATTGACACTACACACATGCTAGCTAGCTTTGGAGAACCAACTTCTAGTATAAAACTGATGACCCTGCAAACTTAAATATTAAACTTACAATTATTGTTGTCACTTAATACATAATTATGTTTATTCCATAATGTTGGTTTGCACGAGGATTTTCTTCCCAATGCTGACATAAATATGGAGGAATTCTTCATTTGTTATCCTATTTCCGCATATCACACCACATCAACCCTTACTCATCCCGCTGCAGGGATCCGGGTCTCTCTTCAACCGAATGGGTTTAGAGCATACTCCGCCACGTTGCTCAAATGCAGATTGGCAGAGGCCAGTGTTTTCAAGCCGCACAAGGGCAACTGACTTAGCTTAACGACTGTCATCTATCGACAACAGCCGGGACCGACGGCTTAACTTGCCCTCCGAAACACGGAGAAAATCAAGACAGTTAAACCCATCCTTAGACAAGCTGCGGTCGATGTAACGGTGCCCTAGAGCTTCCTTTCCCTTATTTCCGCATAATAAAGCTTAATAGTATGTCTTAATTCCACTCGTATCAATTTATCGATATACGGATCTGTAGAAAGTCAAAAGAAAATGTAGGTGTATTAAATACGCTTACATGTTCCGATAATATTGTAGCTTGTAAGTAAGATTACGCGAAGAATATGCTAGCTTGTTAGACAACGAGACTACAAAGTTTTAAAAATCCCTTGCGGGGTAGGGAGAGAGAACCGAGCGCCACGTGACTCGACCCTTACATACCGCACTCGCTCTCGAAGGTTTCTAGGCCTCCTGTTATCACCTTCTGATAGAACACGACCGATTTGATCATGGTAGGTAAGTCTTGGCCTCCTAAATCTTTCAACTTTTGCATTATACATCTGCTTCGTCATTATTTCATCATGCATTCTTTCTATATCTCTCGAAAGTACCCAATATTTTGAGAAAAATAAGTATTTTATAAATAAAATTTGCTCGTGGTCCTGTGGTGAAGTAACGACGCCACAAGTTTTAGGGGTTTTAAACATTCGTCATATGAAAATTCTATTTTTTTATTCCACTGAGGTAGCGAAAAAGTATACGGCTTGCCTGATGTTGAGCAGTTACGATAGCCTATAGACACTTGCAAAATTTCACGCCTTTTTTATAAACCTCATACTGTAGTCCCTAGGGAGAACCACGACAGGGTGTGCAATCTCCAACTTAAAACTACTCGAAAGAAAACTTCTCTGGAATCATACAGTACGCGACCACTGCAGTTTGTCCAGCCCAGTTCAGTTGATTGGTTGTAAAACGAGACTGTTGACGTCATATCGAATCATACTTTTCCAAAAACAACCCATTGTATAATCGGTAGAACAAACAAAGGGAGGCAAAATCTCTTCTTAAGAAGGACTCAACACTGTGTGTAAGGTTAGGTTCATTGACAATTCTCAAAGCTCGCGATTGAATCATATCACAGGATCCTAGCGGGTATTTAGGTACTCCCACTAATGGACTACAATACTATATTCTACCCGCCTAAACCATTAAAGTTATCTTCAAACAAATAAGCAGGGATATTGGAAAAGCGTCACATGAAATCTATCTATGTATGGAGTTTAGTATTCACCACTAAAATGTCGCCTCCCCTTCGGATATTAGTTTTACTATCACTCGCACCAGACAATATTGAATTTTTTACAACCGCATAAAACGGGCTCTTTTAGACAATCGTGTGATCTCTTTTGAAAGTGGTGGTTTGTAAGAAATATATAAATAATAAGAAAATAATGGTTTCATTTATACATTTTAGTGGATGTATACGCCGCCATATAAAAAACGTGGTACACGCAAAAGATAAAAAGAGGTAGGACATATATAAAGGGATAGGATTATATTTGATGCTGAACAGCTCGACTTGGGAGATTTATTTATTTATAGTTCACACAAATTAGAAACAGCAACAATGCCAAAACATTTATGACCTAGTGTCTTACTGACTACTTATCGAAATGGCACTGACAACAAAAATAGTATATAGTACAGATATCTTCACGATACCATAGATCCTATCCTTGTGAATCACAAAGTAAATAACCTATGGAGAACCGATGATTCGATTTTGCGTAGTGACTCAGCTCACCGCTATGGGAGGTAAAATAGAAGGCAGTGCTCTTATTGGCCAGTTCACAGATTAAATATCCATCACGATTGGTCATTGGTCCATGTTTGAAATTCTGAGATATATAGACGCTAAAACACTCTTTTGTGAGTGAGGCAAAGAATAAACCACTCACTTGCGCATAAAGGCACCCGCCTTTATGCGCAAGTGAGTGGTTTATTGGTTTGTTTTGTGTATTATATGTTTGTTTTGTTTATGTATGTTTAGTTTATTGGTCTGCGAATGAGTGAGGTTACTAAAAGTTGCTACTAATGCCGTGAGGTTGGCAACGCGTAAAGGATATTACATGATATATTTCAAGTTAATTCTTATATTTGTTCGTCACCTGACGGCTGGTGAAGTCAATCAGTTTTTTAACAGTTTAATACTTCTCTGCATGCATATCTAAATATGGCAATTAACTAGTTCAAACATAATTTCGGATGTCTTTCATCGTCTGAAGCTGGAATTTATTTCACGATACTTTGATTTACAGCCGAATAGGATGTGAAACGTAATGTCAGATTATCGTTGTCGAAAATGCGTGATTGAACGTGAAAAGTAGCGACGTCAGGAAATATGACGGCAACTTAAATTCATTTAATTACTATTGTGAAATACATATTTGTAATCACTTATTCGGCGAAGAAAAACATCATGAGAAAACTCGCACATCCCAGAAATTGTATTCCGAAAGACGCCTTACCTAAAAAAGGTCTGGTTTTGTCTCTGGTGCTTGTAGAGGTCTAACGACAGTTACTTCATGTAAAATTCAGTATCTTCGCCAAATCCTTAGTCTAAGGATATTTATTGACCCTGCCAATCCTAATGGATAATGAGATGGTATGACGCTAGGAAAAAAAAGAAGACTTTAAAATGCTAAGCATGACTTCGCGACACCGACTAAAATGTGGCAGCCGTATATCACACTAACTACAAGCTTTATAATTTCAATTAATAATTACATTGTACTATACTAACATATCGCAACAGACAAAGAAAACTAGTTATATATGATGGAACTGCGTTTTCGTATGTTAGTAACACTGACGTAAATATATTACATTTGTTGAGTATCCCCGTCACGCAACAAGCTCAACTTGGGTACCTTGACTAACCCGTAAGTATTTTCGTTTCATTTCATTTATCCATCGCACATGCATATGAATGGGATCTTATTTTTGGTGCATAATGGACCTTGTAACTTTATATAAATCGACAGATTATGGCCGTGATTAACTTATGCAATACCCTTAATATCGATAAATTTGAGCTTTCCTTTAGACTATTTATCTTTATCATTCATGAATTCGTTTATAGAATGATATACCTATTCTTTGCAATTTTACAATTTTGCATATTATTTGCAATTTTAATATATTTTTAAATTTTGAACACTTCTCTTACCATCGATAAGATTTTGCCTCCCTTTGTGTCTTGCCTTCCATCGGTTATACAATATATCGTTATCCAATCAACTGTTCCAAACGATGGCCGCAGCTACAATCGTCAGAAATTCACCATCGCACATTGAAGCTGCAATGATCATGTACTGTGTCGTTTCTGTATTTTTTTAGGAATCCTATTGGTTCGGTAATACTTTGTAATATCCTTTCTTTTAGGTTGTGTGTACGTACAGTGCTTGCTAAGGTCTTCCAAAGAAACAGCAGCATGTGGTTTTTCAAAAAAAGTCGCGAATATGTTTTTACAGGCAACGAACGAGTAATGTTATTGATGCAAAACTGCGGTGACTGCTATAAATAAAGTATACCGTATTTTTTTTTTGCTAGTTTAGTGATATACCTAGTCCATCCATACGTTCTATTACAAATAAATATATTTATTTTTTATGAAGTAGTATAATCTTAATAAAACTTATTAGTTTGTTCGGTCATAAATTCTGTTACAAATGAATACGCAATAATTTTTTTATGAAGTAATGATTTACGCACTGTTTCCATGGGAAATTTAGCCACTGCTTGCTCTAGAGATTTCTTAAAGAGGCACAATGTCGGCATGTCGTTTCGAGCAGGCCATTTTCTCTAAAACTGATCATAATTTGTAGTCTAAAGGGTTCAGATCTGCGCTAGACGAGGACCAGACTTCAGCTCTTATAAAGCCTGGAACGTTGGCTTCGAGCCAGCTTAGGTAGTTCGTGCCTTGTGATCAGGTGCAGTCCTACTGGAAAGTTCACAATACATTTTTAAAAAGTGTATTATATATAGCTTACAACCCTTCACAACACGATCCAAGACAGTCTCTTGACACACTTTGGCTGAAGTCTTCACTCCTTTTTCACAAAAATGAAGCTTTGTGACTACTTGATAAAATACCCCCCACCAAACGATTACAGATGCAGGATGATGAACACGTTGTACCTTTCCGACCACTTGGGTGACTTTTTAGAACTGTAGTGTACGCACACACACTTTGTCATTTTGCATTTTGCTCTTCAGTTGTGAATTTTTTTTCATCAGTAAAGAGGATATTTCAGTGCCTTTCACCTGCATATCAGGACAGAAGGCGTTTTGATCGATCCACTCACTTCAACTGTTGGGATTGATTTAGGGTCATGTCCTGTATATTGACGATAAGCGCCGAGCCACGTCTTATTTTATTATACGCGACAGAGTCCTAGCGGGAATAGAATTCATTAGTCGCGATAAGATTTTTGTTTCCTAATGGGGTTTCAGCGAATTCTGGCTTTAAAGCATTAATAGCCTTTATAGTTCTAACAGCATGCGGTCTCCCCGATCTTTTATGATCTTCAACAGAAGTTGGAGTGTTGGTATATCTGCAATCCTATTTTCTCACGCCATTCCATATTGTAATTTGATATCATACACGAAAACAATGTGTGAAACGTGTGAATCGAAAGAAGTTTTTAACATGATAAACACGTTCTAAATTCAAAATAATTAAAGAGTAGAAAGAAACAAAAGTTTCTATATGACAGTATTTATGGCCAGACTAATTATAAAGCCTTTCATGTCTATCACAGTAATTATTTCTAATCTTTTAGCAAATTTAAATTAATTTAATTTTAATTCACAGTATGTATACATATATATCTGGAGACGATAGCATGGATACACGTCCAATGCGAATTTTCTTTTTGTTCTTTTGTTATATAACGGTATTTGGTTCACAGACTTCATGTTCGTTCGACCCATAAAACGGAATAATTTTGTAAACAATAGATCGACGTGTTATTTTATGAATGTTAAATTAAAAGCCAATTTATTAAACTACATTGTGTGCTTCCGCTACTAATTAATTTTTATAACAAACATATATTGTGCCTGAGGATACCTCGTGAAGAGACTTTCAGTAGGGATGACCTGAGCACCAGGACCACATGGTTCATGTGCGTATTACATATGTCGGACGGTCGCAGCAGCCGATGCAGAGATGACCACAGCAGCCAAGTCAGCGACGGTATGCATTTACTAACTGTAGTGGGAAGGTGCCGGCCGGCACCTCTCAGGAAACCGCAGCCAAATAACAACTCCCTAGAGAGTTGTTGTGTTCCTGAGTGTGAGTGAGGTCTCCAATCAGTTTTTAAGGAGTTGCTGTGTAAGCTGCAGGGGAGGCATCGTGCGGGTGATAGTTAATAGGCAACGGTAATAACCTTATATCAGGTGAGCCGTATACTTGTATACCACCAAACGTAGTATATATAAAAAAAATATATGGTTGTATAACTGTTCATTTTTTTATAATATTCGTATGATTTACGCATCTATTTTACATTCCATATTTAGATTTTTTTCAGTAATTACTTAAAAAATTTACGTATCTGAAGAAGTAACTCACCAATAAACAACACAATACAAATAAAATCTATCTATACATCGAATCCCTTGCGGGGTAGGCAGAGAGGACGGAGCGCCACATGACTGGGTTTTAACACACCTCAGTCGCTTGTTTAATATGCATAGGTCTTCTAATGCACGCTCGCCGATTTCTAAAACTCCTGACATCATCTTCTGATAAAACACCATCAATTTAGTCATGATAGGTTAGTCTTAAAGATCTGGTGTTCCCTCTGGGTTGTTGACGTCTGATGGCTGTTGCTTCATGTAAAAATCACTATCTTCGCCAAATCATCAGGCTTAGGTAGCGTACCCCGTCAATCCTCCTCCTACACCCTTCTTCTACAAATAAAATCACTTGACAAATACCAGTAGTGTTCGAGTTAGCTTTTTTAAAAGCAACAAATAAAATTCTAAGGCAATAAATCAAACGTAACCGCCAAAATAAATCTGGAATTTCCGTATCTCCTGTCACCAGTTCCTTTAAAGACGAGCTTAATACTCCGACATACTTTATTGTCGGCTATTTCTCTACGTCGATGGCAATTTCGGAATTTTGGAGATCGTGCGTTAAATTGCCGATTGGGGGGGTTCAGCGTGTATTTGCTCTTACAAAGTAAACATTCCTTTTCCGTTTCCTGTGTGGGATATTGCCCTGTATTCTTCTCATCATTTATAGCGCTTCTGATTCAAAGTGGATATATTGAAAATATTATTAACTGAATTCCAAGAAAGAGTAGAGATACAGTCCGCCTGTGTTTGTGTCTTTAGTTATGGCAATAATAGTTAATAACCTTATCAAAGTTCCAGGCAACCTCTGTATCTTTCATTAGGATTCGTTCAAGAGAAGTGAAATATAGATATGTAAAAGAAGAGCATTTACAACATTAGTGTGGTGTACATGTCACTTAAACTTCACTAGCGTCCCGCCCCGGCTTCGCACAGGTGCTCCGATCGCAATTAAACTTCACTGCCCGCCCGCTAGGCTAATCTGAAGCTTCCCTGAAAATTTCATCAAAATCGATGCAGCCGTTTTGGACTCTACACAGGACATACATGAATTGATTTTTATTTGTATAGATTGAACAGTGTTAGCCCAGTGGAAAAGAAAAGAAGTGGTTTAAGAAATTATATTTAGAAAGAAATTATATAAGGTATGGTATTTCGTCTGGCTTATGAAGGTCAGACGGCAGTCGTTCCATGTAAAAAACAGTATCTTCGGCAATATCTCAGGCTTAAATCTATATCCTAAAGGATTACGTAACGGGATAAAGCTTGGAAGCAGAATATTAGTGGAGTATACAGGGCGTTCATGACTATAACAAAGGGAGAGGAAAGTACTTTTTGAAGATAGGATATGTTTTAGTGAAAGAAGTAGTCATTTCAGATTTATAAATGAAAAGGAATGCAGTCATAGAGCTTGAAAAATCGCCTGCCTTATGCGAGAATGGACCCACCAAATGTATAAAAAACACCCCAAGATTACAATAAAAAGGGTAAGTTAAAAAGGATCTATTCCTTGTAAGTAACTTTTACGTATGAATCAAAAGAGAGATCAAAAAATTAAATATTCAAATGTATTTAAGATGATGTTGTACGGCACCTTATAATCAATTAATTCGATGATAAACAAATAAAATAAAGATATGAATTTACTCATGCATTTCTAATAAAATAAACATAATTGTTTAGGTAGATATATGCCAGAAATACTTTGAAGCGATGAAGTTTGTGCTGTACAATAACGCCCTGAAGATCTTTTCTTGAAAAAAATTTTAATTTGAAATTAAATTTAAGTCTCTTTTTGATATAAGATATTATCCTTTTTAATCGGAAGTAAAATAACCTATGTATAATATACAAGGCGGAGGGGAACTACACTTATATTGTGATGGTACAACCTGCATTATTTATGATATGAAATTACAGTCATTATCGTTTTTATATTGGACTAGCTGTGCCCGGCACCGCTTCGCTGGGCGATTTTTTTTCCTTTCTTTTCAGGAACTCCGCTCCTATATGAAATCTATATATTTGTCTGTGAGTGCGTTTTTTTCGAATATTCGATTTTTGACTTCGGATTCGGATTAAGCATAAAAAAATAGAATAGGAACGTTCAGGAACACCGTTCCTATCGGAACATTGTCAAAATGGCCGACAAATAAAAAAAAAATTTAATTGTTATATAATTGACGAGCCAGGTGTTCCTCTGGCAATGCAAGCTTGCACATTCTCAACTGGTTATCTCTAAACCTTCTCGATAGTATATTGAATATAACCAAGAAGTTTCAACGCAATCGGATGAATGGTTTCAGAGTCTATACCGGACAAGTAGAAACATATTTTGTGTTTTACATATTAAGATTTACTCAGGATTATAGTATATTTGGTCACAATTTTATTATTATCTTATGAGTTACATTAAATAAACATTATATGATATTGAAGAGGCAAGCTACGTGAAGCTCACGTTCGGGCAGGGTAATCGTAAAACAAAATGTCACTTTCTACTGCAATGTCCATCGTGGTGTGACTTGGAATAAAAACCAAATCTTTTATTTTTAAATATTTAATTTTTCTCAGTTCTTTAGATTAAATTTAAGTCTTTTTTATACTTCGTCGGGAGGCATACAAGCATCCGGCCCACCTGATGTAGAGCGGGTACCGTAGCCTATTAACGCTTACACAGCAACTCTTCGGGTGCTTACTGGTGACCTCACTCACACGCAGGAATACAGCAACACTCTAGGGAGTTGTTATTTGGGCGCGGTTTTCTGTGACGTGGAGGTACTTCCCCAGACAGGCTGCTTTGACGCGCCCTGCCTCTCTTAAAACATCCAGACCAAGAAAAATAGACATGCTCATGCACACATAGAAGTAGGAGGCGGCGGGGCGCGGAGTAGGCGCGCTTTCCTACTTTTATGCATGCACACAAATGTTGCCTTGTGTGGGAATCGAATCCACGAGCGTTGGTGTCAAAGTCGCGTCATTCACGACTGAGCCACCGAGCTCGTCGAAGTCTATCTGGTTTAATACCCATCAGGTAAATGGCTAAGTTGATTTTACTGAAACACTTTTAATGTATATCTAAAAATCGGACTATATTTTAATTTATTTCAATAGAGAGGTTCACAGAAGAACTATTGGATGTGATGTGAACAAAATCGTTTCGGTAAATGTTCTATACTCTTTTTACTCTACCTACCCCGCATATAATGTAAAGATAGGTTGTCGCGAAGATAGGTATGGATAGCTATAGATTTTCCTGTGAGGTAGAGGTATTTCCCGATTTGGGATGCTTCGGCGACCTAATTCTCTTAGGTTAGGTTAACGACTGTCATCTACCGACAACCGAGATCGACGTTTTGCTGACGTGCCCTTTGATACTCCGAGCATTTTGAGGCGACTAACTTGATGGGCTGCAGTTGACGCTGTTTACTCGAGTGTTCGATAAGATTATTACGCACATCGACGCAATCTAGCTTCACAAATTATAACGCTCAAGTTATTAATACTTTCCTGTGAGCTAAGTGAGGTTACTAGTAAGATCCGGAGGACTTGCTTTATTAGCAGCAGGGATAGTAATGAAGGAGCAGTACTCTTTGTATTGACTGTGTTACCTGTGTACCACTAGACATGAGGTGATCAGTATACTAGTCTGCCTCCGTATGTATTGCTATATATAATTATGTCATTTGGTCATTAGATATTTTAGATGAGTTACATATGTGTATCAAATGTTATATTCGATACATATTATCCTGCAATGATGTTTCTCCCTACTTGATATTCGAGTTCGTTACTAACTTGCAAAAGTCACTAAAAGTTTGAGAACATATTGCCATGTGCGAAGAGATCACTGAAATATTTTCATTTACACAGCTGGTGTCTTCGCAGAGATAATCGTAAAAGGCTTACACGTCTCCTGTCGCGCAACATAACCCCTGATCGATGTCATGGAATACATATGCGGCTAAAACGTGAATATAGCAACACAGCCAAGTGTATCAAATAACTTGGGTTGGAAATTAATCATTATCATCTTTAAAGTCAAAGCCAACCTCTCCTGTAAGTGATAAGTCCAATCTTATTCTACCTTTTACTACGACTTACT
Source organism: Pyralis farinalis (assembly GCA_947507595.1). Lineage (NCBI taxonomy): Eukaryota > Metazoa > Arthropoda > Insecta > Lepidoptera > Pyralidae > Pyralis > Pyralis farinalis. The sequence continues at coordinate 8,509,553 of OX382266.1, forward strand.
ATCGGCAAAACACATTTTTAATACGCGTATTATATACAATACATATATTTCCGAATATTGTCACATGGGCTTAGGGCCACTGGAGCAAGAAGGGCCGATATTTTATAAGACAAAAATTAAAAAAAAGAAAATACCGACAAGATTTTATTACAAGAAAGAGTACAAGAACAGGGGTCGTGAGTAAGGTTGTGGTTTCCGCTACGGTTTTCTAATAGGCACTTAGCTTTTCGTGGAGATTTAGGTTGCGCGCCGAAGATGAGGGCAAGCGTGACGCAGCAGAAGGTTAGGTGCGACAGCGTGACTCAGCGAAGCAGGCAGCTCCGGTAAGTGCTAGATGTTCCGGTAGCATGGGTCCGGCAGCACAGAACAGAGGTAAACTACCCGTATGAGTGAATCCTGGAACGCAAACGTCCAGTGTGTTAATAGCTGGTACCGCCTTGCCCCCCGATTGCCAACAAGCTTAGACGCTAGCCGCAGAGAGGGAAAGCAAAGCGTCTAAGAGGCTAACTAACAGTCGAACGGCAACCGAGAAAAAGTAAAAGACAAAAGTAGTTAGTTAGACTAAATTTATCTAATAGTTGTCGCTAGAAGAGCTTATTACACCGACCAGATGGCACTTGTTGAAGCGTTTCAAGGTTAGACAATTTGAATTAAACAATTTTTAACGGAAGTATCGCGTGTTTTATTTAGTTACAATTGTTTAATTCAATGTGCAACAATCGCGAAAACCTAAGACAATACTAAATAAATTGAGTTTAGAATTCGTTTAAGTGCGCATTAGAATACCTTCATGTAAAAAATGGGATTTTATATAGCTTAAAGGATAAACCGCTATAATATGACTTTGAATTATGAGTATTCGTATTAAATACGAATACTCATAATTCAAAGTCATATTATATCGCAATATAACAACTCGATGCAATATGATCACATTAAACACACTCATGTTAATGCAGTTCATTTACACAGAATTCAAAAGTTTTGTTGTTACCGTGTGTTTATGTTGTTGTTGTTGGCCTTTTGAATAGCAAAATACTTTTATACTGTCAGAATATATTAATTTTATATTTATAAAGGTTTGTTATAGTAATTTTTCAAATACGCTGTAAGTCTTTATAATATAATAAAATAGAAGAATTTAGAGTATTTTGTACAAATCGTGTTAAATTGGATCAAGTTCAGCTGCTACCAGTTGGATACATTAATAAGAGTTATCTCAGTTTCATGCGCAAAACATTCGCGGCTATCCCTGTATATGAACGAGATATGTTATTAGGCCTGTATTATTGCTGTTCTTTTACCCACATAATAAGGTATACCACCGTCAATTGACACCAAAAATTTGATATGTATTAGAAATACCATCAGGATCAATATGAAGTGCTGCAAGATCAACAGCATTGGCAACGGTTTCTATGCAGAAAAAATATTAAGCTAGCAACCCTCTACATACTATATTATACCTCGGAGACTGCATATATACGAGCGGCACGTTGTCAACGGCAACGGCGGGCAACTGCAGCCGCCGACACACGGCGACGTCAGCTGTCGACAAGTCGGCGTCTGCCACGCTTGCAGTTGTAGTGTGCCGTGATGTCATTTTGTCAGTAGACTGCAAATTGTCCAGGAGTGTGCAAGCGTCGTGTGTATATGTATAAGTGTGTATAAAAATGAGCTCGAACGACGAAGTTGATGTTAAATTGCTTAATGTGGCAGTAAAAGAAAATGTATTTTGCGACTAGCTCCTGTACAAAGATAGCCGAGGACGGCTGGCGCAAGTACTCGGCGCTGACATTTCGGCAGCTGCCATTGACGTGCGTGTCGATGGCAGCAGTTACCTCAATCATGGATAACGTGTCGCTCATGTATAAGGAGCCTTTGATAGTACCGGAATCTGAGTGTCGGGAGTCAGTAATACTCAACGACATTTCGCTTTGTTATTGAGATTACCGATATAAAGCTTCCGCAATGCGGAATGGTAGGTGTCACAGCCTATTTGTCATTTAATGTACTTGCAGTCAAATACTTTCTTTTTTGGTCTGCTCTAATCTGATCTGGCGTGGAGTCCCCTCGAGCCCATCGGAGTCTCCGTTTAATCCCGTCCATATTTTTAAGTTGCATTAAATAAATATTTGTTCGCGTGTTGGATTGACAATAAGTCCAACACAATCAATATATATTAATTTTGTAGCCGTGCGAGTGGTTCATGTGTTCATGGTTTTGATGTAACCACTTGGTGCAGTACAGTTTCGCTAACTGTCATTTTGTCCGAGGCGAACCTAAGTCTTATTACTGTATAAAATATCTTTCCCATGTCCTTTCTTTAGTCCTTTTAGTTTTGGGTTAACGTTCTACCCCTAATTTCAAGCATCTCGTCTTTGGGCGAGGCACAAAAAGATCGCATGTGAGTGTTTATTAGTAATTTAGTAAATAAAACGTAAGAATTAAAAAAAAATAAGTAGTCTTTTGCAAAACCCATTACTAATAAAATTGGTAACAGAGTGCAGTTATACAACATAGAGGATAACATTTTTACGATGCTATGAAAATTTCCTCGTGTGGACATAATACTAGCATTGCTATTCCATAATTCTGACAGCTATTAGCTCTTAGACTATTATCTACAACCAAAATATCATATTCCTCATGGCAAAACATGTGGCCAAAATACAGATTCCGTATCCCGTTATACAAATTTAATACTATACTATTATCAGAGAATTTGGACAGGACTCTCCGGAGCATGTTTGTGTATGTTGGAATACGCATTAAAAAATATAAATCATCTTACATAATCAACGGTAAAAATAACACCAAGACTTTAAAATGGTTAAAATTTCCAATTTCACGGCTTTAATAAAGTCAAAAACATATATGGGATCAATCGAACTCTAAAGGTTTTACAACCAAAATCATATTTATTCATCATAAAAGTTTAAACCCTTAAAACTGACTTCAGTAATGTTGTGACTCCACAACGTTCATATGGTATCAATCGAGCGTTAGGAGCCTCCTAATAAGCAGAGTTTTCAAAATCGGTTCACAATTAGCAAAGATATAGCCAACATAAAATGAAAATAAATATAAATATCCTTTATTTGTACAAATAACAATAGTGGTTAAAACCGCCACCAGGGTCGTCAATACGTGCTTTCAGCACACTGTAAATGTGCTATTATATGTATCAATAAATATAAAAAATTTAAATCATCTAAATAATCCGACAGGGAAAGTAACTATATAAATTTTATATATTTTATCCGTGCGACGACGGAGAAAGAATACTAAAAATCACTGCCCCCTCTCTTCCCGTGGGTGTCGTAAGGGGAGACTACGGGATTTCCTTAGATTCCAGCTTCTCTGCCAGTGGTAGGGTAAATACCCGCCCCGTTGGCTACCACCGTACACACGGCGGAACACCTGTGAAGTGACGTACCTGTGAGTAAGTGGCGTTTTGGGATCAGCTGGTGTGTATCCAATGCTCGGGGGATTATTGATGCGATATTGCGGAAACAGTGACGGATTTTGTCTATCTATTGTCAGGAAGACTGAGCTGACCCGTCGGCCAGACCCATTGAAACGATTATTCCGCTGGCCGGCCACAGTATTCCATTCCCTGAATATGCTAGGCATGGATATTCGTTGCAACCTTTAACAACGAAACTACATCGAGAGCCTCATATCAACAGCTTCCAAAAAACTCAGAGTCCTGAACAGGGTGTGTCGATTCTTCGCGCCGGACCAGCTTTGTCTACTTTATAAGACTCAAGTTCGGATCTGGGTGGAGTATTGCTCGCATCTCTGGGACGACTTCGCACAATATCTTCTCGAGGCTCTCGATAGGTTGCAGCGACGGGCTATCCGCATAATAGACGATGAAGAGGTCACCAAACACTTAGAACCTCTTTAACTCCGTAGTGATATTGGCTCGCTAAGCGTATTTTACCGCATTTACCACGGTGAGTGCTCTGGGGAACTATATCCCTTATCCCACACTCTCCCTTCCATCATAGAACCACACGTGCAGGCTTGCGATGTCATTGTTCCATCGTTGAGAACATTTCTTCACGTACCAAAAAGTTCGGCAACACCTATCTCTGTCGTACCATTCAAAAGTGGAACACCTTGCCTGTACATATATTTCCTCCTTCCTACAATATAGGATCCTTCAAAAGAAGCGTGAAGAAGCATCTAGCGGGCCAGCATGGCAGCGTCAACTGACAGGACACTGTGTAGTCTTTTGTCTTGATTTGGGCTTGGGATTGGGGCTTGTGCTTACCATCAAGCGAAGCGGAGCCACTATGCTAAGCTTACATAAATAATAATAATAAAAAACTTCACCTCACAGAAATACGCAGTCGAATAACAACTCCCTGGAGCGTTGTTGTCTTTCTGAAGTTTATTGAGGTTCCCAGTAAGCTCCTAAGGTGAGTATCGTTTGCGCGTTGTCACCCCTGCTGCATACATAGCAGGGCTGGCAACACATGAGAGAAACTTTTTGAATTGCAAACGTTTAAGGTTACGGTAGTCTTATTAGATCAGGTGGGCTGCATGCTTGTATAACTCCTGACGGTGCATAAAAAATGTACTTCGCTTGTCTTTTGCGATAATACATCTAGATTTTTTTAATATACTTGTTCATTCAGAACAAATACGTTGTGGTTTCATTTACTATTGAACCCTCTAAGTATTTTTATAGTTAATATACTCGTATTTACCTAAAACAAACAGAACTCCTACCCATACAAACAAAAAAAAAACAGCATTTATCAAAACTTCATAAAATGACTTACAAGTATGATAAGTTTTTTTATGAAGTTTTGAAGCCAATAAATACAAAATATCACTTAAAAACATTTCTCAAGTTACTTCTCAAATTTGTGGATAGGTCTAGCATACTGATGTTATTCCCTATACGCGTGTAATGAGACTGGAGACCATTCCAGTAAATTCCGAATTGATTAAATAAAGCCACATTTTCCGACCTTGGCCTTATATTAACCAAACTATTAGAAACGTGATGTGCTCAACTCAAATACCTGCGCCCGCCGTGGTAATGAATGTATCGTATTAATTAATTCGGGGTTTCCAAAATCTACTGGTGGAAGGGAAATATAGTATTATGAGATTATTAGTAATGAATGAATTATGTATACGAGTACGTAAGTGATTTAGAATAATTATAAAAGTTTAAATATTAGACATCGTTTCGAAAATAAATTACTTAGCTTCTATCCATTTGGCTTGGAAACAGTTTTCATCTTAATCATTGTACGTAGTAATTTTGTGATACGTCATATTTTTTAACCTTAAAATGGAGAAGACAACGCGTATCTGTAAAGTAATATGTAAAGTGCTTACTGTAGCCTATGAATGCTTGCAATACATGTAGGTATGTTAGTAGGAACATGACAACCTCCCAGGGATTTGGTTGTGATTTTCTGTGAGGAGAAGATGGTTCCCCAATCGCGCTGCTTTGTGCGTCCTACCTCTCTTAAATTAACTAAACTATTGTCATCTATCGAAAATAGCCAGGACCGACGGCTTAAGGAGCCTTACGAGCGCAGATGAACTCCAGATGACTATACCGGTCCATTATTCGACTGCGGTCGATGCTACTTAACTTGCAAGATCAATTAGACTGACACACGCATCGATGTCCTCGACCTTTTATTTATTTCCCCTATACAACATGCTATCTTCACCGATTATGAAACGAAACGAAAAATATTTTCTTACACGGAAGGTCCCAGCGTCCGATTGATCCCATATAAATTTGATAAATTCAGGTTCTATTAAAGTCAATTTAAAGAGTATTTAATATTTGTAATTATATACACCAGCTGTTAAACTTGCAACTTGACAACATGCAAGAATAGTTAATTCCAATAGTTAAATCCAGAGAATAGTTAATTTAAATATAGCTTTAATTCTCCAGCCAAGCCACGTTCATGTGCGGTTGGGTTTGGCTGTAACCATTACAACTACCATAAACATCTAGTAATTGCGACAAAACATTCTTGAGTTTGTTTGAACGTGTCAAAAATACTCGTACATAATATCATCGTACTTATATCGGATTAGTCGAACGTTAGGAGCTTCACTTTCACAGGAAAATTAGAATTCTCGCATATTTTTATATTGCGTTTGCACTAATATTCTTTGAAATCATCGAATTTTCACAACACTCAAATTATTTTGTGATAAGACATAGGATTTTAGCACCTACTTAATAAAATACCATCATAGAGAAACAAAAAATAGTTGCGTGCACATAAAAAAATATATAATCCCAAAACCAGAACCAATGAAAAGGGTTTACGGTTGATGATGAAGTGGATGGATGCGCTTTCAGCAGGGATGGAAGGTACACCGCGGATGTGAAAAGACGTTACGAAAGTAAGTGCTGGGAATAGTGTGAATAGAGCGTTGGGAAAACTTCTTGGCAGTAAAAAATTGAGCCAGAAGGCACAGGTCGCTATACACAATGCAGTACTGGTCCAACGCTTACTTTTGGAAGCGAGAGCTGGGTATTGCAGAGAGAGCATGAAAGTAGGATAAACGCGGTCGAAATGCGAACGTTGCGCAAAATTTGTGGCATAACGCTTGTAGACCGTATTCGCAATGATGATGTTAGAAACTAGAGTTGGTCTGAATTGAGCGTCGATGTTAAAATAAGAAGAGGCATGCTCCGTTGGTTCGGACATGTAGAAAGAATGCAGGATGAGAGAATGACGAAGCAGATATACAGTGCAAAAATGGAAGGATTTAGGAGCCGAGGAAGACCAAGACTTACCATGGCCAAATTGGTCGTGCTCTATCAGAAGGTGAGGTCAGGAGCCCTAGAAACCGGCGAGCGTGCATGAGAAGAGCAATGAATTTCTCTCTGCCTACCCCGCAAGGGATCTGGCGTGAAGTTATAGAGATAGATAGATAATCCCAAAAGGATAGAGGCAGTTTTGCATCCATACCCCTCGAATATATTACTTTGCTAGTAACTTAATTTATTTATGAGTTACGGAAAGTTGTCAGTGTGCTAGTATTTGGCTGGCCCTGACTTTCCCATTTGCCAGGAGTGTACGAGACGTAATTTTAATTACATCTACTACAACTACATACGGTCGGCCGCACTCGAAAATTTATATCGATAAACATCAATCGATAAAATTCGTCTTCGGGCTTACGGCGATGTTACGTGGTCACATCACATCGCTGACAAGTTGATCGCAATAAAATAGACTAAGCAGTCATTTCGTATTTTATAGCTGCAAATAATTATTTGTTACATTTTGCTCTAAAATTCTAGAAAAATACAAGGAAATGGAAATTCCAAGACTAAACCGGATTACATTTTACTCTAACCAAAGCATCATGGATTCATGTCTTTTATGGTTCTGATATCATAAAATTGACTCGGACCCATTATTAGTGATAAATTCTAGATAGATAGATACTAAGACTAACTCAGTTGACGTCTAAATACCTACTGAAATGTGGTCACGCACACGAAGACCATCGCAATAAAATCGTTTGATGTGTGCTAATTTACCGACAACAGAGCGAAGTTTCCGAAGATTCGCCTGAGGAAATACCAAAGTATTCACATTGTCCTAGTTACGTACATTACGATAACACGAATATTCGTGTTATCGTGATATGTGCGGCCGCGGTATTAAAGACAATTAGTTTAAAGCATAAATAATCCAGCATTATATAGTGGACTGCTTGAGCTTTTGTTGCGTAACCTAAACATACAATTCCTACCACAGCGTTGTGGTAGGAATTGTACTACTCTGTGTAAAAAGTATCGGGAATATGTCAATAAAAAGACCCGCGTAAAAGAGGTCGTTCTAATTTTTTTACTGCATGTTGGTAGCACTGTACTGATTTAGCGCGCAAAATTTGAGCGGGATCTGTCATTTAATTTGTTTTAAACTACACTTTTTGTTGGTCATAGTTTTGAGTCCTCGGCGATTTTTACAATGGAAAATATTGTTGAACAAAGAGTGTGCCTTAAATTTTGTGTTTCAAATGATATTTCATGTGGTGAATCACTAAAAATGTTGCGAAATACCTACGGCGAATCGTGTATATCGAAAACAAGGGCTTATGAATGGTATAAGGCTTTTAAAGAAGGCCGAGAAGTAGTAGTAGACTTGCCTCGTTCTGGTAGACCTTCAACCGCTACGACCAGAGAAAACATCGACAGAATCAAGAAGCTAGTGCTCGAAAATCGACGTATGAGTCTGAGAGAGTTGGCTAGTGAGGTGAACATATCTTTTAAGTCCGTCCACAACATTCTCATTGACATTTTAGGCATGAAACGCGTCGCCGCTCGACTAGTTCCAAAAGAGCTCAATTTTGTTCAAAAAGCGCAGCGAAAGCATGTCGCTGAAGACATGGTTTCCCGAGCTTCTACGGATCCGACCTTTATGAAACGTATAATAACTGGCGACGAGACATGGGTTTATGAGTACGACATGCAAACAAGCCAACAGTCTTCAGAATGGCGTCTCGAAAACGAGCCGAAACCCAAAAAACCGCGGCAAAGTCGCTCCAAAATCAAGGTGATGCTGACAGTTTTTTTTGACTACCGTGGTGTGGTTCACTCCGAATTCCTTCCAGAGGGAGAAACAGTGAATAAAGAATATTATTTAGGCGTCATGAAGCGTTTGCGTGAGAGTATCCGCCGAAAACGTCCAGATTTGTGGCAACACAACTCATGGATGCTGCACCATGATAATGCACCATCACACACAGCCATTATAGTGAAAGAGTTTTTAGCGAAAAATTCAACAAAAGTTCTCGACCAAGCACCGTATTCACCTGATATGGCTCCGTCTGACTTTTTTTTATTTCCCAAGTTAAAATTACCACTTCGAGGAAAACGTTTTGAGTCGATAGAAGCCATAAAAGAAAATTCGCTGAATGAGCTAAAGGCCATACCGCAAATAGCCTATGAAAAATGTATGGAAGACTGGGTGAAGCGGTGGAGATGTTGTATTGCAAGCGATGGGGCCTACTTTGAAGGCGATAAAATAAATTTAGATGAATAATTTGTATTTTTTGTTTTATTGACAAATTCCCGATACTTAGTACACAGAATGTATGTTTAGGTATAAATAAATAGACTGAATTTGTTATTTCGACAAAAAATATTGTGTTCGGTTTTTTAGCGAAAATATATACAAGCAGCGTATGTTGACGGGTGTGAACAAACTTATTTTTTTATATCTGCTATGAGTAAACTCATTGGTTTGACGTTTTCAGTTTTAATTCCAATTTTAATATACAATAAACGATGTAATTTGTAATAAATATATTTTTCATCATTGTTGTTGTTGTTGTTGTAATATCTTTATTGTACGATAAATAAAAAAATAATTACATTGTGTGGGTGAAGTGCCTATTTACTCTTGTAATACAAGGCGTATAGCTCGCGAATCACACCGACTAATACACCAACTTCTCAGGGATTTAATGGGAATCCCATACTTGTACACTTGCAGGAATACAACATCTTAAGTAAAGTGTATATATCACTTGTAACTACGTAATTTAGTTAGATAGTACCTATCTATAATTGATTATCCTTACACACATGAATAAAATTGTAACAGTGTATATTTTGTACATGGATTTTTATTACGCATCAATGATCTTGAATATTAATAACAATATCGAAGCCAAACAGATATTTTTATAAATTGTTTGTTGATTTTGTATTGTGTGTACAAAATCTTATAAATCGTGTAATATTTTACATGACCGGTGGTTTATATTCTACATGTACAACATTTAGGTATGTGTATTTGTTGTTGTTGTTGTAGGGGATTTGTTTATATGAACAACATGTTATTCAAAAGAGGTAGTGCATCAAAGCAGCCCGTCTGGGCAAGTACCTACCTTACAGAAACCGTAGCCAAATAACAGCTCCTGTTTGTTCTTGCGTGTGAGTGAGGTCACCAGTAAGTGCTTAAGGAGTTGCTGTGTTAGTAGCATAGGTAACATCGCTCGAGTAATACATAAAGTATTGTAAGCGTTTATAGGCTACTGTAACCGCTTTACATTAAGTAATACGGTCTACCTTGCATGCCTTCTGACATTGTATAAAAAAAAATTTGGTGATTTTTGCCCCAGGTGAGTTAATATTTTTGGGACAAAAATATGAGAGCTGTGCAATTATTTTTGACTCTGAACACAATTCTAAACAACGTTGACAAATTGCGGTACACTTAATTGTTAAACATTCTCGATAATAATATGAAAGTGATATTGTCAATGACAAGTCCTATATCTCGCTATATCTCTCGAAGATACTGCAAAAATAAGGAAAATATAAATCAAAGTAAAACAAGGTTTCTTTCTCTCCACTACCCTCGCGTATTACATTTTTTGAAATATAGTCTTATGGTATGTCATTTAATTCTCTTATTTTACTTTTTCTTTTTTAATCTGCTAGCATTTCGGAAATTACTATTGGCAAAGAAGAAATGCCGAAAGAAACTTGTCCCTTTTAAAATTGACAATTAGATATTACAATAAATTCACATTAGTATATTGGTACAATAATGATATCTAATAGTAGAATTAAAGACTATTACGGACAGGTCGTCAGTGCTGAATTATTTCCAGACATCTTTGTCAGTTACATATTCATCAATTCTATAATAAGCCCTTTTAAACGAGAGTATTTTTAAGGTGTTTTTGAATGCATTGTCAGGAAAAGATAAAACTGTTTCAGGCAACTTATTATAAAATCAAATACAATTTACAAGAAAATATCTACCAGTCCTAGCAAGCCGATGTACCTATACACAACTTATTTCTACTTCTAAATTTTACGCTGAAGTTTGGAAACCACTTTAAATTTTTACGGATATACATTATGTTTTCATAAATATATTGAGTAGTAACAGTGAGGAAATTTATTTCTTTGAACAGTTCCCTGAGGGATTCTCTGGAATCCATGTTATAAATAGAGCGAATGGCTCTTTTTTGTAAGATAAAAATTGTCTCAATATCAGCCGCCGTTCCCCACAACAGTATACCATACGACATCTTTTATTTAAATATCTAATCAGTTCACAGACAGAGAGAGCAGTGACAGCCCAATAGGTAAAGAACGGGCCTACTGACCAACTGGTCGCCAGTTCGAATGCTGGCATGTACCACTAAATTCGTTCGTGTTATCGGATTTATGTACAGATTTGTAATTATCACTTGCTCGGTGGTGTAAATACATTTCGAAAGACGTATTACCTAACCTAAGAAAGGTCTAGTTTTCCCCCTGAATAGTGGAGGTCGGATGGTAGTCGTTGCGTGTAAAAATCTGTGTCTTCGTCAAATCTTGAGGCTTAGGTATCGGACCAAGTCAATCCAAATAGATAAGAAAACGGGATAAAACTAAGAGAAGATTGTTCGTACAGAGAGTACACAGGAGCACAATCTATTTTTGTATAACACGTTAGGGATGAAAGCAATTTGGAAACGAGGCTGCTTCTGAACTGTTCGACCGCATGCTACCGCTGAAACCGACTCTGTATTCCGTCAAAAAATTAATAATAATACTAAGTATCTATCTATAACTTCACGCCAAATCCCTTGCGGGGTAGGCAGAGAGAACCGAGCGCTCGACTCGACTCGATCCTTACATACCTCACTCGCTTCTTAAGCCTTCAGAACCCGTTAGGTATATAACCTTATAATATTACCTTTTCCCATACATTTCGCGGTCATATATGACCACACGGGTTTCGAAGGGTTAAACATTAATTGCACTTCTCATGCACGCTTGCCCGTTTCAAGGACTCCTGGCGTCACCTTCTAATAGAACACGACCAATTTGGTCATGGCAGGTAAGTTTTGGCCATCCTCGGCTCCTACATTCTTTCACTTTTGCATTATATATCTGCTTCGTCATTCTTTCATCCTGCATTCTTACTACATGTCCCAACCAACGGAGCATGCCTCTTCTTATTAAGACACCGACGCTCTCTTTCAGTATATATACACACTTATATATATAAAATAATACTATGGTAACATATGCAGAAATATTTTTGCCGTTCTAATATATTCAACTCATATGTTTCAAAGTGCAACAGAACACAGCGATAATGATTATTTTGCTACAGCTCGCTCGTAATTCTTAGTCTAAGGTTGTAAGGTGTTGGTAACAGCGTAATATTGTTATCTCGCTCAGTAGGTGTTGCACTGAGATATTCCACAGCATACCACAAACGAAAGTGGAATTCGAGAAATGCGAATGCTAAGGTATTTAATACTCCCATTACTTTAATCCTCATTTTTGCATTTGCAATGCTGAAAATGAAAAATAGCGAGAGGTCTGAAAATTTAAGACTTTAATTTTAGTTGTTAGCAAAAAGTGTAATTAATTTGTGTCTTCTCTCTATCCATCTTCAACAAGAACGTGGCGTTTTAGTTAAATGAAATAAATGTTTTCGCATTTATTTGATTTATACCGATTGCATTTTCACATTTATACCTAGAAAACTTTTGCGAGTAACATAGTTTTACTTCTACTACCTTTAACTCTTTCAATGATATAGCACTCGGCCAATATTTCTGATATCTTGACTTGGTAATATTTTGCATAGTGTTCATAATATATTCACTGTGTATATTATGTTCTTTATATTTTGTGTGTGTATTATAACTTTTAAACATTCATATTAGGTGTTTGTGCACTATGAAAATATTCGATTTCATAGTGACGGTGGGCTGTGCTTCTATCTATAAGTACCGCTATGTATATACGTATGGGTAGATAGGGTTACAGGACCAGAGCACAAATCCAATTGTCGAGAGCCGTTATTTCTTATACACATAAAAAAATATTCTCTTATCCAAAATACTTTCTTCTGTTTCAAAACAAAAATCTTCGAACAGTATAACTTACTGTGTAGAAAATTCGGTCCCTAACTATGAGCCCTATACACAAGCTTAAGTTAGCTCAGTGTCCGATAGAGCCATGCTCCATCCGTAAATTTAGAAATGAGTATATCCGTAATATAACCAGAGTTATATATGTGGATCAAATGATCACCAAGCAAAAGTGGCAGTAGGCGGCCGTAAAGCTCGAAGAACCGATGGTTCCTGGGATCAAACGGTTCTCGAATGGCTATCACGTATAGAAAATCGCAGCGTAGGACGGCCCGACGTTCTCATACAGATGGCCCGACTTTCTGATAAAAACCGCAGCGACCAAATGGATGTAAACAGCACAAGACCGATCATTATGGAAGACTAATGGGTAGTCTATATTTGACAGTAGACGTAATTTGACTGAAATGAAGATCTATATACGATATTAGTATTATATTTTTGTCTGTAATAGGTAGTTGGTGGTTGGTAAGAATTAAACTAACTAATTTGCATTTGTATTAAAAAACTCATATAAACTATATAATATTTTTTAATACAACACTCTTGGTTCCAATAAGCTATTCATCTCTCGAATGTAATGGCCAACTTATCTCCCAAATATCAAGCATAATGTGCTATTACGATAGTTCCATTCTATAATTCATATGACAATTCTAATATTTCACGACTTATACCAACTCCTGATAAATTTTATGATTCATAGATATCATTTATACAAACCAAAGGGGGAATTAAAGTAAATCCCTTTTGAACTGGTAATTAATACAGAAACGAGTTAAACCACAGAATAACCATTGCTATTGCTGAGAAATGTTCCACATTTACAAATGTCTTTTGGTGTAACGGAGCGCGAAAATTATTTGACTGAAATTAAACTGTGTTACAAGACTTGGTATAATTATCTGGTCTTAGTTCCCTCCTTACAGATGTTTAAAGGACTAATTTATATTTACCATTCTTCAGGTTGTGATTTCTCTTAGAATATTCGTATGATAAAATATTAGAATTAAGTTTAAAAGGTCTATTTCTTATATTAAGTCGAGGCTGACCTCGATATATGGTTGTATGGTTAGGTACATCAAATCTGATACTCGATTTAATCCATTAAATCAATAAGTTCTAGTAACAATCGCGGTAAAAGAGTTTTAGATATAAAATTAAAAACGAGCAAGTCTTACAATAGTCGCATATAATATGTAATATCTGACATCTTACTTTGGTAATATGCAACATTGACATTATATTCTAAAAAAAATATTCAGGTACCTGCTTTTTGAAATGATCTTTCGTAACGAAGAATAATTCTTTTCAATGACAATTGTATCTTTTTAATTAACTATTTCCCTTTCTTGTTCTCGTATCATACTGAGTACCTCTCGGAAAAATATGGATTGGTACCATCTGCCGGCCAACTACCACCACGCGCGCTCAATGGTCAAATCAAATAGCTCGCTCATTAGTCAATTCAAATAGCGCGCGCTTCCTCGGCTTCCTGTTACACACCTCCATCCCTTTTCACGAAATCACTCCCACAGATTGCAGAAAAGTGAGAGAAAAGATGTTACATATCAATAAGTAGCTTCAAACCAGCGTAACACGCAGAAAGGTCGATATATTGACAGAGAACATCTCACAATCGAGCTCACGGGAGATTCTCCAGAGGACCGATATTACTATGATTACGGCAATTCTCCTATTACCATCTTATATATCATAATATATATATATATATATATACAACAAAGAGAACCTTGCCAGGTCTACCTCCACTTCTAATAAACGAATACATCGTATGCAAAAATCTACCTAAAACCAATGGCAACCCGAAGGCGAAATTACTCGAATAAAGTCACAAGTAGGTATTACGCGTGCAACGTTATTTACAAAGCCAGACATGGGACGCTGAACCCTCTAGATTTACCAGCCACCTTTGCCTACGAAATAAATAAGACTCTTGCGATGTAGATCGGTAACTCTGACCTCATCCTACAGCGACTAAACCAGTAAGGGAAGTAATTTAGTCACGATAAGTGCTGTTGTAAAAAAAATCGAGGCAGTTCCAGGATCCACGAGGTACATAACATCAAGAATATCAGAGAGAAAATATTTTTTCTCTGATAGTGATTACGGTGGATAAGGAACCTGCTTATTTATCAACTGGTGTCCGGTTTAAATGCTGGCATGTACCAATAAATTAGTGTTTTCAGATATATCTACAGTGGGCCACATAGTAAAGTATATCACCTGTTAAAATCGACAATATTCATATTACGTTATAAGTTGCTGTATTTGCAACGCCAGCTTTTGCTTTTCAGTGAAATGTGCAACAATCGAATTTAAATACGCAACGACACTAACACGCACATTTCTTGCCAGTTATCTCGTTGACAGTCGTATTTTTGCATTGCTGATACTGATACAAAATTAAAATACTTAAAATACTCGTTATAGTATCACGTGGCCTAACCGGAATCAAGCTACGTAAAGCAGCTCATTCTAAAAACATACTGGCTTTAAATCCCAAGACATTCTCATTTTTCCCATTTTTCGCAATTTTATAAACTACAACGTTTGCTACAACCATATATTACCCCAAATAATAATTATAATTACTTGCCGTACCGTGTGCATATTTTGTGTTGTATATTTTGTGTTATCTTTCCATTGATTATAACTTTTGTTGAATTGTGGCGCGCTTAACAATATTTTTATGGCACAAATAATTGTTCTGTTTCAACAAAACATGAGTATCGGCAAAATTGCTCGTCGATGCATATAAACGTAAGTATTTTTAACCATTTTCTTTTTGTTGAATTACCTGTAGCAGCCATAAGTTTAAATAGATTTTTAATTATTATTTTGTAGAAATGGACTGTTCGACGATAGATGGATGGATCAAAACAAAAGAAAACCTTTGTCAATTGGTGAACACAACATAGATGTCATTGCAGGGCACTGACTGGAATATCTTATACGTATACGTTATTAGTTTATACTAATTTATAAATATTTTTGTTTCAAATATTGTTACTTTTATACCTTTAAGCTGGGTGAGCCTCTGTTCAAAGTATAAGTGTTTAGTTAGACAATTTTTAATGAAGTGGCAGTGATGTTATTGCTATAAAAGTTAGGTTTCCTAACTATATGTTTATTCACTAATCTAATCATCAACTTGACCTCCTTATATCTAACTTAAATAAACTAGACTAACTAACATAGATAACCTTACAGTATCCATAAATTATTGTTTATTGTATATATGAAATGCATTCTGATGTAACATTCTAATGTAAACTTCTACGTTTATAGTATATTTATTTGTCATAATAAACAACTGTTATTTGTGACAGTTTTGTTTCATTTCCTTACTCACTGAGGTATCTTCAATTATAATATATCAATTCTAATAAATATTAACATTGTAATCTAACTCATATAAAATAAAGAAATAAAAAAATAACCAAAAAGTTAAATGACTAGGGAGATTCGATCCCAGATGTTATACCTAATAGAAAGTTGTTTAACAATGACGAAATTTTGAATCACATGTTATATACGTTGATTGCACGTTACAATTGCACCGATTAGGCCCGACGATACCCGATAACACACGATGACATTGCCCTCGTACTAACATCGAGGTGGTATACTTTTCTTTGTGGCTTTGTTTACATATTTGCAATTATCATTTGCTCGGAAGTGAAGAACAATGTAATACAATATATATTATAATCTACAATTATAACTATTGAATTTTCGTTATGAACAAAAGTAGGATAAATGAGAGCGTTATAAATTAAACTTAGAAAAATATTACGAGCTCGGTGAAGTAGTGGTTGGTAATACTACTTTGACATCAAAGCTAGTGAGTTCGATTGCCGCCAAACAAACATTTGTGTACATGAACATGTCTGTTTGTCATGGTCTGGGTGTTTTTAAGAGAGGTAGAGCACATCAAAGCAAGTCGCCTGGTAAAGTTTATAAGTGAAGAATATCCTCACTTATATGCTTTTGAATAAATGAACCTTTTAAACATCCAGAACTTCGTGTTAAGATTATGCAGTGACATGTTGCGTCATTTGTTCACATACAAAATATTTTTACAATATATAATAATATATTTAAGGAACAAGCTCGGTGGCTCAGTCGTGAAAGATGCGACTTTGACGCCAACGCTCGTGGGTTCGATTCCTATACAGGATAAACATTTGTGTGCATGAACATATCCGTTTGTCTTGGTCTGGATGTTTTAAGAGAATTAGGGCGTATCGAAACAGCTCTTCTGGGGAAGTACCTCAACATCCCAGAAGACCGCAGTCAAATAACAATTCCCTAGAGGGTAGTTGTTCCTGCGTGTGAGTGAGGTCACCAGTAAGCTCCTAAGGAGTTGCTGTGTAAGCAGCAGACGAGCCATAGCGCGAGTTGTAATTAATATATTACAAGCGTGAATAGACTACGGTAACCGCTTTACATCAGGTGAGCCGTATGCTTGTATGCCTTCCAACGTTGTATAAAAAAATCGTAGTGAATATTTATCACCATAATTCTTTGTCATAACATGCGCATGACGTCACAAGCTTTTTACGCCGCTTTTTTAATATATATTTTAATAAACATTTAAAGGATCCAAAATCACGTTTAAGGAGATATGTAGTTTTAAATCCTTTAAAGGTTTGTTTATTTAAAACAATATTATATGGTGATAAATATTATTTTTCATTAATTTGAATCCTTTTTGCAATGTTCGATCCCCATTGCTAAGTTTAAGAGGGCGCACAAAGCTAAGTGGCGCCCTCATTTTGTTTTTATTAATAACGCTGAATTTAAGACCAATTCTAAAAAAAACGCTCTATAGTGCACTGAAGAACCATATTTACGTTTTTTTTAAACATATCTTGTATTTATTATCTATGAGAAGTAACCAAAATTTTAATTATTGCTTATTGTGGCCACTTATAGCAATAATCAAAAGTATGACTAATTCTACATAAATAATAAAAACAGAATATGTCTCAAAAAACATAAATATGGTTCTTCAGTGCCCTATAGAGCGTTTTTTTGGAATTGGTCTTAAATACAGCGTTATTAATAAAAACAAAATGAGGGCACCACTTAGCTTTGTGCACCCTCTTAATTATCATACAACATATAGCAGCGGTGAAAATTTTATTCGCTACGTTTATTACATACGAGTAGATACAGACAGCTCTCCATTACTATAATAATTGAGCGCTATTGATACCCTTTTATTGGATCACGTTGGCCTAATAAAAGCGTGTCAAACAGTAGTGGTACAGTGAATCACATTACCTAGTTTACTTTTATACCGAAGGGTTTTGGAGTATACTCCACGACGCTGCTCAAATGCGGATTGGCGGAGGCCAGTGTTTTCAAGCCGCCCGAGGGCCACCGACTTAGCTTAACGACTGTAATCTATCGACAACAGCCGGGATCGACGGCTTAACGCCCTCCGAAGCGCGGAGAAACTCGAGATAACTAAGCCCATCCATAGACAAGCTGCGGTCGACATTGCTTAACCTTTGTGTTTGGTTAGAATGACACGCGCAACGTCGCCATCGAGCTAATATAGATCTGGTCAAACTAGTCAAAATAGAAATTATATGGTCATCGCTAAAGTAAAAATCGAAAACGGTTTTCTTTTACTGGAAAATCCAAAGTGCCAACCGTAAAATAGTTTTATGTTAAGAGCTTTCGAGTGTTCATTATATTTAGCGTATACAAAATATGAGTGTGTAATGTTTTGCCTGAAAATTTATTGATGTAAGTATGTCGTATCAAAATCTTTATGATTGTGTGAAAAATCGGCTTCACGTTTATCGAATTAAAGTTGTTGCTCTCAAATTGGTTCCAATAGCAAGTTCAAAGAAAAGGCAAAATTTTACAAGAGTATCTCAGTCTTTGTACAAGGCAATTCTCTTTAGGGACCAGTACTATGTTTGTTAGAACATTTTTGTGTTCCTTATACTTATATATTTATATAAAGCATTATTTTAGGTAACAGAGATTATTTTAGATTATTATAGATAATATAGATTTTCCTGTAATATTTACATATTATCTTTGGTAACTGTATACGATATTATATACATAATACTATATATACCTATATATTATATATATATATATATATATATATATATATATATATATATATATGTATATACGTATATAAATATAATTTTGGTAATTATAATTAAATAAGAATACGCGCTCGGTCTACTATCTGATATGAGTAAGGCTTCTAGTTACTTATAAAACTGACACTTGCACGTAGTGCATCCTGCTTAGCGACAGACGAGGCTCTGGTGAAAGAGAGGTAGGGCACGACGTTAGACCGACTGGGGAAGTACCTTCACCTCACAGAAGACGGCAGCCAAATAATAACTCCCTGGAGGGTTGTTGTGTTCCTGTGAGTGAGTGAAGTCATCAGAAGGTGATGAATTGCTGTGTTGATAGCGGAGGTGGCAACGCGCTAGCGACATTAATTTTATTGCTAGCGTTCATAAGCTACGGTAACTGCTTTACATCAGGCGGACCGTATGCTTGTTTGCTATCCATCGGAAAAAAGTAAAATAGCAGAATTAAATAAGATACAATAAGATTATATTTCAAAAAATGTAAGACGTGTCTATGTCCGCGAGGGCCCATTGGCAAATATTTTTTTTTTATCTTTTTTTTTATCGTAGTATAAAAAAATCGGCTAAGTGCGAGTCGGACTCGCGCAAGAAGGGTTCCGTACCATTATCTATAAAAACGGCAAAAAAATCACGTTTGTTGTATGGGAGCCCCCCTTAAATATTTGTTGTATTTTAATTTAATTATTTATTCTTAAAGTGTATATAGACCTTTATATTCTGCGAATATTTCAAGCGTCTACCTGTTGCCGTTATCAATATCGAGCAAAAACGAGCAAAAAAATCGGCCAAGTGCGAGTCGGACTCGCACACGAAGGGTTCCGTACCATTATCTATAAAAATGGCAAAAAAAATCACGTTTGTTGTATGGGAGCCCCCTTAAATATTTATTTTATTCTATTTTTTAGTATTTGTTGTTATAGCGGCAACAGAAATACATCATCTGTGAAAATTTCAACTGTCTAACTATCACGGTTCATGAGATACAGCCTGGTGACAGACGGACGGACGGACGGACGGACGGACGTACGGACGGACAGCGGAGCCTCAGTAATAGGGTTCCGTTTTACCCTTTGGGTACGGAACCCTAAAAATCACGTTTGTTGTATGGGAGCCCCCTTAAATATTTATGTTATTCTATTTTTTAGAATTTGTTGTTATAACGGCAACAGAAATACATTATCTGTGAAAATTTCAACTGTCTAACTATCACGGTTCATGAGATACAGTCTGGTGACAGACGGACGGACGGACGGACGGACAGCGAAGTCTCAGTAATAGGGTTCCGTTTTACCCTTTAGGTACGGAACCCTAAAAAGACTACATGGTCTGGAGTGGAAGCATTAGCCTTTAAATATTTTCTATATTGCCTACAGGCTCAATCTCTATACGTCGAAATAGAAAACGTCAGCGAAATCGTATAGTAGAAATTAAACTATTCAGATCTAATACCGTCTCGATAAATGGATCTATTTCAGAGTAGTAGTCTAAATATGTATTCTAATTCTGCACTTTGCTTACGACTTTTCTAAACTTTATACTGATTCATTCGCTAAAAAAAGATTTAGATACAGGATTACCCTCTTTATATGATTATCTTCATTCATTTGTGCTCTACAATTAAAAAGTGTTACAAGAGCCCTTTCAACTTTCTATATATAAGAGCCCCACTCATAATTTAAGATACTATATTTTGTTTAACATGAGTGGTATAAAACATATTGTTTTACATACAAAACAGTACATGCTGCACGAGTCATTTCAATTAAGTAATACAATATACAGTCTTCAAAATATGGAGCAATGATAGCCCAGTAGATAAGGAACTGGCATATTGATCAACTGGCCCCCGTTCAAATCCTGGCATGTACCACTAAATTCGAGTTTTGGGATTTATGCACAACTAGCTACTCGACCCAGCTTCGTACGGGTGATCCAATCATTATCGTTCACAGTATCACCTGCCCCACTGTTTTTGAGTCCATAGAAGACCAACAGACAAACATTCATTTTTATATATACCTATATAGATATTTGTTATTATCACTTATTCAGTAGTGATGGAAAGCATCGTGAAATGCGCACGTCCAGGAAAGGTCTAGTTTTCTCCCTGAGTTATAGAGGTCTGACGGCAGTCGTCGAAACAAGTTTCGGTTGGTTTTAGTAAAAACGCTTACTTCGTATATGTATATATATTTATAATGCTTACGGTTATCGTAACTTTTAGATAGAGCGTGGCTCTTAGGCCCTTCTTTAACCTTGAGCTTTAAAGACTTAGCATTGTCTTAGGTTTTCGCGATTGTTACACATTGAATTAATCATTTTTTAACGGAAGTATCGCGTGTTTTATTTATTTTTTTGAACCTGACGTTTCGAATGCTTTGCAGTCTTCCTGCTACCACGGACGCTGCAAAGCATTCGAAACGTCAGGTTTACCAAAATAAATAAAACGCGCGATACTTCTGTTAAAAATTGCTTTAAAGATTTAGTTCTCTATTTGTTTTCTCAGAATATTATTCCGTATCTCGATATTGAATGAGTGTTCGTAGCACATGACTTGTCCATGCAATATCTGTGGAAACTATTCAAATATTTATGATTTTTTCAGTAAAATATTAATAAACATACAACAAATGAAATCTCGTAAACCTCAATTAAACATGTTAACATACTAACTCTAACGTATGTATACATCTTCGAAGCTTGCAAATTTGTTAAAAAACATGCATGCGAGCATTCTTAATCTAACTTAATGAGTATAGTTCCTTTCTCTGGTTTAAAGTTATTTACCAGATTCACTGTTAATTAAAGTACATAACATTATCCCTAAATCCATTCCCATCATCATTATACTTAAATCCACCGCGTTTAATGACTTTGAACGAGTTGCGGTCTTCGAAAACAGTTCAAGACAGACAAAGGAATTCTGTCTAAAAAGTATTATGAATGTACCTCTAAACTTCTTGTGAATTAAATTTAATGAAATATGATGATATAACCACATATGACATTAATATACAATATAACGCCTTTCTAAGGGTCTAATAATGTTATTGCAAATTTAATTGTTAAACTTACTATGTATTATATAACATATGAAATCTAATTTGCTTCACAATTTCAGAATGTCACTTGTATATAGGTAATACCTACTGTAGTTTCTGAAACTGAAACTCTGTGTCTAAATTATTCATGTGACATGCATTAAATGATTATTTTTGACAATTATTTTTGTATGTTGGACAACAGAATAAAATAGTAACATATTCTTCGGTCTCATTAAGTTTACATGAACATTTTAGTTCTTACTAGTGTATGAAGTATGCTGTCAGATAAATAATGCAACGATGGCAGGGTAGACTATTTTCGTATATTTGTATCTTCGCCAAATCCTTAGGCTTAGGTAGCGGACTCGCCAATTCTAATGGTTTAGGAAACGGGAGAAAGCTAGGAAGAAACTCCCACTTCATGAAATGTTAAGGGCAAACAACACTATTTTCTCGTTTCATATCACATTTGACTACATTTTACTACACATAAGTGAATTTAACCTAGGAAAAGTATTATCTATCTACCTATAACTTCACGCCAAATCCCTTGCGGGGTAGGCAGAGAGAACCGAGCGCCACGTGACTCGATCCTTACATATCTCACTCGCTTCTTTAACATTCATTGCTATTCTCATGCACGCTCGCCGGTTTCTAGGGCTCCTGACATCACCTTCTGATAGAACATGACCAATTTGGTCATGGTAGGTAAGTCTTGGCCTTCCCCGGCTCCTACATCCTTCCACTTTTGCACTGTATATCTGCTTCGTCATTCTTTCATCTTGCATTCTTTCTACATGCCCGAACCATCGGAGCATGCCTCTTCTTATTTTAACACCGACGCTCTCTTTCATACCAACTCTATTTCTAACATCATCATTGCGAATACGGTCTACAAGCCTTACGCCACAAATTTTGCGCAGCGCTCGCATTTCGACCGCGTTTATTCTACTTTCATGTTCTTTCTGCCATACCCAGCTCTCGCTTCCATAAGTTAGCGTTGGGACCAACACAGCATTGTGTATAGCGAGTTGTGCCTTCTGGCTCAGGTTTTTACTGCCAAGAAGTTTTCCCAACGCTTAATTCACACTATTCCCAGCACTCACTCGTCTTTCCACATCTGCGGTGTACCTTCCATCCCTGCTGAAAGCGCATCCAAGATATACAAACTCATCCACTTGTTCCAACACTTCATCATCAATCGTAATCCTTACATTAGTTCTGGATTCTTCTCTTTCAAATACCATTATCTTTGTTTTCTTCGCATTCAGTAGTAAGCCTTTCTCCATACATTCGTCTTTCATCGTTGTGACCAGTGTTTGCAGTTTAGAAAAGTATTGTTAAAAGTAGTAAAGTATTAAAAAAAATATTTATAAATATACATGAATTGTTTGAAATGATGCCTACAGCTTCTTCTATAACTCTTCCTCGCCTCCACCGGGCGGTTTCATCGCCAAACACAGGACTCACAATGATCGCGTCCTATGCTGTTCCAGAGAAAAATTCTGAGGACTCCTAGGTTGTTATAAACTACTTTGATGTTTTTCAAAAAAAGACATGAAGAGGTTATTTAAGGGTCGGCAACCAAGCGACCCCTCTGGGTGGGTTTGTAAGATAACGTAATGGCGTAATGGCTCCTCTAGATGGCGCTACATCGTAAACATTGAATTGTGATTGCTCCGTAGTCTAATAAAAATTAAAAATAGTTAATAGTGAACTTGAATATTATAAATGTGAAAATATTTTCGACAGAGTGTCCAAAAACGCGAATCAAACACCTTCTGAAATTATGTGACTATAAAAACGTTAAAATCAAAATAAAGTGTCGAATGTCAAAAGAAATATTCACATGTTTACTCTAGCCCGAAGTAGCAGAAACCCAGACAAACTAATATTCGATACCATTCCCAGAACAGAACGTTATAAAAAAACTGCTTTATTATGTGTAACAAAATATATAACAAAGTACCAGAACATATTAAAATATTGCTATTAAGGTTCAAAAGTAAATTGCGTAGATGGCTTCTTCATAATCTTCTACAAGTGACTATTTAAATCATAAACTCTAATATTATGTAATGATGCACGGATTATGTTAAGATACCAATTGACATACTTACTTCATATTTGACAGTGTATAATTATTTTGTTAATGACCACAGGCTAATGCGTTGTGACATTTTCTATAAATAGATAAGAGTCTTGTAAGCAATTTAATTGATATATCGCACCTTTGCGGAAAGACCGTGATATTTCGAGAAAGTTGTTTTTTTTTTCTTGCAAATTTGAAACCGCCGTATCGAGTTCTATTATCTCCAAAAACGTGGTTTTGATTGTGTGAATAACGGCTGCGTAATAAAAGAAAGAGACAAAATATCACACTGTAGCGTTGTCTTGTTCGACAATTTAGTTGGCTGCGACATTGTGACAGTCTAGTCGCAACCTGTTATTCAAAGAGTGAAGTGTACCCGCATTTTGGAAACAACGTGACCTCACGACTATACCACATTTTATGTAAAAAGGTAAGTTGTTTTAACTACAATATTATTATAGAAAAAATATGACATGTCGTAGATGACACACTATTTAAGTATTAAATGAGATATTCTGGATGTGATCCATTCATAATGTCACATTGTTCTTGTAAAAATATATGACGGAACGTGGATGTAATTGTCGTCAGGTGGCTCGTTGTTCATGGCGAATAAAGCGAAATACCAGCGTAGTTAATCTTCTCAATATTTAATCAGTCCATTACAATAATAATCGTAATAAAAGTTATACTCAGATCGCAGATTATAACGGATTCAAAATGCGGTGGACGCGACACGTGCGATTGGCTCCATTGCTCGATTCGTAATGCCTCTTCCAATGACGCTTCCAATCATCTTGACGTTTTTGACAACTGACAACAATCGACATTTCGAGCAAACCATAACAAACACAACCGGTGTTGCCAATCCAACAATGTCGATTCCACCCAAGCGCCGACTTGACATTTTGATCCGTTATTATTAAAACTAGCATCACGGTGATTGATTTCTTCCGGGCTTCTCAATATGGTGTTGCTACCTCTGCGACATATAGTTTATTTGCAGGGACATCTCAATACGTCACGTTGAAGGTGATATATTTTTTTACTTGTTTCTTTTTTAGTGTGGTATATGTATACGATGTTTCGTTATTTTAGTAATAATTTAATTTTTTAGAGAGATTGTTTTGAATTGTCACGTTGTATGCGTTAACATGTTTTTAATCACGTGTACCATTTTTGCAGATGGGATTACGATCTAGGCGAATGTTAGAACTGGTGACGAATAAAAACTGCATAAAAGGGCTTCCAACAGTTAACCTACAGAATGAACAGTCTTCAGAACATACCATCCAACAATGCGTATTGCAAAATGAGCTCTCCATTGATGTTACGGAATCAAACAATCAATATAATACTATCGAAGCAAATGATGATAGTACTTATTACCAAATGGCAATGTTTCATTTCGTATGCATTTTTAGTTTTTAATTTTCTTTTATACTACGTCGGGAGGCATACAAACATACGACCTACCTGATGTAAAGCTGGTACCGCAGCCTATTAATGCTTGTAATATATTAAGTATCATTCGAGCGATGCCTCCTCTGCTGCTTACACAGCAACTCCTTAGGAGCTTACTAGTGACCTCACTCACACGCAAGAACACAACAAACCTCTAGGGTTGTTATTTGGGTGCGGTTTTCTGTGAGGTGGTGGTACTTCACCAGACGGGCAGCTTTGATGCGTCCTACCTCTCTTGAAATTTTTAATTGTAATAAAAGAAAAAATATTTTTATTCCCTGCAGGCCCTATAGTACATTAAACTTGCGCAAGCGTACCTTATCTACAAGTTCAACTTCCTCTAGTAGCTCCTACAGAAGCAATTCATTCAGAATTGCACCTTCATTTTCACACATTGGTAATAAACACTTAGTCTATTTTCTTAAGATATCTTCCGTATTCCGACTTTCAGAACCTAACGATACGAATTATTTATTGCAGATAGTGATGACTCATTGAAAGTTTCAAAAAGATGAAGATGATAATGAAATCAAACTGGTCGAGATCAAAATTATAAAATTGAAAAAAAATGTCCACAGGGTGTATATTTTAAAATATTATAATGCCAATGAACAATTTAAGAGGGCTATTGTGAATACAAAAAAAAATGTTATAAATATTGCACTTAATAAAACTTGCACAAGATAACCTGGATTAGTGGAGAATAAAAAAAAGATCTCATAGATTTAGTGGCTCATAATCACATTCCTGGTTTTTATAAACATTTTTTTGAATCTCTTTAATCTTGTTTCAAATACAAAAGTATTAAGTAATTTGTAAGGCTACCTGGCTCACTACGACTTAAGATTGATATTAAGTTTAAAGACACATTGTTAAAGTTAAATGTGTTTGATTAGTATTAATTGATATTTTTTGGAGTAACAAAAAGATTTAACAAACGTGTAAAGATTGATGGTTACCCGAAGTGTTCTCTTATTTTTATTTGAAATTTAAATTAGAATTTGTATGTTCTTTATAGAGTTAAAGTTTTGATACTTTATTATGTATACACGTGCTTAAGCACTATTTAACTTGGTGCATTCCAATAAATAAGATTAATTTACTGTTGTTAATTAGTAACTAAGACAAAGTACTATTATTGGTTAATGCTAAGATTAATGTTGATTTTATTAGTTTTCGTTAAAATGTTTTATTTTTGCTCAAATACAGAAACTTTGTACGTCCGTTACAACTCTGAAACGTCAATTAAAGATAAGTAATAGTGTCATTATTGTATTAGATCTATAGTGATATGATCTGATTCACTTGAACTTTATTGATATCTCCTACTTGGAAGCAACAGCTTTAAACGGCATTGTTCACTTGACTTGTTTACATTATTTTTGTTGTTAATTTAATTGAGAGGTCAATTTTCTTTTTCGTTTTCGAGACTGTTTTAATTTAGATTACTTGTGTGATACTGTCACTGTACTTTAGGACTATTTTTGTGTATTTAAAGACAATAGTAATTTGATATAAATGTTTTTATGAAAAAACTTAATAAAAAATGACATTTTTATAACGTGTTTTATTAAAATAACTCAATAATATTCTAAAATTATTGTCATCTACAATGTTACATCACGAGATAACACACATGAAATTTTTCCTTTTTGCAAGAACAACGTGACAGATGTTCCATTTTTTTTTCCAACCGTAATATCATGTTGCCCGGTGGGCTTAAGGTACAAAATAACCTCCAATAACATTAGTTTAATAGTTGAACAGCATCTGTTTCATAGAAATGTAAGCGACAACTTCAAAGTTTTAAAAGTCACTGTATTTCAAAAGTTTTAAAATGGTCTCCTGTGAAATCACTGATATTGAGATATCACAATCTTTCCGCAAAGGTGCGATATGTAACTAACTAGTATATTATTTTCCGAATTGAAATGTTATGCTAGTATTAATAGACACAAATCAAATAATATTTGCGTGCCATCTAATATGGTTAAATAGGTTAAGCCACCTAAAAATTTCAACACCAACATCACATGTATCTACCCTATTTATGTGCAAATAAAGAGCTTTACTTTACTTTACTAATGTAACGGTCACTACTTACGACTAGACACGTTTGTTTGTTACTATAATCTCATCGAAATATATGTAACTACTATGTATTCTGAAAAAAATTAAACGTACCAAAGATCTGTTTTTATCGCACCGTTCCAAAACGGTTTAAGATTAATGGTGTAGGATGAAAGGTCAG
Organism: Pyralis farinalis; assembly: GCA_947507595.1. Lineage (NCBI taxonomy): Eukaryota > Metazoa > Arthropoda > Insecta > Lepidoptera > Pyralidae > Pyralis > Pyralis farinalis. The sequence goes on from OX382266.1 coordinate 8,537,474, forward strand.
TTCCAGAGCACAGAAAAAACTTATAGGGAGATAACTTAAATATTTTTTACGGTATTATTTGAGCAGTAACTGGATGTTTTTCTTAGTAGCACTCATCCGGTAAAATAAAATTCATTGAACCTAAAATGTCAAGTAACATCGCTCGTTTGACGTAAGAAAATAAATTTAAATTAAAAAATAATTTTAATATCAAGCTTTTATTTAAAAAAAACCTGAGAGAAAAGAAAAGAAATAAATTTTAGTGACCTTCGTCATATATCCTAGGTTCAGAATAACCCCTTAGTAATTCGTCGTCATAATATAGGCATATGTAAATAGATAAGTACTAGGGAGATATGTAAATATAGATCTTTCCAAAATAATATATTGTATATATATCTGTAAGATCTGGTGATACCGCACGTGGTAGTTCATCAGAAGGCGACAGGGATCGTCGAACACGACGCAGGGCATCATTCAAAAGATATTTAATGTTTACAGTTCGGAGTCCTAAACATGAATGCGCCAACCTGTTTTATTTTTTTGACACTGGCTACGTAGTTGGTCCCAGTGGGCCGTTACTACGTCACCGGAAGGGATAGGCAGGCGTGAGGCGCCACATCCTGAAAAAGCAAAACAGCGACTGCCTAAGGGACCCCGAGAGGGGTCGAACCTCGGCTTAGGGCGTCGCGGAGCTAAACAATCGAACACGCGGGTTCATGCCTGAATGGTCTATGAAGAGAGGTACCTGAGCTACTCGGTACCCGGTTTATCGAGCAGAAGGCGCTAATCCTCTTTGTACCTTATAAACGATTCTCCCCGCTATGCCCACTTTACTCGTGCAACTTTGTAAACAAGTGCACGTGTTGTTTTGCAGCAAGTCGCACATGTTGTTTACGTCATATTTTAGACTAGCTGCGCCCGCGACTTCGTCCGCAATTAATAGTTATTTTTTATTATTTATTTATATTAATAAAATATATTTTTTTAAATAAAAGTAGCCTAAGTTACTCCTTATTACATCAGCTATCTGCCAGTGAAAGTCCCGTCAAAATCGGTCCAGCCGTTTTAGAGATTAGCCGGAACAAACTGACAGACAGACAGACAAAATATGTAAAAAAAAAATATTTTGGTATATGTACCGTTTATATGCATTTAATAAAAAGCGCTTATTTTAATATTACAAACAGACACTCCAATTTTATTTATCTGTATAGATTTAATTGTAGTTTATTTAATAAGGCATTAAGATAAAGTAAAAATAAATGGTCAATTAATTAGTAGCTAAACACAAATCAACAATATCATAAATTACTTATAATCAACAATAATTTATAGTTGCACTGTCACATCTAGACGCTGTCTATATAAATAATATACAGGTTTACTATATATATCCCTTGCGGTGTAGGCAGAGAGAACCGAGCGCCACGTAACTCGATCCTTACATATCTCACTCGCTTCTTTAACATTCATTGCTCTTCTCATGCACGCTCGCCGGTTTCTAGGGCTCCTGACATCACCTTCTGATAGAACACGACCAATTTGGTTATGCTAGGTAAGTCTTGGCCTTCCTCGGCTCCTACATCCTTCCACTTTTGCATTATATTTCGACAGCGTTTTTCCCACTTTCATGCTCTCTCTGCTATACCCAGCTCTCGCTTCCATAAGTAAGCGTTGGGACCAACACCGCATTGTGCATAGCGAGTTGTGGCTCAAGTTTTTACTGTCAAGAAGTTTTCCCAACGCTCCATTCACACTATTCCCAGCACTCACTCGTCTTTCCACATCTGCGGTGTATATATATTTTATATTTTGAAAACCTATCTACCTACGTACGCCAATATTATGATGTCGAATTACTAAGAGAGGGATTAATCTGAATTTAGAATGTACAAATATTATATAAATATGTGACAAAGTCCCCTTAATTTTTTTTTTACGTTTTAATCTTAAAGGTTTATTATTAACACCCACATGCTATCCAGACATCAGTGTAATAAGAAACTTTGCCTTGGGCTTTAAAGATTTCCTTTGAAATTTTATAATTTCACCTGAGCCTCGTTTGGCAGTCAGTAAGATGCACCACGAGCAAGTAAGGTTGGCTTTGCTCCTGAAAGATGATTTGGAACCCTTACATCCCAATGCAACCAAGGCGAAATACAGGCCAAGCCCTATACACAGCAATTCGTAATGATCTAACAGATATCTAAAACTGTTGAGGAGGACAAAATCGTCTCCGCGGAGACGATTTTGGCTGATGCTGAAGTATCAGGATATGTTAAAAAAGGAAGCTAAGGTTGAATGTATATTAAAGTTTGAAGTCGATACAATTAACCGTTGAAAAGTTTCCTCCTGCAAAAACGATCCTGGCTGGAACACTAAAATTTCTCTACCAGGTTTATTATATTGTCACAGCTTTGAGTGAGCTTAATTAGATACCGAAAAGTTGTCGAAAAATGGTTTGCAAATTTTGAAGAGGACAACTTACGATCAGCGCAAATTAAATAAAAGCGTGTAATAATAAAAAATGTGTATAACACATCCGCGGTAGTGCTAAGTAATTATTAATTTGACTTTTTATACGTAGATCGAAGAACAAATGATAGTCGATAGGTTTTAAAAAATCAAATCTTCTTAAAATTTTCTACAATAATGGCTTCAAATAAAACTTGAAATAAAAATAAAATTTTCTTGAAGTTATGTGAAAAATAAAATAAAATTGACTCAATTGAGCGCAGTTGTTCTATACATATAAGGTGAAAAATAACCGTACGGCCAGGCTGATAGTAAGCAATTACTGTAGTTTATGCAACAACAGAGGCGTGAAGGTTGCGTTGTCGATCCTGTACCTCTACATGCATTTTTTGAAGAACACGATGCTGTAAAATATTAGTAGGGAGTTCACTTTACAACTTAAGCTATATGTATGTCTGTAAGTTTAATGTATTTGTATATTAGGGGTATAATTAAGTAAACCTACTTAAGTTTCAAGTTTATACAATGCTGCAATAAAAGTTCATGTGCAATGAAAACTTTGATACTCGTATTTCGAAACAAGCTTGTATCATAAAAAGAAGTAGTTATCCTTTGCACACGAAAGTTTCGAGTATGAATGAATTATTATCGACTTTTAAAAATATAGAGATGGTAAAAGGCAAAATTGACAGAACCGCCACACATTCTCACCATTGTCTATCCCAGTGGCCAGTATTAACAGGGGTTAACCACTTTAAGAGGTAAGGTTAAGAGAGGTAGGGCAAATCAAATCGACTGGAAAAGAACCTTCACTTCACTGAAAGCTCGATCGAAATAACAACTGATAAACTATGGTTATACTCGTATATCGAACTTTTTGTACTACAAGCTTTACGAAGTTAGTCTGGCTCTGCATCCATAACCTAGCGTCCGATATCCGGCTTTTACTTTTGCACTTCGCGTGGTCTTTGGCATCCACGTCAGTCACTTAACTATGTTAGCAGATTACACAATAACAACTGCAAATGGAAAGACTGTGCCATCAAATTCAACGACTTTTAGAAAACATGAATCAACAATCGATCGAGGCATAAAACGGAAAATATTTTTTTATACAACATAGGGAGGCATACAAGCTTACGGCTTATGAACGCTTGCAATACTGGAAGTTTTTCTCGCTCGTCGCCGATCTTGCTGTTAACACAGCAACTCTCTAGGAGCTTACGAGTAACAAATAACCCTCCAGGGATTTGTTATTTAGCTGCGGTTTTCCGTGACGTGGAGGTGATTCTGCAGTTCGACTTCTTTGATGAACATTATTCTTTTAATAAAACCCAGACCAATACAAACATATATTCATGCACATAAATATTTGTCCTATGTTGGAATCGAACCACTCCGCCATCGGGCTCGTCAGAAACGCTTTATTTGTCCATACAGATTGTAGTAAATACAATTTAATATTCATATAAAAATACCGCAATTTAATGTTTATTTATATGTAGTTCCATTTAATACACACGTCTTATGTTTTCGGAGATACCTAGTCTGGCCATAAGTTCTGTTACAAATGAATATGTATTTATTTTTTAAAGTAATGTTATATTAATAAAAAATATTTGTACATATAAATATGTCATATAGGAGTCTCAAGAGCAAAAAAATAAAAAAATGATTCTATTCGAAATAACCACTTTTCGCTCTGATAGAGGCCTTTAATCTGTCAGGCCACGAATCCATGGATTTACGCACTGTTTCAATGGGAAATTTCGCTACTGCTTGCTCCAGAGATTTCTAAAGAGACACAATGTCAGCGTGTCGTTTTGAGCAGACCATGTCTAAGGGGTTCAGATCTCAGCTAGACGACGGCCAGTATTCGGCTATTATAAACTCCGGGACGTTGGTGCCTTATGACCAGGTGGAGAGTCTTGCTGCAAAGTCCACGGTACACTTTTAAAAAGTGTATTGCTGGGAGGTATCACAACAAGACCCAAGACAGTCTCTTGATATACTTTGGCTGAAATCTCCACTCCTGTTTCAGAAAAATGAAACCCCCCACCAAACTATTACAAACGCAGGATAATGACCACGTTGTACCTTTCCGAGCACTTGGGCCACTTGGGCTTCTTTAGGACTATATGCGTACACTTTGTCATTTTGCTTGTTGTAGTACTCTTCAACCTCGAAAATTTTTTCATCAGTAAAGATGATATTTTTATTATTATTTATTTATTCATTTCACCTGCGTATCAGGGCAGAAGGCGACTTATATTGTGTAAGTCTCATGTCGGACTGCATATTGAGTACCGCAGTCAAAAAAGCCAGTTGAGAATGCGCAAGCTTGCATTGCCAGAGGAACACCTGGCTAGTCAATTATATAATATGTATTTAATTTTTTTTTTAATTTGTCCGCCATTTTGACCATGTTGCACCAGGGATAGGGACGGTGTTCCTGAACATTCCTGTTCTACTATATTTTTCCCTGAATCCGAATCTGAAGTCAAAATTCGAATATTCGAAAAAAAGCGACAGTCAAACGCACAGACAATGACAAAACAAAAATATAACTTAGAATAAGATGAGGTGTGACAGCTTTACATTACAAAAATGCTCTCTGTAAAAAGGCTTTGCTAGACTTCTACTTCTTACATTAATTATAAATTTGAAACCGTTCTTTGAAGTTGATGCCAGTAAAGATACGATGACGATGATGAATATGCTAAATTACTTAATAAAATAAAAATTAATACTTCAAAAAAGTCGGATTTACCTTTTTACTCAAAAATAATATATATACTTTAATGTAAATAACGTTTTCATTGAAATTTACTCGTCAAACTCTTTTGCGAGAAGTATTTAAGAATTCCGACTCAATTTGAATTTCAATCAAAGGGTTATTATAAATTGCAATTATTTTCTATTGAAATTATGATTCACTCGAATTCCCCGAAACTTCCCGCCTGAGGTTCCGATCCCGCTAGGCATCAGGATGGTCAGGAAATTGCCTATCTTTTAAACAAGGAGAAAGTTATTTGAGGTCTTCTTTCTTAAAACGGAATGACAGACAAAGCTGATTTATGTAAAGTTAATTATAATCTATACAGATAAATAAAATTGGAGTGTCTGTTTGTAATATTAAAATAACCGCTTTTTACTAAATGCATATGGATATATACACGGTACATATACCAAAATGAATATTTTTTCAATTTTTGTCTGTCTGTCTTTTTGTTCTGGCTAATCTCTGAAACGCCTATATTTTGACGGGACTTTCACTGGTAGTTAGATGACTGTTCAGAGTACAATATAGAGTACTTTTTATCCGGTAAATATTTAGGGTTCCTGCGTAAAATATGAAAAACTGTTAAAATTAGGGGGAAATATCTTACCCTTCGGGGGACTTTGCACTTTTATTTTTATTATTTTCACAGAATACGTATTTTTTGTGACATAAAATAACTACGCATTTTTTTTATATATATAATAACATAATATGTAATAATATAATAATAATCTTCTATACAGATAAATAAAATTGGAGTGTCTGTTTGTAATATTAAAATAACCGCTTTTTACTAAATACAATGCGGATGTATACACAGTACATATACCAAAATGAATATTTTTACAATTTTTGTGTGTCTGACTGTCTGTCGTCCGTCTGTCTGTTTGTTCCGGCTAATCTCTGAAACGGCTGGACCGATTTTGACGGGACTTTCACTGGCAGATACCTGATGTAATAAGGAGTAACATAGCCTACTTTATTTTAGAAATTTTGTCTTAGGTTTTCGCGATTGATACACATTGAATTAAACAAGTTTTAACGGAAGTATCGCGTGTTTTATTTATTTTGTTGAACCTGACGACCCCTGACGTGGTCGCGGGAAGACTGTCTTAAAAATTGTTTAGTTCAATTTAGAAATTTTATTTATTTTTATTAATATAAATAAATAATAAAAAAAAACTATTCCGTATATTATCCTTATAATGTTAATATAGATGTATCTATTTTATATTCTACTTAATATAAAATAATATTTCTTAGTTACGTTAATTTAAAATTAAACTACTTGAGAGAAACGATAATTATTGTAACGGAAGATACAGAGGTAATATTGTATGTCACGCAGTTTTATTATTCGCGTTTGGATGTCTGGGTTCAGGACGATAAGATGAAGACAGGAACCCCTAGATAAGTAAGTAATGTAATAGCTAGATGAATAAGCTCTGTTCCACCCTTTGCACTGGCGGGAAGGTGAAACTCGATATTACGTGGAATTGGACAAAGAAAATATTCAAAGCATAACGAATATTTAATACACAGTTACATTTATTTTTATTCAATAATATGAAATATGTATATATGTTTTAAATTATATTGTAAACATATACACACGGATATACAGTCATTACTGATATTGTGCATACACATATATCAAAACCGCGGATCCTACTGCTTACCTCGAATACTAACCATCCCGAAAACATTGACTGTTCCCAAATTCTACGAAACTACCTTCTTCCTAACGTTACTTACCCCTTAGGTTTTTTATCAATTAGGATTAGCGGGGTCCGTATGTAAGCCAAAGAATGCTGCAAATATACAGATTTTTACGTAGAACTACTGTCGATCGCTGCAACCCAGATGGGAAAACCAGATCTTTCTTAGATGAAGTCATACATTTTCCGTAATATAATTTATAGACGTGAGTTTCCTTTCCGAAATCACGAATTTAGTATTACATTCACACACGAATATACGAACCGGGGATGAATCTATCGATAGATCGGTTTTTTATGCACTTTACTAACCCTGCCTAAATTCTAAAACTCTACTACCTACGCGTGAATCTCCGGTTTCCTTCCAAAACTCCGACTGTTTCCATGGCTTAGAATTCATCCACATACACTGGAGCTATGGTCGCGTAGTGTGTATTTTCGGAAAGTTTTCTCGTGTTTTATCGTGAACTCTTAAGTTGTAGAATGTATTCCCCGCCGAAATCTAGGGATTACAGCAAGAAGTTCTACAAAAAAGCGTGAAGGTGTTTCTACAAAGTTGACAATGCTTGAATACTCCAAGTTTTTCAAGAGAAGTGTTTCAAGAGTTCATACGCTATGGTAACTGGTTACCCTCGTGCAGGCAGAGAACTTTTATCATCTGCCTGTCTCTGCATAATTTATACTAATTATTTTCATTCCACTTTGTAAAACACAGTGCAGCTTCTTGATGGCCAAAATAAACAGATTAATTTATTAGTATTGTACTTGTAAAATAAACATAAGAATTTCTTTAAGAAGTAAATATTTACATACTCACATAAGTTTATACTTCATTTGTTAAATGCATTTTGACACAATGTTATAATGAGAATGAAAGGTTCCTGGCCTTTCATATAAATATGATTGTTTCGATCATTTTAAAATAAAGGTATGATGTTTTCTTCGGAAAGTAGATATTGATATATTATTATTCTCTTTTTTCAATATATAATAATTCATAAATCATTACTATGATTATATATTCACATTGATTAGTAACACTAAGTACATATTTAAAATGGTAGAAAAATGAAAATTGACGAGCTCGGTGGCTCAGTCGTGAATGACGCGACCTTGACACCAACGCTCGTGGGTTCGATTCCCACACAAGACAAACATTTGTATGCATGAACATGTCTGTTTTTCTTGGTCTGGATGTTTTAAGAGAGGTAGGGCGCATCAAAGCGAGCCGTCTGGGAAAGTTCCTCTACCTCACAGAAAACCGCTGCCAAATAACTCCCTAGAGGGTTGTTGTGTTCCTGCGTGTGAGTGAGGTCACCAGTAAGCTCCTAAGGAGTTGCTGTGTAACCAGCAGAGGAGGCATCGCGCGAGTGATACTTAATATACTACAAGCGTTAATAGGTATGCGTATGCTTGTATGCCTTCCGACGTAGTATGTAAAAAAATGCTATAATTTCTTTCAAAATAGTAAGTTGTTAACTAAGGGGTTTATAATGCATGCTAAAAGAGTTCATTATCGATATTATGCATAATTATCTGACGTATCATATGTACGAGTTATGTGGGCAAGGTTTATGTTAAGTTCAAGTTAACTCTAGCATGAACCAGATTTGCGTCAACAAATGACGCAAATCTGAAACCCACCCAGATGCGCGGTTTCATTTGTAGTTTTTATTTAACAAAGTCGGGAGGAATACTAGCTCTCGACCCACCTGATGTAAAGTTGTTACCCTACCGTATGAAAGCTTTCAATACAGGAACATGCACGTTGCCACCCTTGCTGCTAATACGGCAGCTACTTTGGAATTGATTGGTAACCCCACTTACTCGCAGGAACACAACATTCCTCCAAGGAATTGTTGTTTGGTTGCCGTTTTCTATAAATTGGAGGTACTTCCCTAGTAGGACAGCGTTAATGCATCCCACCTCTTTTAGTATTGGTGGTGTATTACAAAGCAATCATCGGTTACTGTATTCAGTTAATAGTTTGTGATCGGAGTTCCAAGAACGAGTCATTATGTTGCACGTAGAATCTGTTTCATGTGAAGAATTTTCCGCTATCGCTTTTCTCTGAGCATTTTCACTTCCCCAGTAGTCGTTTATGTATTCGAGTATATACGAAATTATGTTTATACACCAGATAATATCTGATGTGAGGAGAATACTGCGCCAACTACAATCGGTAGAGGAAGAAAACTATTTTGTTATTTTATATAGATCATAAATAAAACTCGATGGCAATCTCACAAATTTGAGGAAATAGACTTAAGGAAGAACTGCTTCTCACATGAACTACGTAGCTTACTCATGCATAAGCTCGTCCAGAAACTTGAAAGTATTGTCACCTGATAATGAATTAGTGAAGAATATTGTCTACAAAAACGTTTTCCATATAATATTTTTGCTAACTAATACATATTTAAAATCTGATTTAGTGTGGGTTTTTCGTTTTCTCCTGCTTGGGAATTCAACAAACACAAAGGAAATTTAAGAGAGGTAGTACATCAAGGCATCCCATCAAGGGAAGTAGTTCCACTTCTCAAAAAAACACAGCCTCATAATAACTCTCTAGAGGGTTTGTTGTGTTCCTGCGAGTGAGTTAGGTCATCAGTAAGCTCCTGAGGAGTAGTTGAGTTAGGAGCAAGGGTGGTATCTCGCGAGTGATACTCAATTTAGTGTCGCTTAAAGGTTAATATGTAGAAAATCGCTTATTTATAATCAAAATAAGTTTATTTTTTACTCTTTAGTTCATTTTTAACGTTTCTTTTTTAAAAACCTTTTGTTTTTATCTTTTTAGTAATATGTGATAGCGAAATAACTACTTTAGTAATTATTATCAATAGTTATTTATTTATTTAAACTTTATGCACACAGGTGTACAACGGCAGACTTAATGCTATACAAGCATTCTCTACCAGTCAACCTTAGGGTGATGCAGAAAATAGTATATAAGTAGGTGCACAAGGGAACATCATCAACAAATACAATGCGATTATAAAACACATATTCATAGATAAAAATTAAATATACGTTATATACATACATACTATAATATAAACATAATGTTGTATTTCAGATTATAAAACTTTATAAAGTAATTTAACTTTACATCTCATTATAGTACATAATCATATAATTATTTATTTATAACGTTTCTCATTCTATTCATTTTATTTAAAGTATTTATATTCCAAGGATTTTTCGTTGTTAACTTGGAGCAGTCTATATCTTTGATTTGTAGACCTTGCTGGGCTTAAAGCCCCATATGCTTGACCTGCATTAAAAAGTATAGATCCGAGATAAATAACGACATGATCTAAATTAGTGTCCTGCATTTTGTGCACAGTTGAAGCCCAAGACCAGACAATTGGGAGCGTAATTCTTTCAGCTGTGCCGTAATTAAATTTGATGGGGAATTGGATTGATTTAGGTTTTATTACGTAAATCTAATAAAAGTAACATCTGTTCGTGCAAATATTACAAATTGTATCGCAGAATGTATGGATTGAATTTTGAAAATACTCAACACTACCGCGTAGGATATTCCTCGAATTTGCTATTTACTGGCATTCATTCTCTGCTCTTTCTCTTTCTTTCGAGCCTGTCTGAATCTTGTTCTGGTGATTCATTCATTCTACTCAATTGTGTTAGGATAGGTGTTAGGATATTGCACGTTAGCTACCTGTCAATCAATCAGATTGTAATTCTGCCCCAAGAGCGCATTGATGTGTGCCTTAGGGTGTCCCCCGGAGGTGACGTGTACCGATCCATAGATCCTTAGATGCTTTATGTCACAGAGAGTAAGCGCAAGGGGAGCGACACTGATGATCTTCCCGGTGTAATAATGGACCTATGATTAGAGGAGACCGAGACGACCATGCTAGTACGGTTATAGGTATCATACTCACGTCGCACTTAGCCTCTGATGTGAGAGATTACAGTTTAGTAAGGCTTAGATCCGAGAGTAAGTAAGATGCTCAGTCCACGTTGTCAGCGTCCGATGATGTCATAACAATGTATGAGACTGAATGGTCGATACGAATCTTGAAAAATGGAATTGACGATTGATATCATCACCACTGAGATGGTCAAACCAGATAGTATTTAAGCAATCTATGCTGTAGAACTGGAAGGGTCCCAATACACTGGAGACGCGCAGTCAACGTGCCCTTCTATAAAGGTAAGGGATATCAGTTTGATCAGCATAACAGCAGTACATGGAGAGATAATTGAAATGAGAATGAGGGTGAAATCCAATGAAATGCTATGGGAGGCACAGGGAGGATTCCAAAATGGGAAGGAATGTACGGATCAAGTTTTTTCACTGCGCAATATCGTGGAGAAGCATCTGGTCATAGCCAGAAGGTTTGCTGCGGTTTTGTGGATCTTGAAAAAGCATTTGACATGGTTGTGCGAAAGGAAGTATGGGATATATTGCCGAGATATAGGATTGACGGTTCACTGTTCCGTGTTGTGCAGTCCACTTAGTTCATGGGAACTAGTGTCGATCGGCTCCCACTCACTATCAATAGTAGATGCATGACGCCGCTGCCTTGGCTACCCCGGACGTCGCGGTCATCTCTGCGAATGTTCGCTATCTGAAACGTGAAACGCATGCGTGCTATCACCGTTGCTGCCTTGACTGCTCCGGTGGTATCTGTGACACGTGTTTCGCCTCTCCATGAGGCATCTTCAGGCGCTATATATGTATAGTCGTTAGAATAACATGCTACGAAAGGTAAAAGGCATGCGATTCACTTTTCAGATAGCCAACATTCGCAGAGATGACCGCAGCAGCCGAAGCAGAGACGACCGGAGCAATCATGGCGGCTGCGGCAAACATTTACTAACAGTAGTGGGTGGGTGCCAGCGGGCACTAGTTCGCGTGAACTAATCGATAGATACTTAACTTGAACTTAGATCAAATTGCCTGTAAATTTGACTTTCGCAAAATAACGCCTGAATTTATTAACTATTTAAATAAAAGCTTGTAATAATCCTCAGAAGGCAGGCTCATGCAAAATAGATAAAATGATGAAAACTCCGGTTGCCTGGACGTCGCATATTAAATTCTTTTGAACCTTGCTCGTCCAGGTGCAAATGAAATTTAATGAAATGCTTTATTTTGCGATCCGGCCCTTGTGTTGAGTACTTAGACATGTATTACATATTTATTGTGTTTTAGGAGTTTCGCGTTTTTAGGGTTCCGTCAAAATATCATAAATAAATAACTTAAAGAATACGTTGTACTAATATCCAAAGCCCTATAATTGTACAGCCAAAACGTATGTATCCTACTAATATTATAAATGTGAAAGTATGGATGTTTATTCCGTTTTGACGTCTCAACGCGTCAACGCGTGAATTTGTATTAAATTTGGTAGGAAGATAGATGAAGAACTGTATTAACACATAGAGTACTTTTTATCCCGGTGATGTGTTCCCGTAGGATAGTTTGGATGTTTAGATGTTTGAATCGAACTAATTATGGTTATTTTATTTCGCTTTCACGTATCAGCGGCTTTTCATCTACTACTATCACACAGAAATACATCACCGAGATAAAAAGGCTACTTTTTATCTCGGTGAAGTGTCCCCGTGCTTAGGATTATGATATCAACTACGATTATCGTAATAACGACTCAACGAATTAGATTTTTTATTCCGAAAACATTTATAACTCCTATAGGATTGCTATTTTTGTATAGACATTGTTTACGTGATCCATAAATTGACAAGTTAAAACATGTGTCACTATTATTCCGGGCAAATGCACGGCTTATGTGAAATAGAGAGATTTAGGAGAGGTAGGGTACATCAAAGAAAACGGCAGCCAAATATCAACTCCCTAGAGGATTGTTGTGTCCCTGTGTGTGAGTGAGGTCACCAGTAAGCTCCTATGGACTTATGTGTTAACAACAGAGGTGGCATCGCGCGAGTGATACTTTTTTTTTATACTACGTACTACGTAGGCATACAAGCATACGGCCCACCTGATGTAAAGCGGCTACCGTAGCCTATTAACTCTTGCGATATATTAAGTATCGCTGGCGCGATGCCTCCTCTGCTGCTTACACGGCAACTCCTTGGGAGCTTACTGGTGACCTCACTCACACGCATACTCACACGCACTCACAGGAACACAACAACCCTCTAGGGAGTTGTTATTTGGCTGCGGTTTTCTGTGAGGTGGAGGTACTTCCCCAGACAGGCTGCTTTGATGCGCCCTATTTCTCTTAAAATATAATCATCATTGTCGTCGGTTTGATCTAACTTGGTCAGAATCAATTAGTATCTTTTCAATCCATTTACAATGGGACGGACGTTGTATAAAAAAAATAATCTAAAGCGTAGAGAATCGTAAAGGTCAAATGTCTTAGAGGGGTTCGTACTATTATGAATGTAAAAGAGTATTTATTCGTCGGTTAGTCCTTTTCTCAAATCAAAATGGAGCGACGGATTGATGTATTTTTTTTTGGATGGAGATTTATTTATGGCCCGACAGTGATATTGGCTTTTACTGCGGCAAAATATTTTACTCCCATAGGAAAACACGCTTTGTGTCCATTTGACCACGCGGGCGAAGCCGCGGGTAACAGCTAGTATTATACGAGTATATATATATATATATATATATATATACATATATACTTTTCTAAAAAACATTATCTAACCTCTGCCAAGGGCCTCCTTTTTTGTACCATAGATTGTTACTTATAAAATACCAAGATATATATACCCCGCAGGGCAGCTTGTGGCAAGCAGTTGGTGCGTAACGACACCACGGGTATCCGAGTGCTCCAGAGAGTCGATCAGGGCCTTCGTCTCCGACGTGTCTTTGTCGATCGGAGTGGAAAGTCAAGAAGGGCCGCAGTACTCTCAGCTATGGTTTGCCTTCATTGGCCGTCCACAGAGTAGTCGATAAATCATATTGCTTTATCAAGTGATTATGCTCCAGGGGTGGAAGTGTTAAAGGGCATAACACCGCGAGTAACTTCGGAAAAAGCGCAGCACACCTCTCGACACCCCTGAGTCACTCACACCGGTGTTGCCCCCGGCCGACTATTTGTGGCATTTCGGGGGTCCATCTAGTGAGTGGTGAGCCACCGCCTGCCGAAAGTAACATCAGATTATGATAGTTAGATATGGCAGGCGTCCGCCCCTCTGCAATAGCCCAGTTTCAATAAAACCTCCGGATCTCATTTTATTTCATGGGTATATTATCCCATTAATATCCCCTGATACAGGTCACGGCGGGTATAACACATTACATCATTCTTTTCGAAGGCGCATTGGTTTCATATCCCATATAAAGCTGATATACTTAGCTTGATCGTCTCGGATGATATCCTATCAATTCCCGCTGATTTTCCATGTTTGTATCTACGGACATCACTCTCAATGTTAAAATATAAAAAACCGGCCAAGTGCATGTCGGGCCACGCACAGTGTAGGGTTCCGTATTTGCTTCGCTTTGCTCGCTTGCGAAAAAATTAGATGGTTGCCTAAAATAATAGGAAATCTAGCCCATAGGTTTTTTTTAACATTCAAAACCAAACTTTGCTACTTATAACCATAGCTATTTAAATAATGTAAAAATATCCAAATATACAAAGTGGAATAGCCCCGAGTGGGCTACGAAATTCAGATGAACTATAAAAAACTATGAAATCCTATGCGCATCGCGGACTTCCACTGCTTGGCCGTTCTCATTAGAAACTTGGAGGGCACTTGAGACCAACAAAAAATTACACTTTTAATACAAATGTTTCGCAAACGGATCACTATATCGAAAAATGATCTTCCCATACTCAAGAGATAGAAACGGTGTTCCTGAACATTCCTATTCTACTTTTCAGGAGCACCGTTCCTGTATGAAATCATTATGCTTGTCTGTACGTTTGTTTGTTTGTGCGTTTTTTTCGAATATTGCAATTTTGACTTCAGATTCGGATTCAGCATAAAAAAGTAGAATAGGATAGTTCAGGAACACCGTTCATATCTCACATGCACATCACAGGCACATGGTCAAAATGACCGACAAATTAAAAAAAAAAATCAAAAACATATAGATTTCATATAGGCATGGTGTTCCTGAAAAGGATCTATCTAAATCTTTACACCAAATCCCTTGCGGGTAGGCAGAGAAAACCGAGCTCCACATGACTCGGTCCTTACACTCAGTCGCTTCTTTAGCATTCACAAGTATTCTCACGCACGCATAGTTTCTTAAGCTCCTGACGTCACCTTCTGATAAATATCAATTTGGTCATGGTAGGTAAGTCAGGTAGTAAGTCTTGTCATTCCTCGGCTCGTACATCCTTCTACTTTCGTAATTCATTGTTCCTGGTGATGACCAATTTAAATTTTCAGATTTCATTCCATTAACCCTTCGAAACCCGGTTGGTCGTATACGACCGCGAAATGTATGGGAAAACGTATATAACGGGTTCTGACTGCTAAACAAAAAATTGTATATAACTACATTAATACATTAAAAAATTGTAGCGCCTGAAGATGTCTCGTGGAGGGACGAACCACGTATTGCAGCGACGACCAGAGCAGTCATAGCAGCAGCGATAGCGGGTGCATGCCGTTTCTGTTCCAGATGGCGGGCAATTGCGAGGGCGACCGTAGCAGCCGAGGCAGTGACTACCGGAGCTGCCATGGCAGCGACGGCATGTTGCATTTACTAATGGTAGTTGGTGGGTGCCGGCCGGCGCTAGTTCGCATGAATTGGTGGCGGAAACACACAAAGCAGGTTAGATTAACAAATTGCATGTAAATTTGACTTTCGCAAAATAACGCCTAAATCTATTAACTATTAAAAGTTTTATGGCTATCGCTTGCAATGAAATCTTATTACATTAAACGAGCAAATTCCTACACATGTATAAACATATTTTGATAGTCTTGGTACCGCCCAACAATACAAATATCGGTTTTCAGGAAAAATAAATTACTTAAAAAACTATTTTTTTATAAAAGAAACATGGAAAACACCGAGCGAAGTTGTGCCGCCCTTGTACTTAATATTTAAAATCCTTATTGATTTTATCTTAATTTTGTTGTTATCGTGAATTACTTTGCGGAAAGTGATTGTATTTTCATAGACAGAATATTTTGTTTCTGCTCTGGAATATAATAAAAAAATGTATATATCTTGAACATAATTACCATACTTATAGACTTACCTACCATGATCAAATTGTTCGTGTTCTATCAGAAGGTGATGTCAGGAGCCATAGAAACCAGAGAGCGTGCATGAAAAGAGCAATTATGCATGAAAAGAGATTCTTTACGACAACCGTAAGCGAAAAATGCAATGGCTGATCCCAGGTCACCGCAACCGTACCCTAAAGCAAAGCTTACCAATAAAAAGGTAATGGGAACTGTACGGTGGTTTCTTCATGACGTTATTCAATATAGCTTTCTCAGGTTTGATTAAGCAGTGCAAACAGCAGATGTTTACTGTGCCGAACTTGGAACTATGATGGCGAAACTGGCAGTGAAACAGCCCCGACTCGTGAATTGATCTTCACCATTATTGTTCCATGATAACACAAGACCTCACACTGCACGAGAAACCGTTGTAACTACAGCAGCTGCTCTTAGGAACTATACGTCATCTTCCCTACTCGCCAGATCTTGCTCAAACTGACTACCATTTGTTTGGTCAATTTTCTACATGGTAATAAGTTTTCTTCCCAGGAGGCTACAAAATGCTTTCACACAGTTTGTCGAATTTAGACCCCTGAGGTTCTATCGCAAACGAAAAAATAAACTTCCGATTAGATGGCAGCAATGTATAGATAATGAAGGTACATATTTTGATTAAATAAATATGTCACTTCTAAGATAAAAACGAGATTTATATTTTTAGTACAAATCGGCAATTTCATACTTTAACCCCTAAAACTTTCATTTTTTAATTATTGAGATTTGGATACAGCCCGGCTGGTGTAGTACCTCCATCTCACAGATAACCCTTGCCAATAACACAAGGTACAATTAAAGATATAACATGTCCTGAATTATTTCCAAATATCTCTGTCAGTCAGATATTCATCGATTCTTTAATAAACCTTCTTAAATAGAGAACAAGAACGAATTAACAAATTTCAATGATATATTTTTATGTTCGTCTTGGCGAGTGCTGAAACACCTTCAACTACAACATTGACTAGTTTATTTTCGATTTGCCAAGGTGATTCATTTAAATGAACATTGCATCTGATATGCTACCTTATTACATTTGGAACGCTCATCCCACATACTTCAACGTCGTGAGTAAGGCAATACGGTTCCTAATCAACCGGATGTGATATTTTGATTTTGATTCGTATTTACACAGTTTATTCAAATAGTGATGAACGCTTATATTTGCAGTTGTTGCTGGTGAGTGTTCGTCGGTCGACGTCATTTGAATCACTTCGAACCGTCAATGGTGTAGTGTGCCCAATATTTCTTGGTTTATGTCTAAAGCTTAATTTGATTGAAAACGATCGCTGAAACAGTTGCTTTTCCAAGTTCCCCACGGAAACCACATGAATTGTGGAACAAAAACGTATATGTATGTCAAAATACATTTTACATTGAATTCGTGTCAGTTCAGGGAATCCCGATCTCGCGGTGAATGAAGAGATACATAACCTGGTTTTGCTTTGAGAAATTTAGTATGATTAAGAATGCCACTGCCAAATCGTCGAAATAACGACGCTTTTCGTCGAGAATTGGAACGTGAACGTGAATATGTTCGAAATGCGCTGAACCAATCAGTTGGAGCGAATGTACCACTGTTGAACCCTCAGCAGAAGCACGTGTGTGATTAACGATCTGGGTAATGACTCGAGATATTTTGGAGTCGCAATGATTCTACTGACTGGCGATTTCTGCCAGTTACTCCATTTCAAGATCGACCGCTGCCATTGAAATAAACGCTTGCCTCAAATCATCGACTAAGTGGTGCTATGAGAGGAAAATTCAGCTGACAAAAAAAACAGGTGAATTACATTGCTGAACGACCCATCTGCCGCAGGTTTCTCCAAGCAATTACCGACTATCTGTAATGGTAGTATTACTGTCGACGACTAACGGATTAATTTCGTTTCCGCCGAATTTTGCAATTTCTTCTTAAGCAACTTTGAGATCCACAAAAATCACAATTGGTTGAGTGAACGAGTAATTCTTTCAGCAAAGAAAAAGAATGTAGACCACTTAAACTTCAAAATTAAATCGTTCATCTACTGCATTCCTTCAAATCTACCGTCTATGTAACAAACCAAGACGAAGCAACCACCTATACAACTGAATGTTTAAACTCGTAGGATCAGCCTGACTTGCTCCGCACAATTTACAACTGAAGGTTAGCTTGGCAGTCAATTCAACGAAGGGAATCGACTCGAATGCAACCCATGCAGCAAATAGCTTAATATAAAGTAGTACAACATTGGTAAGCGAATCATTTCGTTCGCTTCTATAAAGCAAAAGCTTTGCTGCCATGTAAATTACATTAGTTTTATTAAATACTTCTCATTTATATTTTTGAACATTTATTATACTTCGTTTTCATTTTATATTATTAAAAACTGTATTTAATTCAGCTAATAAGTCAACACAATATTTCTTGATTCTGAGGCGGTACGAAGTTCACCGGATGGTAGTATTTTATAAAATCATACCTCAATAAAGCAGCCTGACTGGGGAAGTACCTTCGCTTCACAAAAAACTGCAGCCAAATAACGTCTTCCTGGAATAATGTTGCGTTATACAACTTTGGCATGAAAACATACGGCCCACCTGATGTAAAGCGTTTATTGTAGCTATATGAATACATAAAGTAATACACGCGCGTTGCCTCCCTTAGTGTTAATACAGCAACTCCTTAGGAGCTTTCTAGTAACCTCACTCACTCGCAGGGACACAAAAACTCTCCAGGGAGATATTTGACTACGGTTTATTGTAAGGTGGAGTTACTTCCCAGTCTATTAATGTGCCCTACCTCTCTTGAAAATACCACATCATGACAAACGAACATGTGCATAAATAAAATGTTTGTCCTGTGCGGGAATCGAACCCACTAGCTTTGGTATTAAAGTAGCATTACAAACCGCTCCACAACCAAGATCATCGAAAACTTCAATCTGGTTTTCAAATTATTCAAACATTTACTTGTAAAATTTATTTAAATACGACAGTAGTATACAATATGAAGGAAGTAAAACTAGGATTGCCAAGGATGCAGTCTTGGTAAGTTATAAAAACTATAAATTTATCTCAACTTAAAATATTTTATACTGATTGCAATATTGGCAGATAACTTATATATACAATTATATATATTTCGAAATTATTTTCTTTAAAATATTATATTCCTAAAAACCTAAGAAAGGTCTGGTTTTACCTCTGGGTTGTAGAGGTCTGACGGCAGTTGCTCCGTGTAAAAAACAATCAGAGGAATCCCGCCAATCCTAATGGCTTAGTAAACAAAAGAAGAAAGAATTATAGAAGAAAAAATTGAAATATTTTTTACCGATTGCAATTATCGGTAGATAACTTATACTTCATCTCAATTGTGAAGACCCATAACGACCGTCTACACTACACGAACATATTCTGCCCTTTTCAATTATATATGTAAATTAACCGTCTTCGTTTATACCACTAAACCACTATTTGACTTTATCGAGAATTTTAAATTGATAAATTTATTCGTGTACGGTGTACTGATAACCACACACACACTTAGTTGATATTAAATGTCTTGCTTATGATAGGAATGATAAACTGATTCTGGGAAGTTAATATTGTTCAGTCTTATTATTAAGTGAACATGAATGTTTTGATGCTGATGATGATATTATATTTTAATATGATTTGATATATTTTGGAGCACGTACGATGTCTTGATTGCAAACATACGAACGAACTGAGTTGAATTACGGGCAAACGGCGCACATAGCGTAAAATGCTTACGCAGCGAATCTGTACGGTTGCCATGCAAATGCAATACACTGTACATGCTGCCAACAGCGAGAGATGAGGACGAATGATGATGATTACAAGTGTCTCTAAACGAATTCTGTTCCTTTTACAATTGGGATAGTACACTTGTCCACTTTAAGCACTTCATTAACTCTTTTAGGTATTTCACTATACTCACTATACTACACTATACTCACAGTTTATTTAAAAAAAACATCATATTTGTAATGTTTAATGGTCCCATTAAACATTACAAATATGATGGTTTTTTTTCGTAATTGGAGTTTAGTGTAACTGGTCTAAATATAATGTAAAATAATACATTCATGTAGAGTCATTATGGGACTTCGTAGTTGTAATAGTGTATAATAAATACGATTATCTAGAGTCCGTTAAACAAACAAATCCATTGAAGACTAAAGTTATTTTCCGTGAGGTACGCGCAGTAGAGTAGCTTAATACTCGTGAAGGTAAATAGTCGAGTGTGTTGATACAAACTCTAGCTATAAATTAACGGCTTGGCATACTTCCAGCTAATACAGGGTTGTCTCTAGACTTACCCTTATGATATAAAAAAAAGTGGCAGTATAGTAACAATATAGAATGTAGATGAGAGAGAGTTGTCCTAGAGTCCAGCCCACGTAAGGGACAACGACACGTAGCACTAACTCGTCCCTTCTCTTTATAGACAGAACGATATGGTTAGACTGAACTGAACTAATATAAAGCCATGGGTGGTCGAGGATGATGATGTTGATTATTAATGTGTTAGGTAGTGTCAAAAACAGTGTTAGCTCAGTAGTCTAAAAACCAGCCTATTTGCCGACTGTTTCCTAGTTATAATCCTGGTGTGAGCACGACCACTGAATACGTGTTTTCGGGTTGATGTACATATTTGTAAATATCACATGATCGGCGGTGAAGATAAACGTCGTAACAAAAACTCGCACAGCTACAAAATTATGTTTCGAAAGCCTAAATATGACCTATTCTAAAAAAAAATTAGTTTGCACTGTGTCTGGCCTGAAGGTCTGACGGCAGTCATTACATGTTAATCAGAGTGTTCGCCAAATGCTATAATCATTTGACGAACACTCTGAATACTCTGATCTGGGAAGATGAAGATCTTGATCATTAATTTACAGTGTGCAATTGACCGACCATAACTTTGCTTAGAACAATAATCAACTCCGCCTGTAGGCGACATACCGACGCCGACGGAAATCAAGAGTCAAAAGCAATAAGCGGTATTTAAATAGGAGCATGTTAACTAGAGAAATGCCTCCGTTTCACAGAAGATAGTCAAAACAATACTTTTGATAATTGTCTGTGCTGAACCAAACGATCATCAAGGAAATTGTTTGCTAAGTGCAAGAGGAAAGTACTGCTTCAAAGTGGAGTTTTTTTTTTTTTTTTTTTTTTTTTTTTTTTTTTTTTTTTTTTTTTTGACCTGACTATGTAGTTAGCCCCGGTTGGGCTGCCACTACGTCACCGGACTAGAGGGCGGGCGTGAGGCGCCACAGCCTGAAAAAAAAACAAAGTTAAGCGACAGCCTAAGGGCCCCCGAGAGGGGTCGGACCTCGGCTCAGGACGAACACGAACACGCGGGTTCGTGCCTTAAGGGCCTGTCGGAGAGAGAGGCGCCCAGGTACCGTGGGCTACCGGTACCTGGTGTATCGCGCAGAAGTCCTTACAAAGTGGAGTACTTCTTATGCATTTGTATAGACGAATATCTGTTGATTTTAATGACGTATAAATCATTCCATCGACGTATATACAGGATAATATCCATGATAATACTCCTAACGAGGCGCGTATGACACGTACGTAACGGAAAAAAATATGCTTTTAGATCTGGAAATCAGATTTAAATTAAGTTAATTAATGATTATTCATTTATATTTAAATATCTCGATATACTATAATTTCCTCCACTTATCAGTTAAATATTAAAATTTAAGTAATATAGATTATATTGATCTGTGACACTAAAATGTGAAGCTACTAAGAACATCCCATTGATTAAAGAATGTTTTATTTTTTACTTTTTAACTTTAGTACGAATACAACACAATATATTTTTATACAATGTCGGAAGATAAACAAGCATGGGGGGCCACCTGATCTAAAATGGTTACTATATCCTATGAAAGCTTGCAATATTACTAGGAAGTATTACTCGCGTATTGCCACCCCTGCACACAACACAGCTTCTACTTTGGGGCTTACTGGTACACTCACACTCCCGCAGGAACAGAACCCTTCAGAAAATTATTATTTGCCTGCGGTTTTCTGTGAGTCAGAGGTACCCCAGCCATTCATTTCATACACACAAGTGTTTGTCCTGTGAACCCACGGACCTTGGTGTTAAAGTAGCTCTGTTAACCACTTCGCCACTGAGTTCGTTAGTCGTATATATATATATATACAATCGTATATATATATACAATAAATAAAATCTTAGAAAAAGAAAAGACATAAAAAGTAAGTCAACGAAATTACTTCATCAAACATGGCGCTCGGGCAGCCCTATAAAATCGCAAAGGGCCGTTTGCTCCATCGCACGCTGCTATCTCTAGATCCTTCGATTTGATTTTGATTTACATTTAATCTTTATTGCACGCGAATACATAACTGTATTGAATACAATAGGAGGGTTTAATGCTAATATTGTTTACCAATTTAACTATGGGAAATACAGTTTCGTGATTGGATTACAGACATTCGAAATAATACTATAAAGTTTCTAAGTGTGTTTGTTAGTTCCGGTTATGGTTATAGCATTTTGACAAATAGATAGTTGAAGAGTGGCGTCGTAGAGTATGCAAAACGATATATTTACCGGCAATATATCACAACAAACTATGCCAAGCGAGCGAATTGTGGATGAAAACTAATTTATAATAAAGATACCGGTATATCAATAACCCTTATGATTAACTACATCTTCAAGGATATGGACCTGTATGAGCCCTATCAGTGTGTAACAGAATAAGATATACTTCATCTTGATCACCAGAAGACAATAAAATATTCGCCACTGAAACGTAACGGGCACGTAGACACTTCTTACAATCTAAAAATATGATCTTATTAAATTCTCTTAGTTGTTATTTTATAATCTACTAACGTTTCAGAAATTAGTTTTGGCGAAGAAAACTTGCCGATATTTCTTATCAAATCCTCAATTTGATATTACAATATTACGAAATATAATAAAATTATTTACGCATATTAGTACTATAATAATGATGTCCAGTGGTTAAATTAAGGATATATGGTTGCCTGTACTGTATTATTTTCCCATATCTTTGTCAGATACATCATAGAGCAATACTAGCAGTGAAGCAGTGATAGTGATATTGAACCAGCTTATTAACGCACACAACATTGTTAGCCCGTAAATTTGGCTTTCGCAAAATATTGCCTGTAAATAAATATTATAAATATTAGAATGATGTAGCAGGTAATAAGTAATACTGCTTTCGACCTATTCTGGATTTGGAATAAAATGATGTAGCGAACAAGGCGAACAAGTGGGTGACCATCGTCTTTATGTTTATTTACTATACAAATATTTTATTTTGTTATTATACAATTGCTTACACTTTTAGGCACCCAATTGGGACCATTTTACAAAAAAAAAAACATTAATAGAGGTCTTTTTCGATATTGTCTGAACTGCTTTCATAAGTTGATTAATTAATTTGATAACTTGTTACATTACCCTTAATAGGGGCTAAAAAAATATTAATTTATATCATATCAAATATTCATTTTCATAATAATGGTAAAAGTTAACTTAGGCAATTAAGAAAATATTTCAATACAGTCTCAAAGGATCTTCTTCTTCCTAGCATTATCACGTTTGCTTATCCATTAGGATTGACGGGGTTCGTTACCTAAGCCTTCGGATTTAACAACGATATTGATTTTGACATGAAGAGACTGCCGTCAGACCTTCACCAGAGGGGCAACCACTCCTTAAGTTACGTCTTTCAAAATATAATCAAATGATGTGGTGTAACGTTTATAGACTTCGTTTGCAATGATAATGTAAGAAACTGAGTTGGTCCAAAAGAAACTATTGATTAAAAGAATAAGAGGTATGTTCTGTTGATTCGGATATGCAGAACAAAGCACCTACGAAGAAACATATATATGTGGCAGGTCAAGATCTCCTACCATGACCAAATTGGTCGTATTTTAGCAGAAGAAGATATCAGGACCCAGTAGAGAAGAGTAACTGGTTGAAAGTGAGTGAAAAGAGCCATGAATCTCAAAAAAGCGAGAAGCGATATACGAAGGTGTAAGAATTGAGTCTTGTGGCACTCGATTTTATACACCTACTACGAAAGGTATACGTTATTATATAAAAAGATAGATTAAAATAAAAAATTATATGCTACACTAACCTTAACTGTAGGGATACGGGTTTCCCTTCAAACGAAGGGGTCTAGAGCATACTTTACCATGCTACTCAACTACGACTTGGCGGAGGTCAGTGTTTTCAAGCCGCCCGAAGTTCACTGACTTAGCTTAACGACTGTCATCTATCAACAATAGCCGGGACTGCTGGCTAAATGTGCCTTCCAAACACGAAGAAATCGAGATTGATAAACCGATTCATAAAGAGGTGGTCAACAGCTGTCGACATTCATACACCTGCGATGCCCTCCAATAATCAATTCATATAACCATATTATTTGTATAATATAGGTGACTATATTATCGTCTATAGTGTATGTAATATACTTTGCATGCCAATTTTTTATTACATTAGATATATGCACGTTGTTGTTGTTGTTGTAATATCTTTATTGCACGTTACATTTAAAATAAATTACAATAAAAATAAAGCTAGTGTTACAAAGGTGGACTTATCCCTAAAAGAGCACGTATATACTATACACTTAGAAATAAATCGTCGTACGACTTTATTGTCTGATATTAATGTTACTGAAGGTATGTAACTTTTAATGAATTTTGGATCTTAATGCTACGCACATTAGTAATAGATTGATTCAGTTTACAGTGAATTAATGGTGAGTGTGGTAAGGTATTGTCTTAGGTTTTCGCGATTGTTACACATTGAAATTAAACTATTTTTAACGGAAGTATCGCGTAACAGTATTTTGACAAAATAAATAAAACACGCGATACTTCCGTTAAAAATAGTTTAATTTCAATGTGGTAAGGTATTTTTTTTTATACAACGTCGGGAGCCATACAAGCATACGGTCCTCCTGATATAAAGCAGTTACCGTAGCCTATTAACGCTTATAATATATTAAGTATAACTCGCGCGATGCCTCCCCTGCTGTTTACACCGCAACTCCTTAGGAGCTTACTGGTGACCTCACTCAAACGCAGGAACACAACAACCCTCTAGAAAGTTGATATCGGGCTGCGGTTTTCTGTGAGGTGGACGTACTTCCCCTGACAGGCTGCTTTGATGCGCCCTACCTCTAGTTATTCTACTGCGGATATCTTCATTTCTTATCCTATTATGAAGCGAAACTTCGAGCATTGCCCTTTCCTTTCCTTGACGAAGCTCAGGCTCACTCAGCGTGCTATGCTGAGTGAGATAAAGAGAGAGTTACGTTTCGTATATTACTATAGGGGCAAGAGAAAGAGGTGCGAGCACACATTTTCTTTCTCTCTTTCACTCAGAGCGAGTTAAGTACAGTACAGTGCAGGTCTATTGTCTGTATCACACTATGGAGCTAAAGAAGTTTTACTTCAGTCGTGTGGTCTAAAACACACTCGTTTTTTTTCTTATAAATCTTAATATAATCGTGATAACTCAACTGACATAGCCTAGTTTATGTCAGTTAAATGACTAACACATTTTCTTGTTTCTTAACGTAATATTCTAAAGTCATTACATATCCAATCGTACCCACGAGTTCACTAATTGTGGATCATGAGAGGCAAACATGAGACTAATCTTATTACCTTACCACACCCATGCTGTAAACATGAACGCAACTGTTACGTCAATTTATCACTAACGCGTCTAGCATTAAGATCCAAAATTCAATAAACGTTACATACCTTCAGTAACATGATTATCGTGATCTCTATCAGACATTAAAGCCATACGACTGTTATATAGTGATGCTTTAATATTATTCTACATTTTGTTTGGCACTGTACATCGCTGGCCTTTAGTGTTGCAGTTTTGATATCAAATTATTTGAATAATCGTAAAGTAGATGGCAGAACATACTGTCTCATTCTTTTCCCGTGTACATTGTTATACGATGGTAGGTATAGCCAATATTGCTAGCTTGCGCTTCGAGTATGTTATCATCCGCGACTAGAATGCATGCATCATCAGCAAACTGGTATACAAAGCCCCTCTAGAAAATATTGTACATATCATTTATGTACAGCAGGTATTCAGTCGGACCAATAATCGAACCTTGGACTGTACCTTCTGTAGTAGGAATTATGTCACTGAGTTCGCCAGCTATATTTTAACACACAACGGTTAATTTTTGAATGATAGTTTTTGAATCAATTTAACAGTGGATCCTGTATACCAGGCTACCAGCTTGGCTGAGTTCATTAATAATACATTATAAATGAGCGTATCAAAAGCTTTACTAAAATCAATTAAGGCAGCCAGTACATTTTTTTTCCCATATACTCGTTGACCTCATTGATAAACTGTGACAGCAGTTGAGATGTATTTCGTTTTTTTGGAATCCAAACTGTTTATTATTAATTAAAGGCGCTAGTCGGACTCGCGCACCTAGGGTTCCGTATGAACTTGCAGGTACCTATGTAAAAGTGTATCAACTTTGTAAATAGTAAGTTTAGTATTGTAACTATTTGCTAATATTGTTACCTTAATACTGTTTTGCACCTGTTGCTGTTACTATGTCACCCGACCATTGACCATTTAACCATCTATCTACGTGATTGGCTGGAATATATATCTTGTAGAGATGACTCACTTGTTCTCAATTTATCTAACAATATTTTGTATATTAATGTGCAATAAAGAGTATGTATGTATGTATATCTTCACGCCAGGTCCCTTGCGGGGTAGGCAGAGAGAACCGAGCGCCATAAGACGCGGTCCTTACACACTTCACTCGCTTCTTTCACATTCATAGCTCTTTTCATGCACGCTCGCTCGCGCAATAAAGAGTAAAGAATGAATAAAGAAAGTTCGTTCATCTCGGGAATCTCGAAGATTTTCCCCGTTATTTCCGATTATACAAGCAAGTCATCTGAAAAACGACAACAGCGCTGCACTACCACCGCTCATTCCACAGTAAAATATTTTTGTATTTATCTACTATATCATTATTACAACTTGCATTAATTTGATAATAATATTTTTAGTGGATGACAAATGCCGTAAATTAATAATCATGAAAATGTACCACGTCAGGTCTCTTGCGGAGTAGGCAGAGAGAAAGAAGAAGATTAAGAGACACATTTAGGGTGCTCATATATTAACAAGTTCGTATAACTGTGTAAGCAATTAGGTAATGTACAGCTATGTTCACCAAAATAATTAGTTCTTATTTAGTATTGTGCCAAAACAAAAAAAAAATGTTTTAAACCTTACAATTTGGTATTAAACTTTTTTCAGATAGGCTGGAGTTCTAGAAAAAAGGCGTGAAGAAATTTTTGAAACGTCGTCAACGCGCGAATGATGGCCTTGGCAAAGCAAGCATCAGTAAAGTAACAACGGTAAATGCATGCTATCAGGCGGGTCCTATGCTTGATGGATGGATACTTGTATAAAAGAAGACTAGTTACTTAAGCTCTTCTCGTTATATCTAGCAATCTTGCGTGAGAGAAGAGGAAGAGAGTTTGGAACGACTTGTCTTTGTAAATAATATGGACAGTAGGAGAACGTGTAGCTGATGCCCAGCACGACGAACAGACCAAATCAAAACCCTCCTATCATAAATTTTATAGCGTAGTGAGAAGGGCTACGAATCAGCACAAATGATGGAAAAGAATTCGTTCTCTGATGGCAACTGTCAACCACAATCATCAGTCATGATGAATACGACTAGAAAAGGCCCAAACACATACGTTACTCAACATTCAATCACCAAATACCATAGTGCAAACTTAGTTTATTGTATTCTTTAGGATACACGCTCAATTGAAACTTCGACACCGGATCGGTCACAAATAATACCTCCGTTAAAAATAGTCTATGGAATGGAATTGACACCACGCGACCGAATAACGTGATATCCTCTAGACGTGACCTGGTGACTGATAAGATAAATCACTGTGACCGCGTTCTCTGTGAAATATACCTGCGGTAAGTCACCTTTTTTAAACCTCGTCTTATTGAGGGCATCCTGGGGTAGACGTGTCAATTGATTTCTTGGACGTTTCAATACAGTGTCGTCCATTCACTTTAATGACTGACGAGGAAAACGTGAGAATAAATTCAGGATTAGACAGTTTAGTTTCTACAACAATTTCAGTTTGTGTAGGGCGTATTTTTTACCGTTCAGATAGGTATTATTTGCATAATACACGATTTAAAAGCTGACAAATATTTTTCAGAGCTTTTTGTCAGCCCGTGGCATGCAAATACAGTGTAAAACCAGACAAGTAATCTTGTTATAAAGAAACGTTTACTTAGTAAATTCCAGTGTATAAGTGATATATAACATTCAGACTTTTATTGCTCAAAAAAAGTGCTTTAGATTAATATGCGTGTTTACACGATACGTATTTTAATGAACTGCTGTACCTTAAGGGTGCGTTTATAAACCAAAATTCTAATATTATTAAGAAAGTTTGTGATCATAGGAACCCGTTAATTATTTGAATTAGCATCGACGCCATCGAGCTTCTCAATATAATATAATATAACAAAATTACTATAAATAAGTAGATATATTTACTAAACTATAATATACGAGTGTGTACATAATGTTGTTGTATTATTACCGTGTTATACAGAACCTACGTATAATATTACTATTAAATAACATAGTTATATTATAATATAATAACTCACCGCTAGTGTTACTAATGTGTTTCAATGTTGATAGAAGCGAAGTCCGATGCGCCAACCAATTTATCAGTCGACCATTCATATAAAACTTGAAGTGCCTGACTAACTCATGTAAAATCCCAGAATCATTGTACTTGACAGACGGTCATTGTTCTTAGTTGATGAATGACAAAGGAAATAGATTTTTCCGGTTCCGTATTTTATTATGCCAATTTCAATACCTTACGTTTTTTTTATACTACGTCGGGAGGCATACAAGCATACGGCCCACCTGATGTGAAGCGGTTAACCTAGCCAATAAACGTTTGCAATACATTATGTATTACTCGCGCGATGCCACCTCTGCTGCTAACACATCATAACTCCTTTAGGAGCTTGCTGGAGACCTCACTCACACGTAGGAACACAACAACCCTCGAGGGTTCACAGAAAACCGCAGCCAAATTACAACTCTATTTGGCTGCGGTTTTCTGTGAGGTGGAGCGCGTGGCAGAAATAAATAATTGGCTTAAAGTAATTGTTGGAAACATATGACATCAGTCTTGAAGGTTTCTTTATGGCCTGCTTCGTAAAAAGAATATATTTATTTTATATAATAGAATTGAACATACGGATGTATCACCGATGCAGTATACTTTGAAGTCCTGTAGAAACGTTATTTCTATCTATCTATAACTTCACGCCACATGCCTTGCGGGGTAGGCAGACAAAACCGAGTGCCACATGACTCGATCCTTGCATTCCTTATTCGCTTCTTTAACATCCATTGCTCTTCTCATGCTCGCTGGCCGATTTCTAAGGCTCCTGACATCATCTGATATGTTATTATCGAAAAAACGACAGAGGACTACCTACGAAGAAAAAATTACGTTAACCAAGTGTGCATATCTACCACAAATTTCCACGATGCATGCGACAGAAAAACCTCAAAGGGTATTATTACACTATTACGTTAAGCAACTGTATTAGTTTAATAAGTGAAGTGATGGAGAAGTCAGGTGTAATATTTTTATGGAGCAATTGAAATAGAGTGTCATCACAATGTGTCTGAATCTCATAAATCGCTACAAAGTTATTCGACCCTGTTCGGTGTACAGCGACCCGCTACCTTCCGTGTAATACGAATTTACGCTACATTGGTTTTTATAGCCTAGGTAACATATTGTTAGTGGATTTACTGGTATGTGAGATAGAGTCTCTATTTAAATTTACTACATCAACCACCACTACCACATCAACCCTTACTCATCCCACTGGAGGGATACGGGTCTCCCTTCAACCGAAGAGGCTTAGAGCATACTCCACCACGCTGCTCAAATGGTGTTTGGTGGAGGACAGTGTTTTCAATATCTTCATCAAATTCTTATGCTCTATTCTTATAGTATATAGTAGTAGGTACACTTGTATTTTTTTTACTTATAAATTTTTCATACATACGTATCATCATGCCTGTCTCCTATTGGTGAGACCATGGATCGAACCAAACATACCTTTCTACCCTCTTCCACACTCATATCAACCTCCTCACGCATGGTCTTCAATTTCGGGTGCTTTTGATTTGGTCCTTTTTCTGTACATTTTTTTTCTATTTACATTAGGTTCATAAAATTTGTAAAATTTTATTTATTTTATCATTTAAAAACAATATAAGAAATAAATTGAAACTTGTTTGTATATTATTAGACGCAGTCTCCGCTTTGTTAATATCAGAACCGTAAAATAAATATGGAAACAGCTATTTTAAACTGCATAAAGTTTCTCAAACAATGACATTTATTATTCAAGAGAAATAAAAGCTATCTCCCAACAAAGTGTAATTGAAACCATAAACTTGTTCTTTACTAGCAGTTGCAACTAAGTAAATTGCCATTACTAAAGGAAATAAAACATGCACAAGACATTTTTTTTTTTAATTAAGAACCAATGTATAAACGTTCCCGGGTTTCCGATTATATCGATTATACTAATGTTAGTAAATAATTCACTTAAAATTAAAAAAAAAACTAGACGAATATTAGCTAATCATCTCAAAAAGGATAAATTGATTTTATTTATTGGAACATTTTTTCTTACAGACACTGACTTTACTGTCGCGTGTTTTAAGTCGCTGTAACTCTAAAAACAACAGTTATATATAGTATGCGTCAAACAACTTGAGCAAAGATGGCGTCGTTCTGCGCAGGATCCACATAGAAATTTTATGGGATAACTATTGCTAATAATAATCGCTACTGCACTTTTCAAGTTATTTACCGAACATTATACCTAACTTGGTTCATACTTGTATTGTTTCGAATTAAATGAGGTGTCAAACAAATTTACTTCATTTTAAATGTGAAGTGGTTATTATAGCGAAGGTCCTCAGGGCTTTGCCATCAGATTGACCAATTCAAAGGTACAACAAACGTAAAAAATACTGTTTTTTTAGGATTTTAGTTAAATATATATCTTCATTTCAAGGAAATATACTTTTTTCTGTTTTTATATTTCATGGAGTACGTGGATATTAGTGTACGTAGGTATTTGGTGTTACTTCACGAGAGCAGCTGTCCCTTTTGTTAGAGAGCATGATGTAAGTTTGCTAATTAGGAGGTAGACTCTGGTTGTTAAGATAATTACTAGTTTCTCACTTCCCAGAACAAGGGCGAGTAGTTAAAAATCTAGAATTAAAAAATATATTTTAACTAGTCATTAGATCTATAGCTTGTTATTAGTATTCCCATTTCGATCTGTTTTGCCACAATTGGTTCCCGAACTAGAGACTGCGATGCGACCTAAAAGCCGGCACGTACGGTCGGCAAATAACAGTTGAAACAAATGTTAATATAAATTACAAGAGTAAAGGCAGAAAAACATTTCCTTTTGCATTATTTAATTATTCAAGAGAAATAAAAGACATAAACATTCTTGGCAAAAGCTTTGAAAATGTTTCTAAAAAGTTGACTGTTTAACGTGACTTAAAAATATATATAAATCCCTGTAAATTAAATGTACAAGGAAAAAAAAAGTATTTTAGAGACAAAAATTTACTGTAACATACACTTGCTCGTAAATATCCTCCTAACAAGGCCTTGTCATGTGCCACTCTCATTACATGAGTACTGTAATATACTCGTACGTTCCGACTTGGAGTTGTTGGCATATGATACTACGCAACTGCATAAGACACGTTAATAAAAGTTTCGGGCTTAATGGAAGAGAAGTTTATTTACTCTACTTTTTTTAATATCACTAATGTGACAAACAAGCATACGTCCTGCCTAATGCATAACAGTCACCGTAGCCTACGGACAAATTGCAACACAAGGGGTGTCACTTATGCGTAGCCGACCCTATAAAAACCTATTCATGTATTTCTTACAGAACATCATGCTGTAGAACCTCGGCTGGGCTGGCATTCTACAACGCGAGAGTTCACGGAAGAAAACCACACGCGATCATTGCGGTTTCGGCGCGTGAAGGTGAACTCCCTGCCATCGGCGAGCAGTGTGGTTATAAAAAATGCTATCTTCATCATGTGGAACAATTCTTCAGAACACAACGCGTTGTAAAATCGGTAAAACATACAAAGGGAGGCAAAATCTATCCTTAAACCTAAGAGTTCAATACCGTGGGCAAGCTTAGGATCGTCGACAATTCCCACCGCTCGTCTTTGAATCGAATCACACGGTCCAAACTGGTATCCAGGTGCTACCGCCAAAAGGTGACTGCAGTACTCAACAGTGCAGTCTGGCTTGAAACTTATATAACATAAGTCTTTGCCCCGCTACTACTGGTCATTTGGGTTGCCAAATCACATATGTTAAACAAGGGAACACTAACTTACACTGCTATGATTCACAACGCAAATATTGGCCACTGGATTGAAGGGAACCTGGGTACGACTTTCTGATTCAGATAGTAAGGAGTGACTGACTTCAGCGCAATATACTATGGGGTATATATAGCATAATTGTCTTGTCTTTCCTAGAGTTATCCCGTTTCCTAATCCATTATCGACGGGATCCGCGTCCTAGGTCTAAGCATTTGGCGAAGATACTGATCAAAGGGGAAAAAACTGACAAGGGCAAAGTGAAAATCAGACCTTTGTTAGGGGTCACACTTTCCAAAAATATATTTTCTTAGACGTGTGGATTTTCCCACGTCGTTTTCCTTCACCACCGGCGCAAGTGATAATTACAATTATGTATATACTCGTAAATCTACAAATACGAGTTTAGTGGTAGTTTAGTATATATATCCACATCAGAATTTGAACCCAGGGCCGTCGAATAATAGGCCTGGTCTTTGTCCACTGGTTATTATCACTGCTCTGGGCTATCTTACAGTGAAATAGTATCAAAATTTAATTACCTCATATCTAACCTAACTTTCAAATTTTAGATCTAGAGGCATCTAAATTAAGAAATATAAAATAGTTTATTTTCGATTCCACATTTATTAAATTTATTATCTGCTTGAAATGGTTTTGGCAGGATTTTACAATAATTTCTTAATTAAAACAAAATGTTATACAAAAAAATAACCTTTTTAATACGCTGAATCGAAACCACAAGATTACATTGCGAGTATCATTAACACCATATAGTACATTTAAATCATATAAGACAGATTGAACGAAAAGATTTTGATGAACTCGTTTTTATTTTAATAGAAGGGGCATAAAATAAAATTCTAAAAAGTTAAGGCGAGGCTGTTCCAAGATGAAGTTATCGGGAATAAAAAGGCAGCGAGCGATAGGGTAAAGTCGGCTAACACAATCTTATGGAAAATCAAGCCAAGGATTTTCTACCCTTCTCTGACAGCATTTTATTATATAATTGAACTAATATAAATGCGACACCGAAGATCTGCCCGGTGGCATGATGGCCCTGTGGTCCGGGGTGGACCAGGACGTTCATGCCAGCGCTGGCGTAGGTGTCGTGCTTTCATCTCGCTTGGCCGCTGGTGTGAAAGATTACGATTTAGTAGGTCCAAGACTTCTCTGGGTTAAGATAAAACTGGGGATTACGCGAGTGTTTTTAGTTGCAGCATATGCTCCTGTGAGCTCTGCTGATCCCCAGGAGCTCGAGAAGTTTTGGGAGACTGTAAGGGGTATTCTGGATTTGGCCGAAGCGAATGAACGGATAATTATGTGTGGTGATCTGAATGGATGGGTTGGGACCAAGCGAAGCAGTTATGAGGCTGTGCTTGGTCCATACGGAGATAAGAGAGTGAACGATGCTGGTAAGTTACTTTTAGACGTATGTATGGAACGAAACCTCCTTGTGTCGAACACGCTCTTCCATCACAAGGATATTCACACTTACACATGGAGACGGAATGAACAGAAAAGTGTGATTGATTTGATTTTGATAGATGGACGTCTCCGAAAGTCGTTAATGGATACAAGAGCCTTCAGAGGTCCCACTCTTGAAACGGACCACTATCTGGTGGTAAGCCGATTTGTGGGCCTTTTCAAGAAGTGGAGGCACTGGCGAGTGCGTATTCCTTTCGGAGACCATGAAAGAATAAGAAGTGAAAAATTGGAAGATGAAAGTGTGAGGAGTACGTATGTACGTCTAGTCAGTGAAAGACTTGCGAACGCGAGTCTTTCCGACTCAGATGTAGACGAATGTTGGAAAGTTCTGAAAGAAAGTATGGTGGTCAGTGCGAAAGAAGCATGTGGATGCGCAAAGAGACGTAGAACACTAAGAGGAGATGCCTGGTGGGATGCGGAGGTTCAATCCTCCGTGGAAAAAAAGAGGAAAGCGTGGCTGGATTACGTATCATCTTTGCACCAGAGTGATGGTATGAAAGAAATGAAGAAAGAAATATACCGTCGATGCAAGAATGACTCCAAAGCTTTAGTGAAAGAGAAGCGTGAAAGACTACATATGATTGAGGAAGAGAAGCTGACGAAGAACTTCGAGGCAAATACCAAACTCTTCTGGAGAGAGGTAAAGAAGTCTCGAAGTGGTTCGTCAGCATCTAGAATGGACAAGATAAGATGTAAAGCTGGTGGCATTCTTGCTAACACTCAGGAAGTGTTAGAACGGTGGAGTGAATATTTTAGAGAAATGTATGATTATGTCCATGACGCTGGCATTGTGAATGAGTCTGTGATTGACTCGGCAGTGCCAGCGTACCATGAAGACATTACTATGGATGAGATTGAATGGTCGATACGAAGTTTGAAAGATGGAAAGTCAGCGGGAATCGATATGGTAACAGCTGAGATGATCAAGCTAGGTGGTACCTGCGTTAGGGACGCCTTCTGGTTTTTGAGCAAATTATGCTGGAGAACCGGAAGGGTCCCGAGCGATTGGAGACGCGCAGTCATCGTGCCCTTGTATAAAGGCAAGGGCTCACGTATGGACTGCGCCAACTATAGGGCCATCAGTTTGATCAGCTTAGCAGCTAAAGTGTATGGAAAAATCATTGAAAGGAGAATGAGGGTGAAATCCGATGGAATGCTTTGGGAAGCACAGGGTGGATTTCGAAGCGGCAGAGGATGTACGGATCAAGTTTTTTCACTCCGCAACATCCTAGAGAAGCATCTGGCTTTGGACCAGAAGGTTTTCTGCGGTTTTGTGGACTTTGAGAAAGCATTTGATAGAGTCGTGCGAAAGAATCTCTGGAACATTTTGCCCGGATATGGGGTTGACGGTGACCTACTCCGTGCTGTGCAATCCACTTATGAGGATTGTACAGCATGTGTGCGGGTGGACGGCAGCTTGTCGCCCTGGTTTGATGTCAACATTGGTGTCAGACAGGGATGCGTGCTGTCGGCTCGGCTGTTCATCCTGTATCTGGACAGTTGTCTTCAGAGAATAAGAAATATGAATGTGGGAATGCGAATGGGTGACTCAGTGGTCAACTGCCTGCTTTATGCAGACGATGCGGCATTAATAGCAGAATCACCATCCGAACTGCAAACACTAGTTACAACAATGAAAGATGATTGTATGAAGAAAGGCTTACAATTGAATGCGAAGAAAACCAAGATAATGGTATTTGAAAGAGAGACAACCAGAACGAACACTAGGATTATGGTTGATGATGTAGTGTTGGAGCAAGTGAATGAGATTGTATATCTTGGAAGTGCTTTTAGCAGCAATGGAAGGTACACCGCTGATGTGGAGAGACGAGTGAGTGCCGGGAATAGGGTGAATGGAGCGTTGGGTAAACTTCTAGGCTGCCGAAATCTAAGCCAGAAGGCACAGCTCGCTGTACACAACGCGGTGCTAATTCCAACGCTAACTTATGGAAGTGAGAGCTGGGTATGGCAGAGAGAGCATGAAAGTAGAATAAATGCGGTCGAGATGCGAGCATTGCGCAAAATTTGTGGCATAACGCTTGCTGACCGCGTTCGTAATGAAGACGTGAGAGAAAGAGTTGGTCTAAAAGAGAGTGTCGGTGTTAAGATAAGAAAGGGCATGCTCCGTTGGTTCGGACATGTAGAAAGAATGCGGGACGAAAGAATGACGAAACAGATATACAATGCAAAAGTGGAAGGATGTAGGAGCCGAGGAAGGCCGAGACTAACCTACCATGACCAAATTGGTCGTGTTTTATCAGAAGGTGATGTCAGAAGCCCCAGGAACCGGCGAGCGTGCATGAAAAGAGCTATGAATGTCACAGAAGCGAGTGAAGTATGCAAGGACCGAGTCTTATGGCGCTCGGTTCTCTCTGCCTACCCCGCAAGGGACTTGGCGTGAAGATATACATACATACATACATACATAATATAAATGAAAAATAAAACACATTTTAAAACCTTGCCGTATTTTTTTATAGCTCAACTGATGTAAAGTGGCTACCGTTGCCTACGCTTGCAGCAACAGCTCTGCTGCTAACACAGCAGCTCTTTAGGAATATACTGGCAATCTCATTCACCCGCAGAGCCCACCAAGGATTTGTTATTTGACTGCGACAAATAACTAATTCCTGGTGGGTAATATCTATATGCATACGTACGAGTATATTATTTCAACGTAAATACTATGAATAATATCGTACAAACATGTTCACAACAACAATAACTATAATTAAGCCCGCAAGGTGCTTGTGGCGAGCTGTAGGTGCGTAACGCCACCACGGGTATTCGAGTGCTCCAGAAAACGATCAGGATATTCATCTTCGGCATGTCTTCGTCGGTCCGAGTGGGAAGTCAAGAAGGCCTGCAGGACTCTCAGCTCTGGCTTGCCTTCATTGGCGTCCAGAGAGGAGTCGATAGAGCATATCGCTTTATCAGGTGATATGCTCCAGGGGTGGAAGTGTTTAAGGGCATAATGCCGCGAGTAACTTCGTAGAAAGCGAAGCATACCTCACGACACCCCTGAGTCACTCACACCGGTGTTGCCTCTGGCCGACTTTCTCTGACATATCGGAAGTCAATCCAGTGCAATTACAAAAGTAAAATAATAAAAAAAGTCTGTCAGTGTCAACACACGCAAATTTGTTATTACTTTAATTATTTTGTAGTTTGTGCTTGTATCACTCTCTAATCAAATATTTCACAAATGTCTCTCATTGGGGTAGGCAGAGACTATGGAACGCCAGGTGCGCCGATCCAAACGTACCTTTCTCGCTTCGTCTACACTGATCAACCTCTTTATGCTCTTCGGTTTCGGGTACTTTTCATTTGGCCCTTCTTAAACACATCACCGATTTGAAGTATATGTGTGCTCAGCATCTACCGATATCTTCATTCACTCTTGCCTGATACACTTCTTTCGTAACTCTTTTGTCATTAATTATTTCTAAATGACCATACCATCTCAGCATACATCGTCTTTCATTCCTCATAGTCCTTGTATTGTTCTATTTCTGACTCTATCAATTATTCTCACTTCGTACATACTCCTCAGCGCTCTAATTTCTACGGCGTCGACCTACTTTCATGCTTCTTCTGCCATACCCATGTTTCACTGCTGTACGTAAATGTTGGCGTTAATATCCCCTAAACAAATAAAAAGGCGAACTTTGCTCGATATGTCATCGCTTGTTACCACAGAGTACATCAAAACCGCATCAATGATGCTTTTGAGGTTTTGTGCTTTCACTTTCAATATCGCCCTCATATTTTCCATCTCTCGTAAACATTGAACCTAGATAAAAAATACATTCACTTGTTCCGCTTTTTCATCTACGATCATTATCTGTCAATCTGTAACACCCTTGTGTTACTGTGAAGAAGCTCGCTATACAGTATGCAGTGCTGGTCCCAACTTAACTTATGAAAGCGAGAGCTGGGTGTGACAGAGAGAGCATGAAAGTAGAATAAACGCGGTCGAAATGTGAGCGTTGCGCAAAATTTGTGGTGTAACGCTTGTAGATTCTATTCGCAATGATGTTGTTAGAAACAGAGTTGGTCTGAAAGAGAGCGTCGGTGTTAAAATAAGAAGAGTCATGCTCCGTTGGTTTGAGCATATAGAAAGAATGCAGGATGTAAGAATGACGAATCAAATATACAATGCAAAAGTGGAAGGATGTAGGAGCCGGGGAAGGCCAAGACTTACCTACCATGACCAAATTGGTCGTGTTCTATCAGAAGGTGATGTCAGGAGCCCTAGAAACCGGCGAGCGTGCATGAGAAGACCAGTGAATCTTAAAGAAGCGAGTGAGGTATGTAAGGATCGAGTCATGTGGCGCTCGGTTGTCTCTGCCTATCCCGTAAGAGATTTGTAGTGAAGTAACAGAGAGATAGAGATAGAAGTCCCTCGTAAGCAATGTACGTACAGCAATTTGTACAAACTTACAGATCGCGACAGTGTCATCAGAACGATGATTAGAGAGTAACAACGAAACCAAAGGGGGCAACTGGAGAAGGAATTCTTTATGACGATCACCTTCTTCAAGGAGCAGCCGCAGCGCAAGTGGTCCTGGAGTAGCCCCGATGGTTCGATGAAAAACAAGATAGACTTCATGAAAACCGGATAATCAGAAGCAAACACGGAATTGTAACGGGTATCTTGAACTTTAACATAAAGCAGGAAAGGTATCGTCTGGTGAAGTCTATGCTCCGTCCTTCTCAAGCCGTGATCCAAAACCGTGAAAGCTTAAAACTCGAACTTCATAGTCGTTTTCAGTGCTTAGATGATTGCATAATACAGAATTATATCAACAGCAAGCTCGGGGTAACTGTCCGTTCAGTGGGAGCTCAATTTCTAAAGCCTCGCTCAAAAATAACCCAAAATGCTTATATGCCTCCCAACGTCGCATAAAAAAAATCGCAAAGATGCAAGATAATGCAAGTATTGTCTTCGCTAGTCATCTTCCTAATAAAGTTTTTAAAAAATATTCCATGTAATATATCAATCGGAAATTACTTTTTATACTACCTAGGTAAGCAAAAAAATATTGACCTAAATTATAAGAAGCAGCCAAAGTAACAACTCCCTAGAGGGTTGTTGCATTCCTGCGTGTCAGTGAGGTCACCAGTAAGCTCCCAAGGAGTTTCTGTGTAAGCACCAGAGGAGGCATCGCGCGAGTGATACTTAATATATCGCAAGCGTTAATAGGCTACGGTACCCGCTTTACATCACGTGGGCCGTATGCTTGTATGCATCCCGACGCAGTATAAAAAAAGCAGTATTGTTATTCAATTAATTTAATTTAGTACAGAAAATTAAGTACAGAGTTTCTATTTAAAATAATCCTATCTTTGTGCATAAATCTTAGATCTATTTTAAAATCTCTAAACTTAAGTTCTCAGTTAAATTAATTAAGTAATCCATAATTAAGCTACACCATTAATTAAATTAAAACATGATTAAAAAATTACCAGTTAGGCTCTACTTAGCTTTCGTTTACATAAGCGAATTTCGCTTACGTTACACAAAGTACATACTTTATTATTAACTAAGATTTACCTTATAAAAGCGTGTTATGCAGAATCCTTTAGGTGTTTTGAGGCACATTTCGACCCTGAAAGGATACACCGTGGCTGTACAACCTTTACAATTGGATTACGTGGAAAAAATGTGGGTCTAAGTAATGTGCTATCTGTTTAGGTTCCAACAGGCTAAGAGTCTGTTGCAGGATTTTGACTTCATCTCTGTTTATAACTTCAATGACTATCCATATAAGAACTCATTCACTTAAAAAATGCAACACGGGGATATTATTATATAACATATGTATGCATGTATTTAATGTAGATAAAATTGATAACCGCACTTTGAACCGTTTTGAAAGAAGAACTTTCGCTCACTGAACATTTCGTTAGGTCTAAAAACTAATTTTCTGGCAGGAATATAATTTTGAAGACTTTTTTATTGTATAACCTTTAAAGGGATAAATCGACCAATGTATACATTATTTCTTTGCCTAATAAACTGTATGCATATTGTCACTGAGCATCTTGGATGTTTAGGAAACTTACAAGTAACCTCTCTCACTCGTAGTAACATAACAACAGTCAATCGAGTTGTTATTTGCCAGTTCTCTGTGAGATGGAATCACTTGTCTATTGAGGCTAAGGTGGCTAAGAGTAAGGTGCATTATTAAGCTTAACGATTACCTAATCTATCTGAAACAGGCAGGACCGACTACTTGACACACCCCCCGAAACATGGAGAACTCAAGATAACTAAACTTGTCCTTAGACCGGCTGTAAATGCTGCGTAATGCGTGTTCAATTAGACTCCTCAGTGTCTCGTGGTGTTGTCCGGTTGGAACAATTGGACACGTAACTGTAATATATTTGCTCCTGAAGTTTCGTTTGGAAGACACCTGTTAACCTAAGTTCATGTTTTACAATAGTACCTAATTTAACGTTGAATATGGAACAAATCTTATCTTTGAAAGTACAATATTTCGAAATGGCATATTTATATTGTTCTATATAAATGAAATCGAACACAAGAATTAGAAAAAATGATTTTCAAATTAAATAATTTACTTAAAAATTTATATAATGTCAATGAACACCATATTTTACTGCTATAACCTGTACTTATTTACCTACTTACTGGTAAATGTGCCTCTGGTTTTGAGAACGTAACACACTAAAATCATAACTGCCATGATTCGTACGAAAACAATAATGTAATTTAGAAAACTTACCTATTCCATGGTCGGCTGGTTTGACGGAGAAATACAGGAAAATAAAGTGAAGCTTGTTTTAACCCTACTCCAACAACATATACATTTTTTTTATTTACTAATAGGATCTGAATCTACATTAATCCTCGCTGCTAAGGTCGAGTTAAACCACTATCATTCCAATCCGTGTAACGTTTCCACGGAGGCAAGATTTGTAGCATATAATGTTAAAATCGCTTATATAAATGTGCATGTACATAATCAGGAACATCATTATAGCATAATATGTGTAATAATCTTTTGCTCGGCTTTAAAGGAAAACATTGCGAGGAAACCCGCTCGTCCAAGAATTATATGACGGAAGACACGTAATCTAATCTAAGAAAGGTCTGATTAAACCCTCTGGGTTGTGGAGGTATGACCATAGTTGCACCATGTCAAAATCTGTACATTTTCCAAATTCTTACTCACTCATAGGTAATGAAATCGTGTAATATGAAAAATAATGTGTTGTTATTCGATTGCGGTTTTATGTCGGTTGGAGGTACTTTACACGGTCAGTCTGTATCTTACCTTTCTTTACTTAAATAACTATCATCTATCGAAAACAGCCGGACTTGCTGTGTCCCCAGTACACACATTACTACTAAGGAATACAAGTCTACTAACTCATCTATAGATAGGCTGCGGTCGATGCTACTTAGCTTGCGTATTTAATTACATGTGACGACTTCAAACTCCTTAAAATTTTCACCCAAAAAATTTCATCGTTTTTAGGCAGAAGTACAACAAATTGAACTGTCACTTCACTGTGAAACAATTTTATTAAATTGTTTGTGCATTATGTTGCTGTCTGTACACCGTCGGTCCGAGTAGAGACTGCACTCACTGCGCAATTCCATTTCCCGCATTTCAGGCCATCTCTAAAAATCATTTCATAAGGTGTATTTTGATCGCCCAATCCCAGTCGCAACTAGCAATTGTATTGTTAGGTTTAATTAAAACCGTCGTTTTTGCAGCTTTAATTTTGGAAAGAAAATAAGTAATTTTGGAAACTAAGTTTTCGAAGTAACGAAATGACTCTAGTTACTTTTCTAAATAACATGTGCTTGGTTCAATGTTAAAGTTAAACGTTTTCCTGCCCGCATATCATGTATGTACGGGTGGAAAGATAAATTCATAAGAAATTGTAAAAGGTTTTGTTGCTATGAAAATAATTTAGGTTTCAAAATCTACCAAGTGAGAGTTGAAGGATTTCGTACCGTCGTAAAATAAGACTACGTATTTCATGAATCGGTGTTCGCGGTATTTGTTGTCAAAATACAGTATGTAGTTGATAGGAATTAAAAGAAAAAGGAAAAAACACAAGTAAGAGAATTAAATAAGATACAATAAGATTATATTCCAAAAAATGTAAGACGTGTCTAAGTGCCCGCGAGGGCCCAATATCAAATAAAGAAATTTTATCTTTATCTTTTTACATGAATAGCAAATTCCTAACTTTATTTTTTGTGCACACAATAACAACAGGGTAACAACATGGCTCTGTTTCGTGTATAGAGCCCCTACAAAACAATTCAATTTATTTTTTAGTAAGCATTTAATTCCGTTTACGAGTGATAATCCTGTGATATACTGATAAATGAACTCCTTCCTTTTTAGAGTGATTCAAAATTAAAAATGAATTACTGAATTTTAACCCACTCTAAAGAGGGAGAAGTTTGCAACACGACTGTTTTTTTTTTTTGGGCGTGTTACACGATGTCTTCACTAATAGTAAAGCGATTTTAATTGTTTCCCAAGGTATTACTTAAATATACTTCAATTACCTTCGCGAAATGTGCGGGTGCATTATCGTGGTGACGGGCGACATTGCATCAAATAAGCTTGTAAGACTCTGAGCAAGCAAGCGTTGTTGTACCAATTTGTTATTGGTCATTGTGCTATGATCTTCAAGCGACACTGTTGCGTAATGTCCTGATTTTTTTTTTTTTATATTGGCTCAGCATAGTGGCTCCTCTTCGCCTGTTGGTAAGCGAAAAGGGGAGGCCATATTGCAGCGGCAACTGACAAAGGACTACGGTGTCCTGTCAGTTGTCAGCTCATGGACCGTACTGTCATCTGCATAGCAATGAATATTACCAAGTGGCAGCATGTCATTGATATGCAGAAGAAAGAGGGTGGGTGATAGGATGGAGCCCTGTGGGACACCGGCATTCACTGACATGAACTGCGAAGCGCGTCCATCTGCAAGGACGCGGATTCTACGCTCATGCAGGAAGCCAGCAATCCACTTACAAAGCTGGAGGGACAGACCGTATGCTGGAAGTTTGGAGAGAAGTGCTTTATGCCAAACCCGATCAAATGCCTTGGCGATATCTAGGCTGACTGCCAAATAATGTATGTATGTATGTATATCTTCACGCCAAGTCCCTTGCGGGGTAGGCAGAGAGAACCGAGCGCCATAAGACGCGGTCCTTGCATACTTCACTCGCTTCTGTGACATTCATAGCTCTTTTCATGCACGCTCGCCGGTTCCTGGGGCTTCTGACATCACCTTCTGATAAAACACGACCAATTTGGTCATGGTAGGTTAGTCTCGGCCTTCCTCGGCTCCTACATCCTTCCACTTTTGCATTGTATATCTGTTTCGTCATTCTTTCGTCCCGCATTCTTTCTACATGTCCGAACCAACGGAGCATGCCCGTCCTTATCTTAACACCGACACTCTCTTTTAGACCAACTCTTTCTCTCACGTCTTCATTACGAACGCGGTCAGCTAGCGTTATGCCACAAATTTTGCGCAATGCTCGCATCTCGACCGCATTTATTCTACTTTCATGCTCTCTCTGCCATACCCAGCTCTCACTTCCATAAGTTAGCGTTGGAATTAGCACCGCGTTGTGTACAACGAGCCGTGCCTTCTGGCTTAGATTTCGGCTGCCTAGAAGTTTACCCAACGCTCCATTCACCCTATTCCGGGCACTCACTCGTCTCTCCACATCAGCGGTGTACCTTCCATTGCTGCTAAAAGCACTTCCAAGATATACAATCTCATTCACTTGCTCCAACACTACATCATCAACCATAATCCTAGTGTTCGTTCTGGTTGTCTCTCTTTCAAATAATGATTTGCCGAATAAAGAATCAAGCATTATCTTACGATGCCTCGATGTTTCTTAATTGCCGTTAGCAAAACGTCTTTCCAGTCAAAACGGCACACACAATTTTTTTAACATGTCACAATATTATTGACATGATATTGTGACATGATGTGGGGCAGAATAGATCATTTTTTTTTTAAATACTGCGTCAGTCTAGCCATAGCTGTCATAGATCGTAATAAGCAGAGACCTAGGACCAAAGCAGTACACCTCGGCTGTACTGTATATAGCTAATGGGGTCGCGGTGGCTAGGTGGAACTGTGAAGCTGGCTGTCGCCCGTGGCTGGACTGACGCAGTATGGGGAGGGAAGTTTTGGAAATAGCTAAAATCGTTTCACCGGTATTTAGAAATAGGCATAAAACTGAAAGATGATGAATGAAAGAATGATTTCTGGAATGAATGAGAATATGATGTATGAATGTGTTAAGTTCTTTAATAATAAGTTAGTCCAAAAAGAGCCTTACCC
Organism: Pyralis farinalis; assembly: GCA_947507595.1. Classification (NCBI taxonomy): domain Eukaryota; kingdom Metazoa; phylum Arthropoda; class Insecta; order Lepidoptera; family Pyralidae; genus Pyralis; species Pyralis farinalis. Next base: position 8,582,086 of record OX382266.1, read on the forward strand.
ATGGCAGGGGTGCAAGTATTTAAAAAATATATATTATTGACAGCCAATGGTGGCCTTATATCAAACTGTGATATTATTTTACACTACTCTATACGCATAAGTTTCTAAACTTCAGCCAAGTCATGCGGTGTCCATAGAGCGCAAAGGTTTAATAGGTACAGTAGTATTGAATTAAACATTTTTTAACGGAAGTCTCGTGTGTTTTATTTATTTTGTTGAACCTGACGTTTCGAATGCTTTGCAGCATCCGTGGTCGCAGGAAGACTCTTACTGCGACCACGGATGCTGCAAACTGCTTCCGTTAAAAAATGTTTGATTCAATGTATAGCAATCGCAAAAACCTAAGACAATACTAGGTACAGTGGTAATTTGATGGTTAACATTTTTTTTTCAGTCTCATTTAATTACATATGATATATTTATTACATTCGGTAATCGCAATCTACTATCTATCTACGCTCTTTACTGAAATGATTACATGCTCTTCTAAATTCATCTTATTACTGAATCACGCATATACAGTGCTACGAGTTAAGGCTTCACCGCCAAGTGCCAATAGCTATCGACTTCTCAGAAAACTTTTTAACCATTCTAAGCCACGACAAAAATAGGAAAAAAATAAATTTTTCGAATACAATTTTCAAGACAACGCCACAATGAAAACAAATGAGAATTTCGCAAGTTAAAAGATACTCGTACGTTCACAGAAAGTTACATTTTTAAATTTCGTAATTAGTTTTCTGTTTCCATTAATATAAGCAGCCAGTTTCCGATATTTTTAGTATTTTACATGTAGGTAGTATAATATATTTTTAGTATATTACTTATGTTACTATTTATTCAATTTCATACAATAAGGTATGCGGATTTTATGTCAGTTTGAAATTTTGCAACATAATTTCATAAAATAACTAAATAAATAAATTTATTAAAATATACCTAAAGAAATACACAAACATGAGTAATAATAAACTTTAACTAAATCTTGAAATCGCATTTACATTTAAATTTTATTAAACTTTACAGCGCATATCGCTAAATTATTATTTACAACGTAAATAATAATAAATCACTTAAATGAAAAAGTCAGAATAGAACAAATTCCAGAGTAGATGTTTATTTCCCGTTTAAAGTAACATTTTCCTTTTGCCGAAATTGCGTTGCAAAAATACTTAATTTGAATTTCGTTCAGTAATTTCTAAGCCCAATGAAATAAATCATTTCTTCTTCTAATTTTTGAAGTTAGTAAATCATGCTCAATGTGACTAGATGCTTCCTTCATCTTTAAATCCTGTTGTACTGCAGATGTTACTAGATTATTATCATTACTGTCACACTAAGGGTAGTGCACCACCATATAAGAAAAAAACGGGTTTTTTTTTAACTTTATTTTGTTATTTGATGTTATAGTGTGACAGTTATGCATGTGCTTTGTGATAATTTCAAGTCACTGGCTTTAGGAGCTACAGCCATGTGACTAAAAGAACGAACATACAGACTGACAGACAGCGCAGCCTCCTTATAATAATTGCGTTCATGCACAATATTATATAAACGTTGGGATGGCTTGTGTAATCTGCAATAAACTTCAATGTAACTTCATTTCCTTCGTCAGCTATCTTGTTTCTGAACGCTTTGTGTCATAGAAGCCAACTCGACGGGGGAAGTGTTTAGAATCGCGCGTTATGCTGTCAACAGTCACAGCGCAAGTATCAAGGGCATGCTTCAAGTGACTACGCTGTGTCACATGCCCGTGATGAACAAAAAAGGGTACAGTGTGGATGGGCATAACTTATATTAAACTAGATGAAAACCCGGCTTCGCTCGGGTGAAATGTGACTCATAATACACGTGTAGGTACAAAATGTATGTAGATACTTCTGTAGTTATCGGTTTTCAAGGAATATTAAAGACAAAGAAAGGCATAGATTCGTATAGCATCATTCATTGAGTTTAATAAATATAGTACCTAAATTAAAACTGCAAAAGTTTTTAGATAAATAATTTTAATTTCAAATCAACTTTCAAAATAAATAAACATAAATGAACAAAACAAACAGCTTTTAAGGTTTATTCTCTGTAAACCTCTCTGTTTTAAACAAACAGCCTTTTTCTTTACTTTGGTAGGTAGGTAAGTACTTACTACTTCTGGAAATAAAAAATGAAAATGTTGTTCTTTATACAAATTGGCTAAATCAAAAATTCGGCTGTTAACAAAATGATGTAGGTATCATATGAATACTGAAAAGTATACATTATAATAAAATTTTATTACGAAAAGAACTTCAACTTTTAAGGTTACGGTCAGTATTCTTTTTTCTTTGGTTATGTTATGGCAATCGGCCAATCTCAGGGTCCATAAAAAACACATAACACAAAGTATATTTATCCTATAAAAAAGTATCCAAAACAATACCTTTGCGAAACGACTCAAAAATATATATATTTTTTGACTCGCTCAATGTTTACGGCAAGACGTTTCGTTTACACAATCACATGAGTCACAATTCTTTGTAATGGACACTTTGTTTTTAAAATGAATGGCGCGACGTGTTGAGTGGCGAGGCGTATGTGCGCTAGTATGAAACGGAACGGTTATTAACTACTCAAGATGTCATTCAGTGTCAGTGACGTTTCGCTAGAGTGGCCAATATGGCGACTGCGATTTGTCTGTCAGCACCATTAGAATTTAACAAAATACTCGACAATCCGAATTTTGCGAATATATGTTGTCGACTCAAAGTCAAAGTCAAAGTCAAAATCTTTTTATTCCGTAAAAATGGCTACATTTGTTTGGAATCGTCACAATTTTTTTCCCTACCGTGCAGTTCATGACTAGGTGAGCACTGATAAAAATACTGCCAAAAAACTCAGGCATCCCTCTTTTGGTATCCAAACAAATTTACATAATTTATTAATTACATTATAATTGGATCGACTCAATCCCAGGTATTTTTATCATTAATATAGTCAGATACTTTATAATATGCCCTGCTACACAATTTGGCTTTAATAGTACTTTTAAACTTGTTTATTGACAATTCTCTTATATTGCTGGGAAGTTTGTTATAGAACCGTATACATTGCCCCATAAAAGAATTACTTATTTTGTGGAGACGGCTTGCATGTAACACAAGATTATGCTTATATCTAGTATTTATGTTATGAGTATCACTCTTTTTACAAAATGAGTCTATGTTTTTATGGACATACAAAAGATTTTCATAGATATATTGCGATGCGACTGTTAGAGTATTTATTTCTTTGAATTTTTCTCTAAGGCTCTCACGGGGACCAAGTTTGTAGATAGCTCTTATGGCTCTCTTTTGCAATAAAAAGATGGTGTTAATGTCCGCGGAGTTACCCCAAAGAAGAATTCCGTATGACATAATACTATGAAAGTAGCTGAAATAAACTATTCTAGCCGTATCAACATCAGTGAGCCGTCTAATAGTTTTCACTGCATAGGCTGCAGAACTTAGTTTTCCTGATAATTTTTCAATTTGTGGGCCCCATTGTAGTTTGGAGTCAATTGTTATACCCAAGAACACAGTTGTCTCCACAGGGGCTAAATTAGTTCCATTAACATGTACATTGGTAGTCACCTGTCTTACATTAGGTGTTGAGAACTTAATTACTTTAGTCTTTTTATCATTTAAAACCAGATTATTAACATTAAACCAATGCATAACTTTAGAGAGAGCATCGTTAACTTCGTCATAATTACCTAACTGTCTCGAAATCTTTATTTCTTTATGTTTTATTATTCAGGTAAGGTTTCGATCGAGTCTACCTTGTACTTTCCTTACGTGTGGAATAGTCCTAGTACGCCCAGTATATTTGATCATAAACATATTAACTTTCTTTCACGCGAATCCTTGATGTATACGTCTACCTCGCCGTCCTAGTTTCAAGTTACAATTGGGTAATTTGTTAGTTCATTACAAACAGTTATGAAGTCGTCCAATCATGTCAGACTGTTAATGCGGTTAAAGCAATAATGTAGAGAGCACTTTGTTTAATTTATTCCGGAATTTCGTGAGTCACGCCATTTTCAGCTATCGGCTGTTTACATAAGGCTTAGATGTATTGTTAAGGTACTTAATGGGTTTTGAATTTTTTTATACACATATTATAGAAATTTAATTTAGTGACTAAAGAGGTATATAACACGTAAGTGAAGGCGGTAGGAAGGGATAAAGGCCAATGTTCACATACCTTGACTAAATTTAACATGTACGCTTGCCGGTTTCTAAAGCTCCTGACACCACCTTCTGATAAAACGCGGGCAATTTTATCTTGGTAGGGCGCATCAAAGCAGCCCGTCTGGGGAAGTACCTCCACCTCACAGAAAACCGCAGCCAAATAACAACTCCCTGGAGGGTTGTTGTGTTCCTGCGTGTGAGTGAGGTCACCAGTAAGCTCCTAAGGAGTTGTTGTAATAGCAGCACAGGAGGCATCGCGCGAGTGATACTTAATATATCGCAAGCGTTAATAGGCTACGGTAACCGATTTACATCTTGTACGCCTCTCGACGTAGTATAAAAAAAACACGCTTCTAATTTTGTCTTGTAATCGTAATTGTTTCGTAATTCTTTTTTCCAGCTTTATTTCTGCATAGTTAATACTCGTAGATTCAGGCGTTACTTTGCGAAAGTCAAATTTACAGGCAAACACAGTAGTTTAGCTTCAGCAGCACACAAAGTAGTTTAGATCAAATTGCCTGTTATTTCTGCATGTCCGAACAAACGGAGCATTCCTCTTATTGTTTAAGACTCTTTCAGACCAATGCTGTTTCTTCTTACATTGTCACTGCGCACGCGGTCTACAAGCCTTAGGCCGGTTACAGTGTTCGACCGACAGTCAGTGTGTATCGTCCGTCCTGATGATACGCATTAACTGACCGTCAGTTTATATCATTAAGTGCTCTACTGACAACAAACTGACCGGGCGTTTACGAGTTGTTTAATTGCTGCTTATTATCTTTGTAGACGTGAACAGAAGACGTAGATATCACGTACACCCGATCGTCGCCCAAAGAGCATTTCAAGGGGTCCACCGTTCGGTGCAGCATTGAACACGTTCATTTGTTTCCATAGCGCGTCGGCATAGTTTTTACTATGGCGTCGGTCGACCGACGGTCCTCGTACGCAGTGCATAGCAATATGCGCGTGCGTACGCTCGGTCCAGCACTGTACGATTTATGATTTTTCATACAAATGACAAGCGCGACTGACGTACGCACCGACGGTCGGTCGAGCACTGTAACCGGCCTTACTCATTTGCTCGTTCGCATTTCGACGGCGTTTATCCTACTTTCATGCACTCTTTGCCATACCCAGCTCTTGCTCCAGCAGCTTGCCCAGCTGTTGGGACCAGCGCTGCGTTGTGTATATCGAGCTGTGCCTTTTGGTCCAAGTATTTACCGCTTATAAGTTTTCTTAATGCGCATTCAAGGTATACCAATCACATTCACTCGTTATAACACTTCTTTTTACCGTCCAACTATATATAAAATATATTATATTGTGACTTAGTTGTATCAGTGAGTTCAATTAACAACACATAGCGAAGGTGGACAAAGACGGAGCGAACCCGAGGAAGGTGACAAGTGAAAAATAAATTGCGTGATGCGACGCGACTGGCTCGGCCAGAATGGATGGGGAAATGATTCAGCAAATACAAGGTAGAAACCAGCACATACCAGGCCACTCGGAAAGTATTGCGATAAAAGTTTTTATGTATACAGACTGGCCAGTTATAATCTATTTTGAATATATGATTATTTATAAACAAAAGTAAGTACGTTCCAATTTCAAAATTTCCCTCCACATTTTTTGCGAGCTAATTTAAATTATCGCGTCTCATTGAAAAATGGATGTCCGCCAGGAACATTTTTGCGCTATAATGTTGCTGCTGCGATGGTCTCTGCGAATGACTACCATCTGAAACGTGTGTTGTTACAAATAGCCGGCACATGCAGAGACGACTGTAGCAGCCGAGGCAGAGACGACCGGAGCAGCCACGACAATGACGGCATGCATCTACTAACGGTAGTGGGTGGGTGCCGGTTGGTGACAGTTCGCAAGGACTAATCGGAAGCGGAAGCACACAAAGTACCTAGTTTAAAACAAATTGCCTAAAGCCTACGCGACGCATGTAAGGGCCTTGCCTCCATTCTCACGAACAACGAACAAGATATAGGTACAACAAGTTCATTCTATAGTTTTTACAACGATTCTTGCTTTATAAAGATTGCTTTTAGCACTAAGGTCGCCTTGTTGTGTAATGTGTTTCAATTTGTAAGAATCTTTTATAATGTATTTCATACAAATCTGTCTAATGCCAATAAAGCGAATATGTATGTATCTAACTTTGGTGGCAATTAAATTACAAATGTAGGCCACGTCACAGCCCAAGATAGAAATCCTCTTCTTAGAAGGTGTACGGTAGTATCCAGGTATTTTGAAATGAAACTAGCGAATTTGCTAACAGGGCGCACCAGTTGTATTCGAAAACCGTCGAAGTAAGAATAAAATGAACAAACGTTTTAACGTTCACAAAGAAAAAATGTCTTAAGTATGTGCTGGTAAGCTAATTATAAACATCAATTTTGTTGCTGTTATGAACTAAGTAGGCGTTTACAGAAATAATACTTTAATTAATACAAATTGTGTGTAATGTGTATGTACTCGTAGTTAAATTGATATAATAAACATGAACAGAAGGTTATCGCTCCAGCGACATAAGTTTTACGGAGTATACTTTGTAACTAATCTCTTCTCCATTTTTTTTTATACAACGTCGGGAGGCAAACAAGCATACAGTACACCAGATGTAAAGCGGTTACCGCATCCTATGAACGGTAGCAATACTTTAAGTAATGCTCGCGCGATGCCAGCTCTGCTGCAACACAGCAACTCTGAGACTAATAACAACAAGGAGCTTACAGGTGACGTCTCTCACACGCAGAAACACAACAACCCTACAGGGAGTTGTTATTTGACCTCGATTTTCTGTGGAGTAGAGTTAGTTCCTTAGACAGGACGCTTTGATGCGTTCTACGTCTCATAAAATGATAAATTATGATACTGTCACATAAGAGCTTAACAAAATCGTAAGTTTACGTTATATAACACAATTGTAACAAACTGCTTTACAAATTTATTTACAAAAGTAATAACAAAAATTTTATCGCGGATATATATATATGCATAAATACATATATACTCTTATAAACGCGAAGTAAGGTAATATAATTCATTTATATTTATTTGACCTGTAGTCATATAATAGCGCACTACAATTTTCAAATAAGGAATTTGAAGTGTAGTTAAACATACATACCAAAATTTTGTTTGTACCTAAAGAGTAGACACCTAGACTATAATACACAAAAAGAAGGATAAAATGAAAATAATATAAGATTTTGTTACACTTACATTCTCATGTTATTGTTTGTTCTTCACCACATAAAAAATATGATAGATACCTATATTCCGGTGGATATGTGTGTGTACGTCGCGTCGGCCATACCATAATTTTACCTTTCTAGCCTTAACACGCTCGTGACTATCTGAAGTTCCGAATAGAAGACAAATAAGGCTATCTATCTATCTATTTCTAGCCTTAACACGCTCGTGACTATCTGAAGTTCCGAATAGAAGACAAATAAGGCTATCTATCTATCTATTTCTAGCCTTAACACGCTCGTGACTATCTGAAGTTCCGAATAGAAGACAAATAAGGCTATCTATCTATCTATTTCTAGCCTTAACATGCTCGTGACTATCTGAAGTTCCGAATAGAAGACAAATAAGGCTATCTATCTACCTATTTCTAGCCTTAACACGCTCGTGACTATCTGAAGTTCCGAATAGAAGACAAATAAGGCTATCTATCTATCTATTTCTAGCATTAACACGCTCGTGACTATCTGAAGTTCCGAATAGAAGACAAATAAGGCTATCTATCTATCTATTTCTAGCCTTAACACGCTTGTGACTATCTGAAGTTCCGAATAGAAGACAAATACGGCTATCTATCTATCTATTCACATACTTCTAATTTAATAAAATAAAGTAGAATTGAAAATTTCTAATAATATACACCAATAACCAGGTATTCTTTATGCCTTTTACCTTTACTCTATACAAAAGTTTTATCGGTTCGAAACTTGATAGATAAAGTCAAGAGAGTTTTATTTATTACAAAAGGCTCTCTTTGTAAAAGATAAACGCGAAGTTTCAGGTCAAGCTATCCACAATCTCAAATAACAAAAGCATGCATAAATCTGATAGTACTAACTTGACCACGGTGAAAGAGTTGTTATCACTTTGGAATAGCCCTCCTGGCTATAATAATCCATTGCGACTGACACCGTAGGTTGACACACGCAAGAAATATGGGTAGTATCGTTAAATTTCATATGTTGACTCCAACGGTTTTTAGTACCTTCTTATATGATGCTCTCTCGTATATCAGCCGGCCGAGAGTGTTATCACGACGGGCGTAGCTGTCAATATAGAAAGCCCCGTAAAAATTGCCAAAAACGTGGGATTTTTTGGCGTGTTATTTTATATTTAGCCAATGTATAAGGCTTCACTTTAAAAGTCGGTCTGTAATAAGTGTAACTTTGATATCGAAACGCGAAACGCATTGTTGCGTTATGTACTTTGATACCAACGCTCGTGGGTTGGATTCCCGCACAGAACAAACATTTGTGTGCAAGAACATGTCTGTTTGTCTTGGTCTAGGTGTTATTAAGAGAGGTATGGTGCGTTAAAGCAAGGCATCGTAGTACCTCGACCTCACAGAAAACCGCAGAGAAATAATAACTGCATGGAGGGTTGTTGTGTGTAAGGTCACCAGTAAGCTCCTAAGAAGTTGCTGTGTTAGCAGTAGAGGTGGCATCCCGCGAGTGATACTTAAGTATTACAAGCGTTCATAGGCTACGGTAACCTCTTTACTCAGGTGGGTTGTATGCTTCTATGCCTCCTGACGTACGTATAACCGCTTTATAACAAGTGGCCCGTATGTTTAATTACTATCCAACGTTGCTTACGAGTAAATTTTGGATTATTTCACTATTATATATTCCTGTAAACATTTAGGATATATTTTGTAAGCTGTCATGTTAGCTTTATGAACCCCATTATACTACCAATCTATTATAATTAATGGCGTCAAAATATTGGTTGTATCCATAAATTTAACATCGTCTAAATACATATTATAACAAAAATATTTTAACGCCTATTTACATGTAAGTGCGTCAAATAATGAAAATATTTTCGAAATAACTATAATTTTTGATGTTGTCGGTTAAATAAAAGTTTCACCCATTGTCAAAGTATTTGGTCACCACAGGACAGGCAATAATAGCCTAGTGTGGGACCCACAGTAATTTTAGTTTTATTGCAAAATATAGTAACAAATTAATAAATAAATTATTCTTATTCATCTGGTAGCTGGAAGTATATTCCTAGTCGTCATGAATGGTTTAAGTACTAAGCAGATTTAAGTAGTGAGCACCATTAGTTTAATTTTAATGGCGGCAGGGTATTAGCTAGCCCGGGATGCGACCGTACTTAAATTTTATTGCGCCTGTCTTTGTGAAATGAATATAGTAGCAAAATAAAATGTGTTAAAAGAGAAAAATATTAAAAGGTAGGGGTAATGAAAAATGAGATGCTGACATGCATCGTAAAAACGGCGACAGCGCTGCATTGTTCTCTGGAGGGTGTTCATCTCTAATTCATGTGTTAGCGCCTTTGTTTTGTAAATGCCTGTCGCATATAAACGGTACCAGACACTGGCCAAGACGTAGAGGTCGGGTGTTTGTATTAGTTTTATTTATTCTGTATAGGTTTATTTAATTTCTATAGCACATAATCTATTAAGTAATTATAAAGGGTGAACTAGATGCAAAAGCATTGCCTCCAGTTTGCTTTTGGAACTTATCGGAAACTTTGTAAGAAGGTGACTGAATTGTATATTTATGAATTAAATGAACGTACACGTTTATTTATTAAAAATAATATAATGCGCATAATATACTAAAGAAGATATAGGACTATAGTGCTGTTATCATCTAGCGACGACTGTTATAAAGACTAGGTGTTGAGGCAACATTTTGCCTATTGGCAATTTATGAGGCTTTCCATTTTATGGGGTGAAAAGTTTTCATATTCTTAGTCATAAAATAATTCACACATTGTTAAGTCGCTTCAAGATTCGAATTTTCCCAACAGTCTATGGCACGTTATCTTAAAAATAGAAGTGAAAAGGTTTGTACAGCACCGGTAACGCGCGAGATATGGTTCTAATATTGAACCGTTCATAGACTACGACTGCTAATATCAGGCTATCAAAATCCTAGATTTCCTCTTTAGTAGTGTAAAAGCAGCGATCCACTATAAGACATTTCAATAATTTCAGTAGTTGACGAGAAAATTGACCGCAAGCTTACGTACACACACCCATGACCAGCCTGATGTAAAGCCGCTACCGTAACTCACTATCGCTAGGTGCAATAGAACATTTTTTTCATACTGCTAACGTGGAATGCTTAGTCACACACAGACACAAAACAGAATATCAGTGGGGTCATATTTTACCGCGGTGTTTAGTAACATAGAAATCGTATAAAATGAATAAATAAGAGAACTTTCACTAAGAAGTAAAAAATATTTTCAATTCAGTGATTATATTACAAAATGATTCCGAAAGCCGAATTGTAGGCAATGGGATGGCCGAGTTGTTGGAAGCGGGTATGGTTCCTGAGGGTTCCTCGCATTTTGCTGGTCAAATATAGAGGATCTGGTTCCCGTTTAACTAGTAGTATCCTCACACTTGTGGCTGATTGAGTTGACTAACTTCATAGAGCCAGCTATTTCTTCTTTTGACTTCTGAATCTCGTTGTATTCCTGTAAAGCAATCTTGAACCTATACCTGTGGGCAGGGGGTTTAAGAATTTGGTGATAGTGGTAAAACAATTCACCTTGTCACTGTTCGACTATGCGTGACCGGCGGCAGCACCGAGCGCGTCACGCAAGCTCTTAAAGGCCTTTTGGCAATTGTTAAATATGGTATGGATAACGCTTGGAGAGATGGGTTGGGAAGATACAACCAGGCGCGGCCGCAGTAAACATCTTTTTTTGTTTCGGGAATTGGTGGTAACGGTGCTGATGGAACTGGTGGATCAGATCTGGAGGGCATAAGGGATTTGGCCGCAAGCTGAGTGTATAGGTGTCTGTCACCATGGTGCGGTGCTATAACAGAGCCGTAACGTATCTATGTGCTGGAAATAGCGTTCTTTAAAGAAATTAGTACGTTGAGTTATACTTGCTAATGACGTGATTCTACTGCACATAGCGCCCCAGTATTTTGTGATATAGTTTTCGCGTCGCTCTGTTTACCGATAAATAACGTACGAAATACGTCTGTTAATTGACTCGAAACGAGGAAAGACCTTGTCTAGAAAGACCGAATTCGCCGCGAATGGTTTCGCGCGTGTATGCGCGAAGGGAGCGTTCACACGCGAGTATTTGAGGATGGATTCAGTATTAAACATGAATTTGGATGAGGCTATCGAGTTGTAGTTAGGTACAAATCAATCGCCAATTATTGCCAAGCTCTCCGTTTCAAAATTATGTTGGCAAATCAGAAGATCCCAAATCCCATATTACAGGCATTGTATGTTTTTAAATAATTCAGAAAATATAACTAAAATGTTCGCATTTAATTTTCAATAGGTGCCCTCGCTCTGGAGTTCATGTATAAACTGGAAGCTCCAAAATTCACGCGCGTTTCACACATGTCACGAGTTACCGTATTGCATGCTATTTATACGCCAATTTAGAACTCGCGCGATATTTTTGGACGATATTTGGATGCCTAGTAGCGCACCGAACGGCGCATCAATTTATGAGAAGTAATTCGCGGCGAATTCTCTCCGTTTTCACGCGCTGAAATGGCATTGGTCAAGTCGTCGTCGAACACCGTCGTGTTTAATCGTGATTTTATTTCAATAATCGAAGTGACGAAATTTCAGATATAAAGTACATTTAATTTTCATACTGGCTAGTTTTTTTTACAACATCGAGAGACACGAGCATACGGCCCAACTGTGGGGGCATTCACATTAAATAGTTAATAGATTCAGGCAAAGCACACAAAGCAGGTTAGATCAAAGAAAAATTTTCTCTCAGCTTTCATACATTTTGACAGACAACTTTTCGATTCCGTTTTGAATATAGTATTTCGTGGCAATGTGAATACGCTTTACTGATGTAAAGCGGTTATCGTTGCTTATGTACGTTTACAATACATGAAGCAATATATCGCGCGCGCGTTGTCACCCTAGCTGATAATATAGAAGTTCTATGAGCTTACTGATAACCTCACTCACTCGCAGGAACAAACCTCCAGGGAGTTGTTACTTGGCTGCTGTTTTCGGTGAAACTTACAGCCGACTGGGGAAGTCCCCAGTCAGGCTGCTTTGATACGCCGTGCCTCTCTTGAAAACATAAAAAACGAAGACAAACAGGCATGTTCATGTATACATTTTTTTATTCTGTATGGGAATCCAACATACTAGCACACAAGAAAAAAACTCGGTCGTTTGTTTGTAACCCATATTTGTAAGAAATAGGTCTTAGCTCTGTGTATCTGCAAACATATGTAAAGGCTTAACATTTCTTTTATGCGCTTCCATATAAAAGAAATGTTTGCACCATACTCTCCGGAGGGTTTTTATGCCCCTACGAGTGAGTAGGTAGGCAGGATAAAAACTAACCATTAGCGACGAGAAATGTGGTTATACTCGTATGTACTCACCTTGTCCAAATAAAAGGACAGTCAATTTTCCGCTGCAGTGTACCGAGTCGAACAGGTGCACTGGTGAAATGCATTTGCGAATCGTTCCATCTAAATCCCCGATTTACTGGCGAGTCCGTGTGCACTCACTTCACAGGCAGGCGGCCCTAGAAAATGTTGGACATCTTTTACATTTTGAATATTAAATGACCGTCGAACATCAAAGTTTAAATCTTATTCAAAGAGCTAATCTAGATCCAGCCAATATTCTGCTATCGTTTCTCATCTGCATATAGCGTCACGTTCCGTCTGCGTGTAATGTGAGAGGGTATCAACAGGAATTGTGGTTCCTTTTCGACAATGTATGTATGTATGTATATCTTCACGCCAGATCCCTAGCGAGGTAGGCAGAGAGAACCGAGCGCCATAAGACGCGGTCCTTACACACTTCACTCGTTTCTTTAACATTCATAGGTCCTTTCATATACGCTCATCGGTTCCTAGGACTCGTGACATCACATTCTGATAAAACATGACCAATTTTCTACAAGTTGATTGAAAAGCATGGGTACTTACTACGGTTATATTTATGAGGCTCGTATATACCTATAAGAGCAGTGATAGCTCAGTGGATCAAGAAGTAGCCTAGTAACCAACTGGTCCCCTGTTCGAATCCTGGACATATTTATCACTGAAAACGTAGTGAGGAAAAACGCACGTTCCATAAATTATATTTCAAAAGACATGTGACTTAAGAAAGATCTGATTTAATTCTGGTTTATGGTGGTCTGACAGTAATCGCTCCACGTAAAAATCTATAAATTCGCCAAATTCGTAGACTAGGTTTGACGAGCTCGGTGGCTCGGTCGTGAATGACGCGACTTTGACACCAACGCTCGTGGGCTCGATTCCCACACAAGGCAAACACTTGTGTGCATGAACATGGCTGTTTGTCTTGGTTTGGATGTTTTCAGAGAGGTAGGGCGCATCAAAGCAGCCCGTCTGGGGAAGTACCTCCACCTCACAGAAAACCACAGCCAAATAACAACTCCCTAGAGGGTTGTGTTCCTGCGTGTAAGTGAGGTCATCAGTAAGCTCCCAAGGAGTTGCTGTTGCTACACTCCTAGCTAATAATTCCTGACGTTCTTCAAACTATGTAAATGTGAAAATGTAGGGAAAATATAAACAGACAGCTGCTGCGTCACCAATGACTGAAGTATCAATATCGTATTCGTGAACAATACTCTATTACTTGCATGCTGCGATAAGCTATGGAAATCACTTCATTTTATGTGGTCCGTATGCTTCCCGACGTCGTATATAAAAAACAGTAAGTTCTCACGAAATCATTTTATCCATGGAAGTGAATGGATGATCATTTGTAAGGGAGTATAGCTGCTGCGGTGTTCAGTAATACCTATCTTTGAAGGCGAAGTAAAGCTTTGTAGCTTTTGTAAATATTTGTCTTAATATAGCTGATAGCAAGTTTCAATTAAAGAAAAAAATATATACCACGCACCTGGCATGATCATATGTAAAATAAAAAGTGAATGAAGATGTAAACCTTTTTTTAAGGTCATATCAGGAATTTCAGTTCGATGTGTTTGACAGTACATATAAGAAGAGGACTACAATACAAATGACGAAGAGTTGAAATGAGTATTTCTTGTAAACAGCCCTTAATAAGATTTAGTTTTGGATATCTCATCTCATCTTCAATTTATACATAACTTTGATAATTAAATAATGACATAAATTCATTCTTCATACGCCTGCCTTCAATGTAGGCAGAGATTTCGGAACGCCTGGCGTGCTTATTTGAACATGCCTCTTTCGCTTCTTCAAAAGTATTAGCTTGTTGCATCCATGCTCGTCTGTTTCGTGTGATTTTAACTTGGATATTTGCTGTGAAAGACATTTTTTGTTATGTGGTTACGGTCTGCTATCAAGTACTTCCCCAGTCGAGCTGTTTGATGCGCCTTAACTTTGTTTCGGTCAACATAAATGCTCTGTTGTTTTGAATGTCGTACTGTTATCGTATTTTCATGTTCCTTATCAAAACGAATGTTTCTGGAAACCCAGTGGATAATGTCCCAGTAACATCACAAATATTTATCTCCCTGGGTGTACCCCCGCACTTGGTGCAATCTGTTAGGGCCCATCAAATCGTATATATCTTCTCGTCTATCCTTCGTATTCGTTGACTCGTATCGTCGTATCATCACGTCAGCACTCTTGTGGGATGGGCAGGAAGGCTGAAACCTACTTAATGTTTTATTTCAGTGGCATGGTTTATGAATGCATATACCTAGTAAGATCCTTGCAGTGACGGGCTATCCACATAATCAACGACGAAAACGTCACCAAAAACCTTGAACCTCTTCTACTATGTGGGCACATTGGCTCGCTATGCGTATTTTACCACTATTACCATGGTGAGTGCTCTGAAGAACTGTTTTCCCTTATCCCACCCTCTTCTTTCCGTCATAGAACCACTTGTGCAGGCTTGCGATGTTATTATTCCACTGTTGAGAACATTTTTTCGCGTACTAAAATGTTTGGCAACTCCTATGTCTGTCGTACCATTGAAAAGTTGAACGCTTTGCCTGCACATATGTTTCCTACAATATGGGATCCTTCAAACGAAGCGTGAAGAAGCATCTTGCGGGCCAGCATGGCAGCGTCAACTGATAGGACATTATTTAGTCTTCTGTCAGTTGCCGTTGCGATTTGGGATCCTCTTTCGCTTATCATCAGAAGCGGAGCCACTATGTTGAGCATACATACTCGTATATAAAAAAGATTTATGCATTCATGTACCAAATAAATATCGTCATTATCTGGCAAGTCAAGTTTAGCCGTAGTTTAGTATGTTTTTAGCAGTTCCTTGTTCAACTGTGTGCTGTGGAGCTTTTTTTGTCGGGGTGCATTTAGACGCGATTAATATCCGGATTCACCCGTCTCAATGCACCCCATATTTGGCTCGGTAGGTCGTCTGCCCTGCGTGTAGCCAGAGACGGCATGTGCTATAAGTATTTGACGATGCGTTGCCATGGACTTCCCCAATGATCCAGATGTGATTAATAACCGGATTCATCCACCTGGATGCAGCCTAAAGTCATTCCTTGTGTACACCGTATTGCCATGCTTTGCATATCGTCTAATGTGTGCTTCCACGCACATTGCATTTGTCCGTGAAGCGACAAACATCCTATTCGTTTAGTCAGTCAGATCAACATTCCTTTTCCGCGCCCGTGTTTTGGCAATTCAAGTTACCCCCTCCTGGAGACTGCCAGGATAAAGAGCTCTCGCTCGAGACCTGCACGCACCCGTGGGTGTAAGAACCACACTGACATCAGTTCATAAATTGGCATAATATAACTCGTACATACTCATAGAGATAGAATACACATGAGCAGTAAAAGAAAAGAAAAATTATTAAGCTTTCTCTAATTTTTTATTGGTTAGGCAACAAACGAACATGTAAATTACATTTTAACCCGTTCTTAACCTACTTTCAGCAAATACTAGTGTCACAATCTTTCAAATATCAACAACTATCAGACATATATTAATTAATGTGACACTTAAATGTCAGATCTGCCAGTCTCAAGACTTCTGTAACTGATATTTAATTTTTTTAACAATAAGGTTAAAGGGTCGGCAATGCATAAGTTGCAAATTGATGTCCATAGGCTACTGTTACTGTTTTCCATCAGGCATGCTATATGCTAGTTTCCTACCGTAGCAGTTTAAAAAATGTATTCAATTTTATTGTAAACTAAAATATCTTGTGTTATTTTTTATGTGACTATTTTATTTTCTTGTTCAAAAGCACAGTGGAATAAAATAAATGGTGATCTTTTTGGAACTGAAACCTTTTGTGCACACTTCGAGAACGAGATTGATTCATTTCATAAATATGAAATAGTTTTGAAATGCTGTGCCTCCTTTGACCTAGAAACTAATTCAGATGATGTATGATACGCCTCCGATATAAACGCTATTGACAACAGTACCCATATGAAGGCAAGCAAGATGTATTTACGGCCTTTTT